>CANTUZ010000004.1:61562297-62147297 GCA_947846985.1 Fratercula arctica | reverse complement strand
TTAACTGTACTGTTTCTATGTATGGCTGGGGGAAACTGTAGGGAGAGATTAGGCTTAAGTAAGAGTCAATTAGAAAGTGAAAAGTTTAATACACTTAGCATTCAATAATTACTTGCATTAGCAGCATATGCTAATAGGATAATTCAGTCTGGAAGGAACCTGATGAGATTTCTAGTCCAGCCTCCTGCGCAAACCAGGATCAACTGATCAATCAGACTAGGCTGCCCAGGTCTCTATCCATCTGAGTCTGGAAAATTCCAAGGCTGAAGATTTCACAAATTGCCTGGGCAGCCTGCTCCAAATGCTTTACTCTCCTAATGGTGAAAAAATTGTCACTTATATTGAGTCAGAACCTGACTTCAAATTATGCCTTTTTTTATCATACTTTTAGACAGTAAATGATTAAACAACAGAAATGTTTTGCGGAGATAAGATACAGCTAGAAAACGTGAAAGATTTCTAGTGACTCAGAAAAGCATCGTATGTCTAAAAGCAGAAATCTAAGCCCTTGGCCTCATATTGCATGTAGATATTATCTATCTAGATGACAGTCATACTATTTATATTCACTCTTTAGTACATTATTTGCTATAGCAACTAGTGGTTTGAAACAAAAAGGGACTATTTGGGTGATAATATATGAGGGAAAAAAAGCACTATAGTTTATATAACTCTTTAAAACCAGGAAAACATTTCAGTATCTATTAATAAATGTGGTAGAGCACATGGACAAATTCTGATTCCTCTGTGTATGGAAGAGCACCTTACTCCGATGGAAAACCATCTTGCATAAGTGAGGGAAACTTGTTTGACCTCAAGGAGATGTGGAGGTGGTATAAGAAAGCGTGGATCATCAGCTTCAGTGTTATAAGACTCAGCACTTCATGGACAAGGACATCTGCACCTAGCCCTGAAGATGCCCTGAGCGTTTTTTTTCAATGAAGAATGTTATGTTTAGTAGATCTTGGTTATACCAACACTGACCTACAGACTTTATGATTTTCTTTTTCTTCCTATTAGAAATACCTCAAAGAAAAGTATGCCTTGCCCTCTCCAACATGCACTGGTCAACTGCAATGAACCCCATGCTTTATCATAATTAAAAGAAAATAGAGAAGAGAAGTCCCTCAGGTTTCTGAAAATTGCTATAAGTAGGATAGGTTTACAGTTCTGATTCAGAAAAGTAAAACAGAAATTCATAAAATGGAAATTATTAATGGATTTAATATTGCCATCTCACTGCTAATGGTTTAAATAAATTATTGGTATAGAGATTCCCTTAGCTGTTTAAAAATAGCAAGAGTATCTCCAATTATTCATGTTTAATGTTGCTCAGTGAATGAGGGTGAATCTTTGACCCTATTAATGCCTTGTTAGAAGTGAGATGGGTGTCCAGAATTTTGGGGATCACACAGTTCTATTATAGCAGCTATATAAGGGTATGCAGGAAAGAAGAGTTATAGAATAACTAAAACCACTTAAGGCTAAGGCTTTTTAGCTGGTGGCATTCTAATCAGAAAAATTTTGAAGTAGTCTTTGCACATGTGGATCCACGCATAGGGTACAACAGAAGCTTAAAGAACAATACCACACAAATCAAGATCAGTGCAGGTTATTCATTATCAAGACAATACTAGGAGAAGCTATTATTTGTTACATGTTGGAAAAGAAATAATGGGCTCCTTTCTAGAAAGATCTTGTAACTTGCTCCTGGGTGTCCCTTTTTACACTGTGCCTGCTGCCCTGTACCAAATGCCCAGCTCTGTGAGCTTGGGGATAACCAGCAAAATCCCAACTCAGGCTTACAACACAGGCAAGTTTTTTTATATTCTCTATGCATTTTGGTACCCAGATTGTTGCAAAAGCATCTGCATAACAAGCCCCCAACAATAGGAAGAAAAACAGAAAAAGAAGATTCTTTCTTAGTTCCTGTACATTTCTTGTATTTGATTCTCCTAATTTTTTTGAAAGAGAAGGCTCTGGGTTGGAGGGGTGGTATGTAAAACAGATTAATTACCTAAATAAATAGACAATGGATATTTTCTGAGGGAAGAAAAAGAAAGGAATTTTATCAGACTATCTTTCTTTGAGCTATGCCTTTTGATTAAAGTGTAGCTCATGCAGTATCTTGATATGTAGAATTGTATCAAGCTGTGGAAGAAGTCAGATCTGTTCTGTAGCTGCTACTGTAGACTTTGAACTATAGTGGTACCCTTGGTACTGCTTTGCACTTTGGATTCAGGGTTACAATTGCTCATGTCCTTGTGCTTTTATGTCTGTCCTGTCCTGCCAGGGGATCCTTCCATTATTTTACACTTAGATCTGATATATAAATAAATGACTAGTCATATGAAACTGTGTTATGATAAAGATCCTTGTCTATGCTACTGAAAAGAATTGCTAAATTCACTGTCAGGAGATAAAAGCAATTAACTTGCGTTGTTATTTTGTCTTTTTTATTTTTTTAATCTTTTACAGTCCCTGGTTATACTGACTGAATTCAGAGGTGAAAATATTCTGTCCCTTTTTGGTATAACTGACAGCTTAGCTGTAGGAAAATCAAAGAAAAAAATCTTGCAAAGTATTGCTGGACCCACCAAGAAAATAAGCATACGTGACTTGCAGAACTGTAAAAGTTTTCTATCACTTTCTCCGTGTCTTCTCTCCACTCCTGACCCAGTTCCCAGGACGTCTAGGACTCCCAGCATGCACCTACATTACATAGAAATTCCTGAGCAAGAAGAAACTTTCTCTGCTGTAAAACCAAGTGGAAGGAATAAAACTATCCTGTCTCTCAGTTCAGAGGGTGCTTTTTATTTTCCTAATTATGGAGTGTGCTACAAGATATTGATGATAATAAACAACAGAAAGCATGAATTAATTATTTTCCTGTTAGGTATGGTACAATTTTTTGTGGATTTACTAATGTAACAAAGCAAGAATAACCCCAAAGAAAATGCTCACAAGCATTGTAACTACCAACATTTGTAACTATCAACATTTTCAACTTGAGAACAAGTGCTTAGAAGGCATTTAATGGCATTTCTGTGGGTTTCTGTCTGGCTGTCAACATCAAATTACATGCATGATAAGTGCTCTTTTACATGGGACTCATTTCTTTTTTTTTTTTTTTTTTTTTTTAAACTTACCTGGAATTATGTAGCATTCATTTAGCTTTTAGACAGGTAGAAAAAGTACACCAAAAAGTTATGTGCAAAGTCTTACAAAGTTTCTGTGCATATGTATATTTCTCCAGCATTGTAATTCAAAAAGTAATTAATACTCTTGGTTAAGTAACTGCCTGAAAGGTAAAAATATAATGGCTTTTGTTACTGAGAGAATATGTAACGTGGCTTTTAAACCACAAATGAAGAAACATAGTTTGCCACCCCAAATTGCAATGCCCAATAGTTTTAATATTTTTCATTACATTTTATGTAATTTCAACCATTATACAGTGATAAGAGTTTTTTCTTTTTCTTAAGATATTAATATTTATGTATTTTCATTATTGCCAGAAAGCCAACATCTTCTCAATGGTCAGGTGAGGTTGTCTGCAAATTATAGAGCTACAATATTAGTTCATTTATTATTAATAGAGCTCATAAATACCCACACCATTCAAAATAGCCTTAAACAATTGCACCTGAGTATGATCTGAATTATTTTCTTCCCCAGGGAGTTCTATTTTCTGGTATATACGTGGGTGTCATCAGCTGTGATGGGAAGAACCCTACTCCACCCTATTTCTTACAATAAATGACGGATATTATAGCCTACAGCTAGTAAAATATTTGACTAACTCGAAAATAAAACCAAGAAATATGGAGAGGTTATTATTTGACAAAAAATATAATTTGCTTGCTAATAAACTTTTTAAAGTCCACTTTCTACAAAATGTGAAATACTGTTCTTGAAAGAGATAAGGTCCGGCAAAACCCCACATCGAATTTTGAATCATCCCAGTGAAGAATGTTGTAAGTGGCATTGGAAAATATTTGATCTGTGAATTATACTAGCCCTTGTATATATGAATGAACAGATTCATAAATAGCTAGAGAAAACATTCTCCACAGCTGTACACTCTGCTCCCAATTTGGAGGTTTGTACTCCTTGGCACTGAGAGCAAACTACAGACTCATAGAAAGAAGGAAATTTTCACTGGAGCTATTTTTCCTTAACATACCAAGCTCTGAACCAAAGATATTTCAGCATTTTGTGTTGGCTTACCTGTTTACGCATAAAGGAGGTAGAGCAAGGCAGGTCACACAGTGGGGCTGAGACTTTCTGCAGCAACTCAAGTAAGCCATCATACTTGTGAATCCATCTCCTAAGCTGTGATCCATTGTAGAAAACCTGAAGTCCAAATCCATTATTCTTGATATCTAAACACTTCTTTGTTTCTTGAAAGTGACTCTCTTTCAAATTATGAGCTATGAATTAATAGTACATTGGATCATCAACATGGAATGCTAGCTAAGTATTTCTTAATTTGGTATTTTAAAAACACGTACTCACACTGTAACCAAGACAGGAAGAAATGTTTGTCGAACACGGAAAAATTAAGTTAGACAAGATTAAAATAAAAATGGCTAAGATTAGAGCTGAGGGGGCAAATCTATCTTGACAAGGTGCTAAAAGGAATAGGCCACATACAATTTTGGCAATTCAAAATAATATTTCAAGTCAAAGAGATTCCTGGAAGGAAAAGAGGTAACAAGCTAAGCAGTGGAATAATGACTTGTAACCCTGGCATTGGAAAAACAATATGAGCAGTTTTATTCCAAAGTCATCCTGAAGACTTTTTTTGTGGTATTCAAGATGAGTAGTCCCTTGAAGTGGTAATTAAAATAATACGGAGAAGAATAAATGTCCTTTTACAAGGAAATTTGACTTAATTCTGCTCATGTAACAATAAAAATTTCTATTTCTTGAAGCTAAAAGTGGTTGTCAGAAAATTTCTCCAAATTAGAAGGCAAAAACAAGGAAGAGAATGGCAAATGCCATTAACAACCAAAAGCTCTGTGCTATTTCAGAATTCATCTCTGTGGCCCTGGTCCTACTGATGTTAATTATTATTCCAATGGGACCTTATGAATATATTTCTTAAGTGGTTTAGAGACTGAGGTTCAAAATTGAATGTGTTTGTTTTCTGATATTGTAAAATAAAATGAATCTTACATTTAAAAAAATCCTTATGAAGGAATAGCAAACAATCAATAAAGCATCCTCTTGGCACACCACTATATAGAAAAGTAGACTTAGGTTTGGTCCAATTATATTTACAAAAATCAAGATGACATGCAGATGAAGAAAAGGGAACCTACTGGGGGAAAAAATAACTGAAAAAGAGATGTATCTGGCATTGATTAGAAATGCTGAAAAACCTCTTAAACAAAAATAAATGTATTACTTCTGTTACTGAGATTACAAAAAGAAGACATTTGAGATAGTCCCTTCACAGTCTGTGGACTCCTTTATGCACAACTGTAACTGTTATTGTATTTTGCTTGTAAAGATGTATTCAGTGGCAGAAACTTTAATTACGTGAATCAATGACATTGTTATCTGTTTTTCCTTCGAAAGGATAAGATCTTAAAACTAAGGTCTTAGAAAAACTTAGATTAGACTTTAATTCAAACAAAGAACTATATCCATCTATTTTGTCCATGTACAATGCTGTGTTAGTCTAACATAACTCATTAGAAGTGAAATAATACAGCATAACCCAAAATGTAGAATTATAGGATCATAGAACAGTTTGGGTTGAAAAGGACAGTTAAAGGTCCTCTAGTTCCAACCCTGCCTGCAATGAGCAGGGACATCTTCAACTACATCAGGTTGCTCAGAGCCCTGTGCAAACTAACCTTGAACGTTTCCAGGGACGGGGCATTTGCCACCTCTGTGGGCAACCTGTGCTACTGTTTCACCACCCTCAGCATAAAGAAATTCTCTCTCAATTTAGTCTAAATCTTCCCTCTTTTAGCTTAAAACCATTCCCCTTGTCTTATCACAACAGGCCCTGCTAAAATTTTGTCCCCATCTTTCCTGTAGGCCCGCTTTAAGTACTGAAAGGCTGCAACAAGGTGTCCCTGGAGCCTTCTCTTCTCCAGGCTGAACAAGCCCAACTGTCTCAGACTGTCTTCATAGGTGAGGTGCTCCATCCCTCTGATCATTTTTGTGGTCCTCCTCTGGATCCACTGCAACAGGTCCTTGTCTTTCCTGTGCTGATGGCTCCAGACCTGGATGCAGTACTCCAGGTGGGGTCTCACCAGAGCAGAATAGAGGAGGAGGGGCAGAAGCAACTCCCTTGACCTGCTGGCCGCACTTCTTTTGATGCAGCCCAGGATACAGTTGGCCTTCGGGGCTGCAAGCACACATTGATGCCTCACGTCGAGCTTTTCATCCACCAGTACCCCCAAGTCCTTCTCAGCAGGGCTACTTTCAATCCCTTCATCCCACAGCCTGTACTGACACTGGGGGTTGCCCCGACCCATGGGCAGGATCTTGCACTTGGCCTTGTTGAATCTCATGAGGTTCACAAGTCTGTCCAGGTCCTTCTGGTTGGCATCCCTTCCTTCAGGAATGTCAACCGCATCACTCAGCTTGGCATCGTAGAGAATTAACTTCTGGAAGCTGATGGGCACACCTATTAGTAAAAAGAATTCTTCAGCTCACATTTTTCAGTGAGAACAGAGGCTTCTGGTGTATCTATTATCCATCATTTTCCTGTGTACATTCTGTTAATGATAAGTTATCAGTGAAGTACTTTTATACTTAAGAAAATATATACAAGATTTATTAAGCATATTAAGAATCATGTTAAATCATGCTATAGGAATTCAAGAAGCGAAAAGAGGAATAAGCACTCAGAAGATTAAAAAAATATATAAATTAATGAAGCCAATTTAATAAACAAACATAGAAAACGCAATTTAATAAAGCCTAGTTTTACTGGATATGAAGAGTAGTTGGGGTTAAAATAGGATTACATTTCTTAATTGCTTGGGTTTTGAACTTTAACAAAAAGAAAATCTGATTCATTTATTGATGAAAAAAACCCCCACACCAAAACCTATATTCTACAAGTATCAGGATTGTCAAAAAATTAGGAGTGCACAATAGAAAAATCAATGCATAGTTGGTTCCAAATAGGCCTTCCCTTTCTCTTATTCATATTTACACACAACAGAAGAAGGAAGTGCATTTAATGTATGTCTTTGTAGTGTATTTTGAAGAACATTTATTTCAGCATCAGTATTGTGTTAAGGAATTCTCATCAATCATTGTAGCCTTTATGCCATCTCCCAAGTTAAGCTAGTACGACTGTTTGCAGGTCTGTACTGTGGGACTGAAAAATTGATCCACAGTAAAAATAAGCCATTTTCCCTAGTTATTTTTCACCAAGGGAAATGAAGATAAGGAGTGCCAGCTATGTAGGGATTGCCTGAGTCAGCACAGGCACTGAAAAGAAGTGTTTATCAAACTGTAGCCTTTCATGTCTTATTCTGTCACATATGTGCAAAAGCTTGAATTTTAGAGGTAATGCAATGGTGAATACTCACTGACTGCAGTAAGGCTAAATCAAGAGCATAAAAAAAAATTTCCATCATTATATCCTTTTTCTTACCTCTGGCTATTATCAGATGCTGGAGAAGGGCCTTAAAATAACATCAGGGGGAATCTAATTTTAAAATATATTTAACACAAATTTTACTTGGGCTGCAAAGCATTATGATAAATGGAACATCACAAAAACTTCTCTAAACAGAAGCAAAGATAATAGAAACCCTGAGAAACTATAGATACTATGATAAAAACAACTGTACACCAGTGTAGTACACAGCAAACAGAGCCATACTATATTTTCAATATATCTCTCTATTGTTCCACAGCTACAAATAGGTCTTGAAATGTTATCTTATACATCCTGGAGATTTTGCCAAAGCATCCTCCTACTGCCAAGAAGTGTAATTATAACTCATATGGTATGATAATGAGCCTCACAAATCCCTGAAGCAGAACCCTGCATCAGCCTCCCTTGGTGCTAAACACATTCAAGGCTCTGTTGATCTGACAAAACTAGCTCTAATACAAGGATCGCAGACTGTAACATGCAGTAATCTTTCAGCATAAGAATGCTTTAAAAAATCATCATAGCATTTATAAAGGGAGCTTTCATGTGTTTTCTACTGCATGGACACAACTCTTGTAGTTGCACTCCAATTATAATAATAAGGAAAGGTATTAAGATAAAATTTTGCTATTTCATAAAATGTAAATTTTGGTCATTAGAAGTGAAAAACACCCATTGCTTGGATTCTAATATACCACGATAACACATGCTGTTCTCATTGCATGTCTTTGGCATGGGACTCTAAGCAAACAGATTGCACTAGGTTGCTTAAAACTAAAAAGAGGTCTCAAAGACAGCATGAACAACAGATTACCAGTATATAGATACCAATAAATAATGATTAGTAAACACGGTCAGAGAATCAAACTGCAGCAGAAGTAAAATTTAAAAGATATTTAAGTCTTATTGTTCAAAATTTTCAGAAACTTAGTTTCATAACGCTTTGTGGACGCTTTAGTGACTATCAGGCTTTACCTTAAACAAAGTCAATAGTAATTTTGACTTTACTGACTGGTGAGCATGATTGGTTTTGAAAATCCTGTATAATTGTATTATAATTACACTTTATCAAGGTAACACCTCAAAGTATTTTTTCTGAGTATAATGTATATTGAAGTTGAAAAAAAAATAAATTCTAAGACCATAGAGGATATAGGGAAAATATTATTTCTTATTTATGTAATATGCATAAAATACTTTCTTCTCATTTCCCCAATTTTTTTAAATTTATTTTCATAATTTTTGTTGAAAATTCCAGTCATACATGCCCTGATAGTAGTTTTATTTTGATATTTCTAGCATTCTTTGTCCCTATAAATTGAGTTTTAAAGTTGAATAAAGATATGAAAACACTTCACATATTTGCAGATTCAAAAGAAGTTCCATCTGAACAAATACTCTGTGCTCAGGGTACCACATGATGCAAGCGATCACCAAAGTTTGGCAGAGATAGTAGCACCAGTACCAAAAGCGGTACAAGTGCCTCATTGAGGGACGGTCTATGTCAATTAGCATTGCTAATTCACCTACACTGATTTTAGTGTCTGAATTAGTATTCCTACACTGTGTTTTTCTGTGCCAGTCATGACTGACTTGACATTAGCTTGAGCATCTCTATGCTGTTCTCCATGACAGGGTACAGGCACACCCAATGGCCCTAGAACAGCTGCTGGAAACATCTGTGAGATCCCTTTGGAACTGCCCACCCTTAGAGCCACTTCTCCTGTGTCTTCCTGAAGAGCCAAAGCCGCTGCACAGACCATCTGCATAACTGCTGGGATCAGAACAACACTCCATGTTGCACCATGTTACACATAGTTTTCATTACATCTCTTTTTAAAATCAGTCAGTGCATGCCTCCCAGAGACTGACAAAATTGCTGGTTTGCCAGTGGTTTTATGCTTTTGCTTATTTTTCTATAATGTATACACTCCTATTTTGTCATGTAGAAGAAAGCTATCATTCATTACTTAATAATTAAATTGTGTCTTATAAACGCAAACATTTTTTGTAACTTAAAACTTAATCCTTTAATATACTTCAATACTCCAACATATTTTTGGCCTTACTTTACATTTTGTACTGTAATGTATATTTCTGTATTGCTTTGTGACATGTTTCTTTTCAAATCCCTACATAATTGTAGTACTCAACGTACCATCGTATATCATTGAAAAAGGTGTCTGTATACATGAAACAGAAATCTATACTGGGAAGTCTGATGTGTTGTTTCTGTTCCAAAAGATTCTTCAAAGGAAACAGGATACTCACCAAAATGTATTATCCATGGTGCCCAAGAGCCAGCTGCAAATAATTCCAAACTTCATGATTCTACTGTGTCTTACCACTGATTTTTGTCTAAAACCAATTTGGGATCATAAGTGGAAAGCTCCGTATAATATTTCAAAAATTCTTATTTTTTAAATTTATTATTTTTCAGCATCTATAATTGCACAAAGTGCTATCCAAGTCTTTCAAAATTACTTTTTAAAGTACAAAGAAGTTGATCAGGCAAAGACTTTTTCTTCATTTTTTTCTATTGAATGACTACAAACAGATTTCACAGAATGTACTCATTACCTAGATTATTTAATGACATTTTCAAGATTTTTTTAAATTATTTCAATGGATCATGTGTACAATGTAGAATTCAATAACATGTTTTTTGACAATATTCACTAGTAAAAATTCAAGATATATTGATTAATAATGATTGGTACAAAAGTATATTGTATTCTGGTCTTTTTTAACTATGACTTTTAAAAAATTAAATTTATACACTGTAGATAAGCAGGAGAAGGTAACTTTAAATCTGTTCAAACTTTTATTATTAAACCCCAGAAGGTTGGAGCAGACTATGGCAAGATACACTGGCCAGAATCAGCACTTATATTTAATTACTCTTGTAATGTTTCTGCAAAGTAATTAATTGCGTTTGGATATATTGTCTTTGTAGTGAACTGTGCAGTCAAATCTCTTACCTGACTCATTTACTGCCTCAGTAAGAGGACAGTTAGAAGGTTTTGAAATCCTGTTCCTCAGTTATGTTGTGAAGTAACATTTCACCTCCTATAAATATATGATTCCTTTTGTGCATAATCACTCAGACAAATAATATTAGATTATATAATATAAAAGAAAGAAAGAAACAACAATTAAGGTGATTTAGGGGATTTTTTTTTTTAATCTCTTAGATTATTATTTCTGCTTCCAATATCAAACAAAATTCAAAACTCATAGATGGTACACTAATACAATCAGAGAGCAGAAATGCCACATACCTTATGTACTAATAATTACTAACACGGGGGGGGTGGGGGTGGGGGTGGGGTGGTATTTTTCAGTACAAAGAATGGTCAAAGAAGCATATACTTTCTTCAAATTTTTTTATCCTGATTTTGTCTTTGTTAAACAACTTCAAGATAAATTAGAAAACATTTTAAATTATTTTAAGGAATGTTCTTACTGATAATGTAAGCTTGGAAACAGACTTTCCAGGCAAATCTTGTTTAATATGTTTCAGACATTTTTATACATTCTGTGGCCAAAGTATTCTAAGAAAAATATTTCCTATTTCTATAATGACTTCAGTTGTATACTGAGGGAGCTGGATACAGTAATTGAGGACTAATTTGTTTTGCACCGAAGTAATATTTGCCTCAACATAGGTGGTTGTAACCACACTATGGAGGCCTTATTGAAATTATTCTCTCCATGTTCCTTATAATATATGTGAATAGGGACCCAATAATGTCATTATTTGGATCCTAGTCCGTAACGTAAGTCACACACAGTGAAAGTTAAGCCCACCTATCTCATTTCCGACATCAAAAGCAGTAAAATGCAACTTTTATTCCCCTCAGAATCTGTTTGTAGAGGAAAAAAAGTGTCTAGAAGTAAACACTAAAATAATTTTTGGAAAAAATGATTTAAAACATAGTTTGGAAATTATCCTTATTTTTGCTTATTTTGTGTCTAATCTTTAGTGTTATTATTACAGGAAAAGAGGTGAGTTCTGTTACGACGTGTTTCATTTATTTCAGTAATATTTTCAAAAAAATGTTGGTGAAAAGTCAGAGGTTGTAAATGAACGTATTTTATACGTATTGGGTATGTGCTGTCCAGATGGAGTTCAAGTAATAGTCATAAAAAGCAAATCCAAAAATAAGCTGCATTGCTACTACTCAGCCACTCTTAAGTGTCTGATTAATGATTGAACCTATGAAGATGACAGGTATTTTCAAGGGACTACCCAAAGAGTGAGGTAGTTTAATGCATTAACATTTCTTTTTGCTTTAACTCAGAAACAAGCTGTGAGTACAGTAAAAAATATATGGTGTTCTCTGTTCATTGTATCATCCTGGTGGAGGTGTCACACTACAGGTCAATGTAAGATGCCTGCATAGTTTAACAACGAGTACTTGTGAGAAGTCAGAATAATAATGAAATTATCTGACTAAACATCCCATGAACACCAGGGATGAAATGAAAAGCACAGCTAACTGCAATTTAATGTAAAGAATATTCCAGTATCATTAACAGGAATGATTTGATAAAAGAGCCGTTGTGATATTTTCTATACAAAGTAAGAAATGTATTTTTTTAAATGATAACAGGTCCCTGAAGGTGGAACAGTAGTTTTTGGGGTTGTTTTTGTTTTTTTCATCCTGGACCACCGCATGCACGAGAGCTCTTCTTCTGTTCATGATTAAGTCACCAACACAAAATCCATTTCATTTTACTTTCTCACATTTAAATTAAATTTCATTCTCTTAGAGAAACAGATACACCTTTAAAGGAATTGATTAATCCATTCAAGCAAATCAGGGTTGCACTGACCTTCAGGGAAATTTTGCCAAGATTTTATCCATTATGATAATCCTTATTTATTTAGTGACTAAAAGTCTTGGTCTAAGATTGTTTCCCATTTCCACACAAGTCAGTAAAAGTCAATTCCTGTTTCAGTGACCTTTATTTTCTTAGGAGACCTAAGAGAAGTTATAAATATAGATAATGTGGAATTTTTTCAAGAAACTTCATGATCGAAGTCACTCAGAAAAAAATTTTTATGGTGAAATACAAATACATACATTAGAGAAGGTACGCTGAAGTAATGGTTACTTCTACCATTGCTATGCTGTAAGATTGCTCCTTTCATTCAGCAGAGTGAGCTAGAAAAAGGTTTTCTAAACTCTTTCACTGAAACTTTTTTTTTTTTATTTATAGAATATGGAAAATACTATTCCCTCACTTATACACTTTATTTTTTTGTGGAACAAAGAAATCCTTAGCATTTTGTTAAATGTGCAAAAGACATTTTGAGAGTAACTGCAATTTAAAAGCTTAAGTTAAAAGGTTTTCGAAGGAATGTAGAATCTTAGAAATGTGAAGCTGCAGATGAACTCAGAATATCAGAGGCTGGAACAAGTATATTTAGACCAATCTTAACAGCAATCTATCAAAACTACTCTTTAAAATCTCTAATGACAGGCACTCCACAAGTGATTTAGGTAACTTGTTCTTAACTGTAATAAAAAGATGCTCCTGATATATAGCATAAATCTCTCCTAATGCAACCAATTATTTTTGTTTTGCTTTTGGTGGCAATATTGACAGCAAATGATTGTTCTCCTTCCAACAATTTGTATATTGGTAGTCTGTTATCATGTCACACCAAGGTTCTCCTTCCCAGACTAAATAAGAAAGGGTTTTCATTTTTTTTATTCCGCCTTTGCTCAGTGGTCATATTTTCCATATCTATTAACCTTTTGGTGCTTCTATCTCATCCCCTTCTTCCCTTAGTACTTAAAACTGCATTCAGTAATCCTGTCAAGGCTTCACAAACGCTGACTAGAGTGAAATAGTTACTCCATACGTCTCAGGACTTACATATTTTAAATCGTCCTTTTTCTGCTGGTTTTGCAACATTGACTAATGTTCCATTTGCAACCTATTGTAATCCTGAGACCCTTTTCCGCAGTATATCTGCCTAGTGAGCCATTCTGCATTTCGCATTTTCTTTTCCTTCCTAGGCAGTTTGCATCTGTCTTTTTATAATCTATTGTATTGCTTTGTACCATTTCTCCAGTTTATCAAAATCATGCTGAATAAATTCTAGCTTCCAGAATGTCCATAGCCTTCCTGGTTAATGTTATCCACAATACTAGTCCTGCAATTGTAAATGCAAATATTGCATAATGCTGCACTCAAGTCTTTCTTTCAGTCTGACAGTGAACAGATGCTGTCTCTGCTAAGTGATTCAACTCATTTTACAGGAATTTCCAGTGAGAAGATATTTCCATACTTCTGACAGTGTCATATGGAATTGTCACATGTCAGCAAAGAAGTAGTATGTAAATACTTCCCTGTTACCCAGTTATTTGTACTGTCATGGAAGGATATCAGATTGGCCTGTTGTGATTTGTAACTCTGTTGTAATTTCAGTAACTCTATTGTTGTTACATTTAATCAACTTCAGATTTTCCAGGTACTCAGAGAGAAAATCATAGAATCATAGAATGTTTCGGGTTGGAAGGGACCTTAAAGATCATCTAGTTCCAACCCCCTGCCCTGGGCAGGGACACCTCCCACTAGACCAGGCTGCTCAAAGCCCCATCCAACCTGTCCTTGAACACTGATTAATTATTTATTGCAGTATCATTCTATGTATAAACTAGGCAGATGATACATAATACTCTTTTCCTTTTTAGTTTACTAGTTATGTTTTTCAATTAGATGTTCCCTCAGCCTTTATCTGTTCTGAAAAGTTCTCAAAGGTGACTGCTAATGGTTCAGAGAGGATCTTAGTTCATAAATACTTTAGGGAAAAATGTTGTTAAGTTATGGTGATTCAAACAAATCTGGTTCATCTAAGAACTTTTCTGTCTGTTAACCAATTCTGGCTTATAGTTCTAGCACTAAGTTGCTGATATTAATTATGTTAAGCTTCTGGTCACAATTAACCTTTTTGGTGAAGAATGAAGAAAAAATATAGTGAAGATTTTGCACTTCATTTTATCATCTCTTATTTGGTCCTCCTTTCTGTTAAGTAGTAGGCATTTGCTTTCTTTCATCTTTTCTTTATTTTAGTGAATTTGTGGAACTTTTTCATATTTTTTTTTTTATGTAAGTTTCTTGGGGTATCTTTTTGTTCCTCAGCCTGTCTAAATTTGTTCAGGCACACTTTCATCTTTATTGAGTACCATAGTACCTACTCATTTAATGGAGTGGATTCTAAAACAGGTAAGAAGACTGGGTCCTGTTAGAGGCAATAGGAATCTCCCCAGTGACTTGAATGGAGAAGGGATTTCACCCTAAAATGCAAAGGTTTTAATAAGGCCTTCCAGGCAGAGCAGTGCCATGCACGGAGTCCCCAAACCACCACCAGAATAAAGGGCAGCTGTGGCAGGTTGACCCTGGCTGGATATCAGGTGCCGACCAAAGCTGCTCTATCACTCCTCTCCTCAGCTGGGCAAGGGAGAGAAAATATAACGAAAGGCTTGTGGGTCAAGATAAGGGCAGGGAAAGATCACTCACCAATTACTGTCATGGGAAAATCAGATTTGACTTGGGGAAATTAATTTAGTTTATTGACAATCAAGTCAGAGGAGGATAATGGGAAATAAAACCCAAATCTTAAAACACCTTCCCCCCACACCTCCCTTCTTCCTGGGCTCAACTTCACTCGTGCTTTTCTCTGCCTCTTTCTCCCCATGGTGTAGGGGGACGGGGAATGGGGGTTGTGGTCAGTTCATTACACTTTGTCTCTTCCACTCCTTCCTCCTCAAGGGGAAGACGCCTCTCACTCTTCCACTGCTGCAGCATGGGGTCCCTCCCACGGGAGACAGTTCTCCACAAACTTCTCCAACATGAATCCTTCCCACAGGCTGCTGCTCCAGCGTGGGTCATTTCCATGGGGTGCAGTCCTTCAGAGCCTGCTCTGGCATGGGCTTCCTATGTGGTCACAGCCTCCTTTGGGCACCCAACTACTTCAATGTGGGGTCATCCACTGACTGCAGGTAGATATCTGCTCCACTGTTAACCTCCATGGGCTACAGGGGGACAGCCTGCCTCACCATGGTCTTCACCGCGGGTTGCAGGGGAATCTCTGCTCCAGCACCTGGAGCATCTCCTCCCTCTCCTTCTTCACTGATCTTGGTATGTGCAGAGCTGTTTCTTTCACATTTTACTCACACCTCTCTTCTGGCTGCTGTTCTGCAGCAGTTTTTTCCCCTTAGTTATGTTATGACAGAGGTGCTATCACTATCACTGACGGACTTGGTCTTGGCCAGTAGTGGATCTGTCTTGAAGCTGGCTGGCATTGGCTCTATGAAACATAAGGGAAGCTTCTAGCATCTTCTCACAGAAGCCACCCCTGTAGCCCCTGCCGCTATCAAAACCTTGCCCTGCAAACCCAATACAGCAGCATAGTCATGTTAGTGCAGCACTCCACCTGGCTCATTAGGCCTGCCTCTCAGTGGGAAACTCTGATTCATAGTTTGTCAGTGTCTCTGCATGGAGCTACTCTATCTCACAATTATTTTTTTTTATTCATAGCAATTTATTCAGAGCTAACTAACTTTATTCAGAGCTGGTATCTGAAAGCAGTGTCACTAAGTAGCATATCCTCTATATATCCTAATCACTTATAACCTTAAAAAACTTAATGCATATGATAAATACTCTCTATTATTAATTACAGACATGTTTTACCACATATTATTTTCAGATTATCCTTTTTTTTCTTACTGGACAATACAAACATTAAGATCAGTGCTTATGAACCACAAAGCTGCAAAGTTCTAGAAACATTTGGAGTTAATATTTTCTGCCAGCAGGATAGTCCAGTTAAATCATTACATTTTACTTTGTCCTTCTACAATTGGTGTCAGGTGACAGTAGTTACCCAGAGGACAATGCAAGTACTTTATAGAATATTTCTCTAGAGTTTCCATGAAGGCCTCGTTAATATAATCTCCTGTCTACTGCAAAATAAAATGAAAGCTTTTTCTTTTCAATGTGTCCATAGTGAACCAACAAAACATAAATATTAGAGCCCTGTAAATCTTTGTCAATCTTGTACGCTTTTTGAAAAATATTAAGGAAAAGTTTGAGACTGATAGAAGCAATTGAAGGCCATGCATTCACTGAAATTAAAAAGTTTCTAGTCATCTCTGCTTTAACTTATCTGTTCAGGCTGGTTTCTTTCCCTGTTTGATTATTTTAATCCTTAGTTTTTCTCTTTTTGTTTGTGGAAAGAATCAGATAGGCACACATTAAAGAAGGTAGAGTTCAGGCCATCCACGTGCTGCCTTTAGAAGGCACACTGTACAGGTCCAGCTTTCTGGAAGACTCACTGAGAAGCATCACACCTCTTGGCCTTCATCATTATGTTGAGAAAAAAAAAATATTTGCAGCCCTATATACAACAAACATGGAATTTACTCCACATGGTCAGCTAACTTTCAATAAATCCCTGTGAGATGGTAATATGTAAATACTAATCTTTATTTATTTACCTTGATGCTACCGGGAATAAAGTATACATATAGAGTCCAGCTCCATAGCTATTATGAATTTGCAAGACCCCAGTGGTTCCAAGAGAGCTAAATGTATTTATGACAGTTGCGGAATTACCCTTGTAAGAACAAAAGACAATCGGAATTTCTGTTAACTAACCATGTCCTATAAGGAAACATGGACTGTTAACGTTTACCACTACACTACTGCACTGCAGTGTAAAACACGGTACCCGAGAGTTAATGTAAATATAAAAGAATAAAGTTTCCCCTCCTAAATTCAAATAACCCCAGGGCTTTCATGCAACCACCCTCTATTTATCTTCTCATTGTATCTTTATCCTTATCAACCTGCAAACAGCGTCAGAATGCTATACATATACATGATGGATTATTGCTATTATGCTCATGAGAATGGCAGGCATGAAGTATGAGAACAGAGTTCAGCCAGCAAGTATGATATAAATTATGTATAAGTAGCTTTTAGTGTTGAGCACTTTGAAAAGTTCAGTAAGTGCGTGTAACTGAAGTAAATCAGCTAACTCTGTGTCACCACAGGACTATTTCCTTTAAGAGTGTACGTAAGGCATTTTTCAACATGCTTAAAAAGTGCATGAAAGTAACTCATTTTAATTATGTAAGCAAGACACTGCTCTGCACATAGAAGGAGAAAGTTTGCAGGACCATTGTAAGGCCTGAGGACCTAATTACCACTCAAGTCTGATTTAAGATCTAATCTAAGATTTTATGGCTTGAGCTACTGAGGCCTGACTGTTTGAGAGCCCAACCTCATCTTTTTCTATACTGTTACTGTTAGATTGCAAAGTGATGCTTAGCATGATTCCCTTCAGCTTGCATTTTAAGGGTATACAACCTGGGAGGGGGCACAGATCTAGGATATTTATTTTTTTTCCTCCTTGAATCCCTGTATTTATGCACACTCACATTGCATTTTTACACGCTTCAGATTCTGTAGACTACTATGAATGTAGGATGTAACAGGTTTGGGACCACGGAGAGGATGAGATACAATAATCAAATATTTTTTCCCTAAGATATTTAAAAACATTCAGGTGAGATTTTGCAAAATGAGAGAGTCTGGTACATTCATTGTTGAAAAATGGTATACTTGGCTTTTCCTTGTTTTATTTTAATACAATGTTTGATAACATTTTATTGTCCTTAATTCTTGCCTATATAAGCAGGCAGACTATCTAAAGTAATAGCATATAACTAACATATCCTTCCTTACAATCTTCGTAGTGTTTGAAAGTGAAAAGATTATCTTTTCCTCTAACATACACATGGACATGAGCACACCAGCACACACACACGCACATAGAGCCCAGTGGGATTAAAGCACTCTGTGGGGCTCAACATCTTGTGGAAAATCAGGAAACTACAGAGGAAAGTATTTTCTTGTTTGAAGATTTGAAAGAACCATTCTTAGAGAAAAGGGAGGAGGCTTCTGATGTTAGTGATCTTGCCCCTTTCATGTTTTAAAAAGACTAAAGGAAAGTTCCTCTTTCATCGGCCTGAGGTAAAAAAGAAGTGGCTTTCCCAACTCTAAATATTTAAAGAACCCTTCATAAAACTTGAAAAAGGTTTGATCGGTTTCTTTGTGGGACTAAATTCCTAAGGGTATAGGAAGACACACATTGATATTTACCTCTTATAATATTTTACTTCTTCCATAATAGATGTATCATGGGGGTATTGGTATCATTTTGTAGACTTCACAGTATGTTGCTTTTATATACTTTCAAAGAGTCTATACGGTGTAAGTTCTAAATAGAAAGATTTTTAATACTCCTTCCTGTATGAGTGTAGGTATGTAAAAATTAAAGGTGAAAGGCTACTGAGACAGATCCATGGTACATGTTTATCGATAGATTTCACTGTTGACCTGAGACACCCAAGGTAAGGTTCATCATGTAGCAGAGCTCGCACAACATGCTGAATCGCACAAGGGATTCTGCTACTGGTTTTGAACGCTTAGCTTGAATTCAGATAGCTGAATTTGTGGGCTAGCCCATGTTTGAGCTGAAATCCATCAAAGTGAACATCCTAGACCTTAGAGAAGTCTTCTTTTTATTGAAATTAAATCACCAAAGAAGGAATCAGTTTGCAGTTCTTAAGAAGCAATTTAAAACATTATCATCAAACCATTTTAAAGTTTTCTTCTTAGAAAACAATAAATTTTCAGAATACTTTTAAACACAATTTTCCAGATTTTTAAGCATACCATTAACTTTTCAGTCTTGAGTTGCATAGACAGTTGCTTCATATCAATGTTTTCTAATTCTCACAATATTCAATATTTGTAAAATAAGACAGTTTGCTGGATGAATATGGAAGTATTTTCTCTCTTACTCACACCTACATAGCATAGCATTATTTATTTGCAGCACAAGAGTATCTAAAGGCACCAGAAAGCATTAGACATCCATTGTACAAAGCACTGCGCAAATACATGGAAGGACACGAGTGAGTTTGCTGGTTCACAGGCTAGCTGATAGCCTTCAGTCCTGCAGGCAGACGTGACTATCAGCTCTGTCTGTGGCACGCTTGCATGCCTTTAGCAAGCAGTGAACTTTTAAGGCTGGCTCCTCAGCTGGCACAGCCGAGAAAATGGAAACAAAGCCATATTTTTCTTCCCCTGACTTCAGAATCAGCCAGGGGCAATCTAATCCATATTGCAATTTACAGCAGCCTGGCTGCCCAAGGAGCTATTCTGGCAGCTGAGGAGCACCAGAGCCTAAGGTCATTCTCCACTTCTCCCAAAAGAGCCTGTATGCAAGGGTTATCAAGTGAACAATATTAAGCTTTGCTTTTGCTTTTGCAGCTGGAATGTCTCAAAGCAGCTGGAACAGAACTAATGATTGCCCCGTTAATGTTGTGACTTCACTTACTTTCATTATTGCAACAGAGTAGCCTTTGAGAAATAAAAGGATGCTTTATTTTAATCATTTATTTATTTTTTATAAATGTGTAAATTTCAGTCTCTGGTAATTCCACATATGGATATTGGATTATTAGTGAAATGTAAAGAAATTATTTCACCTGTTAAAAATCACATACTGCAGACATTTTGCCTCATACTTACAAAACGTTTTTACTGCTTGCTCCTGTGTGAGAGTTTGGGAAATCTGTCTCAAAACAGCTGATGATTTCTGATTGGTGGCTGGGAACTCTTTACGAGTGCTTGCATCAGGATGTACCTTCCATTTTGAACGTAGGAATTTTTTTTTTCTGTGCTTTCAAATTACAATGGTATGAGTGCCACAGAAATTTAAAGCAGAAATTCTTTCAGCTCCAAAAATATCAATTCTGTACTCTAAAAATGTTCAGAGGTAAAACAGGCTACCTTGTCAAAAATCTAACTCCCCACAATCCCTTGTAGAGGGAAGAATACATTTTGAATCAAGATGGTGCAGATGAGGAGCGAGTCACGTGTTTCAGGGGACTGGAGAAAAAGTCTCTCACCAGATACATTAGCATGAAGGAGCCTGAGGCCAAGCCCAGAGCAGAAGGCAGACAGTGGAAATAGTGGAGGAGATACCTCACTTGTTCAGATGATGAGTATACGCTCCAGATGAGCACTGCGTCACACGAGAGAATTTAAGCTGAAAAGACTGGAGAAGCTTGTAAGAAAGAAGTTTAATGATCTCACTTAAATCTTGAGATTTGATTTGCCAGCAGAAGTTAAGAATTGCCAGCTCACAAACTTTTATGGCATCAGCTATCGTGGGCCCTCAGGTGGCACACATTAACACAACCATGTTCTGATTTTGGCTGGGATAAAGTTAAATTTCTTCATAGTGTCTTGTATGCAGCTATGGTTTGGATTTGTGATGAAAATAGTTTTAGTAACACAGGGATGTTTTAGTTATTGCTGAGCAGTGCCGACACAGCGTCAAGGCCTTTTTTGCTTCTTACATTGCCCTGCCAGCGAGCAGGCTGGGGGTGCAAAAGAAGCTGGGAGGGGACACAGCTGACCCAAGGGATATCCTACACTGTATGACATCGTGCTCAGCAATAAAAACTGGGGGAAGAGGGAGGAAGAGGGGGACATTCAGAGTGATGGTGTTTGTCTTCAAAAGTAACCATTACGTGTGAAGGACCCTGGCTTTCCTGGAGATGGCTGAACAGCTGCCTGCCAATAGGAAGTAGTGAATGAATTCTTTATTCTGCTTTGCTTGCCAGGCTCTTTTCAGTAGTGCCCGGGGACAGGACAAGAGGCAATGGGCACAAACTTGAGCATAAGAAGTTCCACCTAAACATGAGGAAGAACTTCTTTACCCTGAGGGTGGCAGAGCACTGGCACAGGCTGCCCAGAGAGGTGGTGGAGTCTCCATCTCTGGAGACATTCAAAACCCGCCTGGACGTGTTCCTGTGTAACCTGCTCTAGGTGACCCTGCTCTGGCAGGGGGGTTGGACTAGATGATCTCCAGAGGTCCCTTCCAACCCTATGGTTCTATGGTTCTATGTGCAGCTTTTGCTTTACCTATTAAAGTGTCTTTATCTCAGCCCCCAGGTTTTCTCACATTTACCCTTCTGATTCTTTCCCACGTGCAGAGAAGAGTGAGCGAGCGGCTGCGTGGTGCTTAGCAGGGTTAAACCACAACAACCTGCAAATGTGAAATGCTGGAAAAGACCAGGAATGAGCTACTGAAATGTAGCTGAAGTAAATCCCCCCCAGAGCTAGATGGAGACTGAGTAGATTTCTTGAAGATAAAACTTAGACTTCAACACATAAATCTAGAGGCAGGCTTCCAAAGTCAGAGTTTTTAGAGAATCTGAGGATCAGTTCCATTGAAAGCCAGCTTAAAAGCCTCAGCTGGGCAACGGATAATATCACACATTGAAGTCATTTGGAAAGCCTAAAGATACAAGTGCAGGCACTTGCTTGCAGCTGTGGAGTGGAATACAGTGTAAAAGGCCTTTGATCACCCTTTTTCTTTCTTTACCGCACCTGTGCTTAGCTTTTCCAGTTAAATATCATGGCCACTCTAATTTTGAGACAGAGGAAATATTTTCTGCAAAACTCTGTTAAAGAAACTCTCCCGGAATTTCATTAGGGTTTCTTCTGGAAACTGGTGTTGATGTAGATTCTGTGCTTAGAGCAATTCTGCAAAACTGAATCTCTAAAGACTATAGTAATCAAGAAGATCATGGGAGAAGGATATGTGAGGAGCAAACATTGCTGCTTTACTGAGGAAAAAGTAAGAGAGTTAGAGATGATGCTCTGTTATGAGGCAAGGCAGAATGCTGTCAGTGCAAGTCCGGAAACAGAGATGCCCTGATGTTACCACCACAAATGTTACCACCACTGCAAGTCTGACCTTGTGCCCTGAGAAACAGCAAAAATATGTCAGTGCCACTGTGCCCGTGTTTTCACAATGCAAGAATATGTATCACTGATACTGGTGTTCAAAAAGTTCAAAGACAATGCAAGTCTGAAGAGTGAATCTTTTATGCAAACAATTGAACTAATTGCCATTCCTAAACAGTATGTTGCTTTCACGTGTTAGACTCTGTCTCTCTGGCTCATGAGAATCACAAATGCTAAAGTACCTTTTTATTTCAGTACTCAGAGACAGACTCTATCAGTGTTCCTTACTGAGGTTACCTGGTTATTATAACCATGTCACTTCAGCTTTGTTTCCAAAAAAGATTTAAATTGAATGTATTTACATACATTTACAAATATTTTAATATAACACCTTCCTCTATAGACTAAAGAAAACATTTTCCTGCCACATAAACTAAAAATTACTAACAGAAAAACCAGATCAGGTGACCAAAAACTAAGAAGTAGAAAGAAACTGTAGAGCTCTCAGTGAAGAATAGAGGCCCAGCTTTCCTAAATCCCACAAGTATTTGAATGTCTTTTAATGAATGTCAGAGTATTTGACACAGATTCTGTCAGAGACTCTAGCAATGCTGGGCAATTTGCAATATTGCGAATTCAAAAACTTTCTTTTCTGCAAGGAAAATACTGCTAAATAATTCTAAATAAAAATGAAACCACTCTAAAACTTCTTCTTTTCTTATACGAGAAAAAGAATCCTAATATTCCCAGACTGCATATGTTGTTGCAAAAAAAGGCTTCCTTGATATCACTGGGGACAAATGTGGTAAATGATTCTAAATCCATGAAGTATATTTTTCTGCCTATGTGAGTATGGAAATGGAAGTGGTACAGAAGTGTTCCTGCTATAATGAACCAAAAAGCTTTTTTTCAGTTGCTTTCTTCTCTGAGGAAAATGGTGGAAGCGCTACAAGGCATATAAGAATATCAATGCATTCAGATTCCTGTTGTTGCCCATACAAAGTTATTATCCAAACAGAAAATCTCTATATTCCTAGCTTAAAACACACATTTTATTTCAGTTCGGTTCTTGGCAGATCTGAGTAGATTCTTGCATAAATTTCCAGCATGAATAAAAGTCTGTGTTTACAGTTCTGGCTGCTGTCTATTGTGCTGCAAGATAGCAAACCCTCTGTGCTACACCAAATGACATTCATTAAAATGAAAACCCAAGCAAGCAGCCTCCACCAGCTGAAGAAATGGTACCCTATGCTCTTAGAGAGTTTCATTCAAATTGATGATGGTAGTGATTTACCTGTTGTGAAATTAATCTTCCCTAAAATGTCTAATGATATCCAATACTAATATAATACAGTCTTTTCATCATAGCAAAATCTTCATTAATATTTCTGCTTGGGTGGCTTGGTTACAGCATCCATTATTGTACATTGCAAAATTAGAGATGAGAACGGTTTTGTAGTAAGCAGAATGTGAAAAAAAGTCTGGACTGTGTGAAATACTTAGGGGTGTCACAGTAGTGACAGGAGCCTCCATAACTGTTTGGTGTCTATCTTTCAAAGGCTTACCATAAATGTTGTTTCCAATGTGCTCCGCATTTACTACTTCTGCAAATGGCTTCTGGGTCTACAGCAATGCTGGATGGAGCTGAGATACCGTACTGGTGGCTGAATGATTGGGAAGGAATACGGTATCAGTTCGTCCAAGCTTGTGAAGGCCAGATCTCAGATCTTTTCAGGATCTTGGTGTCTTGGATCTTCATAGTGTTTCCCGCAGTGGTTTTCATGGACTTGCTCTCATAGCAAAGGCCAACAACAGTACTTTTAACTGTTAACACTCATTAGCAGTGTGAATGACACGAAGATGAAAAGCATGCTGAAGGAAAATGTCATGGTACCACAGCTTTCTGGAGTGACACTTCTCTGAAAGTCAAGTTTTATCTTATGTTCATAGCTTGCAATAAATAGTTGCAATAACAATATTGCACATCTTCATTAATATCAGCCCCAACCATTGCTAATACAAAACTGAGGGGTTACTAGACCTGTAACAGCCTAGATTGGAATAACAGCTTGATCCTGTATCACTATAAGTTCTTTCCAATGCATAATGGTTCCATCAGACAGTTAGAGCAAAGTCTTAGCCCATGAAGTCTGGAGTCTCTGATAATTATCCCAGAATTTCCGGTGTGTGACTAGTGATAAGGCTGCATTTGCAATATTCAGAACACTTCCCTTCTATTTTGTACACTTTCTCTATACTTGCTATGTCAAGAATCTTTAATTAATTTCTGTACTACCACAAAAATATTCAAAAGAATCTCTTTGAACAGTTTTCCCACTCCAACAGCTGACCAATAGCTGGACTTCATTTAAAATGAGCTAATATCTCTTTGAAAAAAAAGTGAGCTGAGCAAGTTGTTGGTTGATAAGCCACTTCCAGTGACACACTAAGTGATGCCCATTTAGAGTGTGGTAGAAGTGTCAGTTGTCCTCCGTGCATTGCACAGTAACAGATTGGAAATCAGAACCTTCACTCTCCTAAGAAGCCCATATACAGAAGCCTACCCTAGCTTTCTGGATCCACCACCAAGTACAAGCGTAAAACGGACATATTAACCTAGGCTTGATATGTTCTGGAAAACACCGTGTGTATAGGAGGAAAGATGATCTGCTCACCTTAAGGTCTTGCACCACACACTGAGGTACATAATAACCTACTAGAGTAGCTGGACCAAAAGCAACTGGTCAGTCCAAATTGAGATGCAAATGTATTTCTCTTGTTACAGATAAACTGAATTTAACTTCTCCTGTGTTATAATTGCCTAACACTAAAAAGTTGAAGCTCGCCCTTTGGTTCACAGGTCATACACTATGTTTGCTGTGTACAGAGAGGGATCAGTGAGTGAACAAGCTTCCTTCTTTATACCATTCTTTCCTTTGAGTTCTTGTTCTTAACTTACCCTTGGAGAGGTTCATTCAAACACGTGTTAGTTATGAATGAGAGGAAAGAAACACAAACGAGGCAGATTTCTGTTTTCTTTCTGTAGCTCCATACCTTGCTTTCTCTCATCCCCCCATTAATATGGCAGATTTCAAGACAATTTGTTCAGGCTTTTATATTACATTTGCTTTTCAAAGTCGTACCAGCTTATAAAAATTAAAAGAAACAAATATAAAATTACCACATCATTGCTGCTGCTAGGAGATCAGCTTTGCCTGACAATCAGAAGTGACCATCTTAATTAAATTAGGCTTTTCATTAATTCTGTGAAAGCTGGCTTTTTAGTCTCTGTTTTTATTTGTTATCTTGTATCTGTCCTTCCCGTTAAATATTACTTAGCTTTGGTATTATTCTGAGGTTTTTTTCTATTAATTTATCTTACTTTAAGATTTAATTAGTTGTACAGAGTTTACATCTTGATGAGAATTATATCTGTACAGTTTGTCCTAGGAACATTTACAAAATATCTGTAGGTTTTAAACATAAAAATAAAAATAGTCTTTTAACTTTTGTAGAAATTGTCAATTTCCTACAGTTCTGAATTTGATTTGGAGAGTCAACAGTTCAAATAGTAAATATATTTTGTAGGTCTCACTTTAACCTAATTAAAATATGCATCTTATTAAAAGTTACAAAGATTTTAAAGTCTTTTATGAACTTTAAATAAGAACATGTCTTTATTTTATGATTCAAAGCAGCACTTAAAGGATTGCTGAAGGTGAACAGCTATAACTGCATCTTCATTTGAAAGAGAAGTAAAACTTCAGTAAAGATCAAAAGGTAAGGATGCTTCAGACCAGAGCCTTCACTGCTTATAATACTGAAAACCTACCAGTAAATTAAATGCTAAACATAATGAATCAGTATGTCAAAGGCCAGTTTTCTCCTAAGATCAAAAAGGGACAAAATACATTACATGTTCAAGTTCACTTCCTTTCCTTGATACAGAAGAAAATGCGCACAAATATTTCAGGCCAATGTAGAAAAGACCTGTAGATTGTCAAGAACGTTCTCACAATATGGCAGAACAACAATCATAGAGAGCTAAAATGATTTCTGTATTTGCACCCATTGTTCCGTTGTAATGAATAGGTATATTCCAACTCAGGAAATCACATTTTGATATGTAGGATATTAATGTCTTTCTTCTTCAGACAAACTGAAGAGCTCAGTCTGATTTTGGCAAGGTCTAAAGAAAATGAGAATTACATACACAGGTTGTTACTCCTACAGTACATGTGTTTGTACACAAATGTAGATGCATGTGTATTGTATGTACACTATTTTGGACTTTAAAAGGAAAAATTTAATTACCAGTGGTTGTAATCAGATTCTCTCAGCTCATGGGAGTATTCAGAGACAAACAAGAGGCAGTTAAAAATATTTTCAAGACTCTAAAAGAAGTAACTGAGGAAACAAAAGATATTGCACCTTAATCTTACAAAATAATACCCCTTTTCAGGGCATTTTCAGTGAAGAACATAAACCAAAAAATACCATGAATACTGCTCAAGTCTCATGGAAAACTATCTTTTCTCAAACAAAACTGGCAACTGTCTTGATATAGCATCTTTGGACTTCTCTAAGGCTTTTGCACTTGTGTCACATGGCATTTTTAATTTCCTGTAACGCAAGATTTTTAATCAAGAGGGCACACATTAGATAAATTAAAAACGGGCTTATTGGCAGATATCAATGAGCAGGGTTGTTCCAAGCAAGTTCCCCTGAGAGAGATTCCTGGTCCAACAATATTCAGTACATTCTTATAAACAATCTAGATGACGAAATAAAATCTTAGCTGATTAAATTTGCATATGACACAAAGATTGATGGGATAATAAATAAAAAGGAGGGCAGTTTACTGTTAGAATTTAATCTAAATCACTTGGTCAAATTGTCAGGATCCAACAAAATGAAGGTACAGATTAATGCACTTTGCAACAAAGAACCACAGGTTATACTACCAGACAAGAACTGTTATCTTAGAAAGCAGTAACTCATAAAAGATTTGGAGGTCACCTTTTAAGACTGCTTCACCATGAGCTCTCAGAGCAATGTTGTGGCAGGCTTACTGGAATCAAGTCCCTTGGGCACAATTTAGCAACTTTAACCTTAAACAACACAAAATGCAATCATCATCATTAATATGGGAATAGTTTGCAAAGGAAGGTAAGGGAACAAATGTAAATTTATGTCAAGATGAGGTAACTTTCTAAGTATATAGTTTTAGAATAATTTTACAGTTTCTACAAAGAGCTTGTTTATTCAGCTACTATTGTGATCTCCGGCAGCATTTAGTCAATGAATCACTCTGGCAAATCTATTGGAATCAATCTTTTTATGTCCTTTTGCTCTTTTATGGTTAAAGAATTTTTTTTTTTTTTTTTTTTTTGCTCATGACCAGCAAAGTTACCTATATATATTATAAACAAAATATATAAGATAGATGTTGTGCAAATCTATCTGTCTGTCTGTCTGTCTATCTGTGGGTGTGCATATATACTTTTTTTATATATATATATATATGTATAGACATATATATTTATATGCATGTCCACATACCCACACATCCCAGATTGCTATTGCTACAACATTATTTTTTTACAACTACGATATTTCTATATGTTCCTGAGTCAGGAAATACACATTCTTGAAATACCTTCATTTATGTATCCTAGGATACAAACTGCAAATAGAAGATCTTTTCTTTTTTCTTTTAGCAGAATATAGAGTCAAGAATAAATTTCAGAGAGAATTCCTACGTAATCCACATGTGGTGAATTAAAACTGTTGTGAAACTTCAAATCTTGTTTTTCATGCAGTGTGTAGAAGATTATAAATAACACGCTTTTGTGTTAAACCTGCTCTACTGATTTCACAGTAGTTCTGTAGTTTCACAGTCAATAACATGAACAATTTTATTTCTTCAAAGTGAAATATCAGCAAAAAAAACAAAAAATACAGTTATAATAAGTATAATGAAAAAGTTCTGTCCTGTTCTACTTCTTTTAGGAACCGTGGGTGGTGGAAAAAGTACATTGTGGAATCCATGTCATCCTTCCCAGCAGCTAATCCTACAAAGTGTATATAGGGTCTTAGAGAAGTTATATGGGAAAGAAAGGAGGAGACAGCATTCCACGCAATTGTGCTATGGTTATATCAGTTTATTATGAGAAAACCTCCTGAGGAACTTTGCAGGTCAGAGTCAAACACACGGTGCTTTGAGCTGTGTTATAATAAGGCAATAGAAATAGACAGTAGAAATCTGTGAACCAGGAACTAGGAATTTGCAAGCCAGAACTCCTATCCATCTGATGGAAGGTGGCACACTGTATATTTAAAGTACATTTGCTATGCATTACAGAATGCTATTATTTTAAAGAATATTTTACATTTGATTTTTTAAGTCTAGTTGCCATTGCTAATTTGGTTTAAGAGGAGGGGACCAGGTGTTTGATTTTTTTGTTCTCTACCAGTACAGGCTTTGAATAAGTGATTGAGAACAACTAATTCATTCATTATAATTAATTAATGATTGAATATATAATTTTTACTTTCAAGAGCTTGACCAAAAAAAAGATATTTGAGCCATGCGAGTGAAAAAATCTTCAACATAACAATTACATATCACTCAAAGAGATGGAAGCTTGGACGGTTTTTGTTTGGGTGGGTTTTGTTAGTTTGTTTGTTTGTTTTTGAGGGAGGGGTTAAGAAAATCTTGCTTTTTCTGAAAAAATTAAAGCATTTATTTCTCTGGACATGTAGAGAATGTGTAAGCAAGCAACTGATGACTCAGTTTAACCTTAACTTTTGCTTTATGTGCCAGAGAAATCTATAGTAAATAGCATAAGCTGTCAAGTTTACATTTCATCCATTTATAAGATTTTATGTTTGTTTATTTTTTCTCTGGAAGGCTAGATGGGCAAATCATATTAAAGCCATACCTGACTGTCATCCAGCAAACCCACTTTTCTAGTTATGCAGTTCATTTTTCTCTTACCTCTTTGAATGAGTTTCAGTGTCTAATAAAACTTTATTTACTGGGAGTGCCAAAAAGTGAGTCAATAAATTTATTGAGCAAGATCTGAAATAGAAATGTCAGAGATGAATAAATTTTAGCACAGTGTTTACTTTATAATTGTATTTTTTCATGGAATTCAATTCCTCTGTAGACTTCGAAGCATAACAGCAGCAGAAAATGCAGTCACAGTACAAAGATGAAAAAATGTCAAATAGTTAACTTAGTTTTAGACCAGTAAACAGCTGCAAACATTATGAATGTTGTGAGTATTTAATGAAATCCAGCATTCACTGTATTACAGTCTTAATTCTAGTCTGTTCAGCTACATCCACACCTTCCTGGAAGAACTTTTTTTTTTTCCTTTCCATTTTTATAGCCAAATCATCAGTCCTGAATAGTGTCCTTGCCCCTGTATGGCCTAAGTTTCTGTAGTGCATTTCACTTGTATTGTACCATAGGCAGTAAAAGCCAAAGATGGAACATAATGCCTTTATCCCAAACTACAAATCAAAGTATGTTTTATATTCGACTATGAAAAATTTCATAAAATCATTTTATTCTTGATGATTTTGAAAAAAACAATGTTTTTTGGAATACAGATGGACATGTTTTCACTTCCTATTTTACCCACAAAAGTTCCTACTTCATTTGATATAAATAAATTATCACTTTAACCTTCCTCTGCAGAGCTGTGGCTTATTTGTTTGTCGGACTTACTAAATTATCATCTGGGATTTCTCTCCATCCATACTATGCACTACACACAGTGAGCACTTGCTTTTCTAGACGTCCTGGGTACACACAGACAAGTCTCAAAATCTTCCCGGACAGCAGGAAGGATATGTATGAACCTTTGCTACCAGTGTCTGCAATACAGCTGCTGTAATTACCGTGAGATCTAGACACATTTGACTTAGCAACTAAGAAAACCTGTCAAAGATAATGCTTGGGTCAGTAGCCTTCACTGAACTTTGATGTTTCGAGAACTCAAGTTATCTAGCTGAAAATTAGTGCAGATAGATCTGCGTTACACAAATCATGGTGACGATTACAGTATAGACACACGATTTGTTACTGTTCAGTGCTTTTCACACAGTCTTAGTCTCAGCAATTCCCATTACAGTGCCCACATACTAAGTACAAGCTAGGATTAATGAATTCTCAGCTGCAAAAAAATCTCAGCCTCAAAATGATAAGTGTTTGACAGCTTGTAGATAGAGAACATTGAAACTATGTTATCTGACCCTCCAGCTCTTCTTGCTTCTTTGGTCCAAAAAGATGGAATATTAGAAAATGAAATAGGGGTATTGATGTATCTTTCCTACAGGCACAATGAAATTCTGTTCTTGACTGAGCTTTGTAAGGGCAATAATTACAACATTATAGCTCACAAAATATTTAAGCATAGATTTTAAATCAGTCACACACACAGCAAAAGGAAGTCTTTGACTTCAATCATGAGAAAAACCAGAAATGTGTTCCCAAGCTACCTTTTTTGCTGGGGTTCAAATACATATACAGAGGAGGTTATAGATAGGTACAATACTGTGTTATCACTAATCAGCCTTACCAGTTTTTGCTCCCTAGAATGAGGCCCATTTAGATACAACATAAAAATAAACATGATGATAACACTAACACAATTTAATTTCCAATTGCTTTAACAAAGAAAATCATACCTCCTTTAAAGACTGAGGGAAAATGATGGAATTTCTATGCAAGACTTCTTGAAGTAAACGAAATACAGGATTTATTCTTTATGGGAATGTATACTATTACATATATAGAAGTGCTAAAAGGAGATGAATGGAAACAATTAAGTAGTATAAATTTTACAAGGGGCTTCAAAGGGATATTAGGGATATTAGCCTATGCTGCTAGTATGGGCCTATCAACTGCTAAAGTATTTCAGGTGAAATCACTGGACAAAACAGTGACAAAACAGATACTTATCAAAATAGGAGGGCTGCCTGTTTATCAACTATCTGGATTCCTTTCTTGGTCTGACAGGTGAAACTGTGTATAAACTTTAATAATTTGCCATAAACTTATGACCGACTTCTTAAGACAGTTATTCTAGAGTAGCTAATATTTGTATTCTAATGGATCAATACTCTTTGTTTCAAAAACTTTTAACCGTATTATGATCTTGTTGTCAACAGTATAATAGCATATGGTCTCCTATGAACTGCTTACAGACGACTCTCACTTTGTGATTCACTATAGCCACTTCATTATGGTTAGCTGTATTCTCCTGTGCATCTCAGCGATATTCCACATGCTCTACAGTATCTATAATCTTAAATCTCAGGTTCATTTGCAGTTGAATATTAGAATAATAACTTCAGATAACCCATAATGTTTAAGGCTTAGCCCTATATTGACTTTTTTACAGTCAACATTTAGACCATTCAAGGATATTTTTCTATTAATAAAATATTCCATGACAAAAAATCAGACACAATGATGTAATCTTGCATTAAAAAAAAAAAAAAAAAAAAAAAAAAAAGTATTTCCATTGAACACAGTGAAAACAAACAGTGGAGCTGTCTTACTCAAAAATCCACAGCTATGATTTCATCACACTTCAATCTCGAACATTTTTCTTTCTGATGCCTCTAATCGTTATGCTCACAAATCCCTCTCCAGGATATATACCAATTAATAAATCCTAGGTTAACAGCCAGGGAAATTTCTAGTCCACATTTTTTTGCTTCTGGTCAGCTCTGGGCAATGGTGGTCACATCCATTATAACCTTTGCTCCTGGCTTTCTTCCTCTCTTCACTTAAAAATGACATAAGTCTTTAAAATGAGATAAAGACTCATTACTGATTTTACCTCTACTTCCACCTTCCTGTCACTACCAAATACAAAAGTCAAATTCCATGTAGGAAACCTTCATCTTCTGCAATGGGACTAGGGGTTATTTTAGGTGGTGGTGGAGATTAAAGTATTAGCGGATTTCATTGCTCCTTTTGTTTAGCACTGCATGCTTTTTAAAAAGCTCTGTAATTATATTTTTTAAATTCACCCTCTGTACGCAGCCGTTATAACCCTTCAGCATTCCAAAGCAGTGAAGATCAGATAGATGCTTTAATATAATATAATGCATTACTGTTTTTAAATCCATAAGTCACCAGCACTCATTATAGAATCATGTTTATGTAATCACACCCAGTTGCTAATAGCCTGGTTTTATCCCTCAAATGTTGTATTTTTATTTGCATTTGACTTAAGTAAAATATCTCATAGATACAATTTCCCTACTTACCTCTATGAATTGTTAGAACAAAAAGAATATCAATTATATAGTAGAATTGTAGCTCAGTATTTCATTTTTCTATAGCAATTCTGTATTAGGTCAAAAAAAATGTTTGTGAAGGTAGAATTAGAATAATGTAAAAGAAAAATTTACAAGCAATGGGAAGCCCTCTACCTCTTCCTCTCAGCTCCTGTAATTCACCTCATATCTGATCTGTAGTTCTCCTCCTGTTCTCACCCATGTTTCTGAGTTTTTCCATGCAAATCTGTCATTTTTTTAGAGACACTTTGGATCTTTGGTGTGAACAGCTTTGTGCAGTTCTATTTCCCCCATACATATATATGCTCCTTAATCTTCAAATTCCCAACCTTCTTAGTTTTAAAGATTCATGAATTCTGTTTTATAGTCATAGGAAGCAAAAATAAAAATTGGCTTTAAAGTTAAAGCAAATTTTTCTCTTTCTGTCTGCAGTGAATGTCAAATAATTTTAAGTATCATAGCAATTTTCATAGCTATTTATGGCTACTATAATTCTTGTCAGAAATCTATATAATGAAATAAAGACTTTTCAGGCCATGCTATCATCCATACCAAAATCAAGATATGTACAGTAACATGAGAGAAGCACTTTTACATCTATCTTCCGTAGAGAGATTGTTGTTTACTTTAAAGTTATTGCTAAATTTCATGGTTTCCTAGGACAGCTTCAAACTGAAAATTGTGTACATTCTTTTTTCGTTAACATCGGATTTCTGACAGCTCTCTCTCTGAATACTTACATGCAGGAGAGCCCTTCTCCAGGGACAACAAGGTATTTTTGCCCACCAGGCATTTTTGACCTTTGGTGCAATCTTTCTAAGTCTTGTTTGTCCTGGCCTTTAGCACCCACAGTGCACTAGTAACCCCAAACCAAACACCATGACACACTGGAACAAAAAGTAGACATTGGACCTGGAGGTGCACGTCAGAACTGGATGAATGCTGAAAAAGCACAGTAACCACTAGTGGGGGAGATCTCCACCAACTTAGAAGCATTAGAGCTATCATTACCTTTAGGGGTGAATGTAGCGGTCACTTGAACCTCTTATTCTTCGCATTCTGAATAGCATTTTAATAACTTTCTGACAGTTCAGCCTATAATAACACTAATAAGTGATATCTAAATTATCTATTTGCTTGCTGATGAATAAATGTTGAACTTTTTTAGTGTGTATGTGACATTGTTATGCATCCATGAAATGAAAAATAATGTTTGGAAGCTGAACCAAATAATTAAAACAGTTGCATTTCCAGGCAAATTTTATGTTCCAGTATAAATTAATCCTCTGCTACAGCAAATTACCAAAAATTGGTCTAAGCGCTGTAATGAAAGCAGAGTGTTAACATGCAAATAAAGAATCCTCTAAAAATCCAGTCCCCGAAATGCTGAGTTACTGTTAAGAAAACATTGAGAGGAGAAGAAAAGTCACCAATTCATCCCTCTAAACCTTGAAAGCACCTGTTTTGATGTGGGATGCTCAGCGATGAATTCTCACCAAAGTACTAAAGCCATTTCTATGATTTTCTTGAGGTTGGTTTCTCCTTTTTATCAACAGGTGGGTAGCATGGGAAGCCATTTGGAACATGAAAGGCATTAAGTCTCTTGGTTTTGTTGCCTTAGGCCACTGTAAATGTAGGCACCTGAATTCAATTTGATCATCTTTTCTGATACTGCTAGCTCTTGTGTATTGAATATTCTCTGTGAGGTTCTCTCAACTTTGTCTATGGAAAATTCACTTCCTGAAAGTCCTGAGAATTAGATGGGCAAACAGGTTCATCACATTCAATACAAAACAGAGTAACTTAAATTCTGTGCATTTTGAAATGTGTAAGAAATCTAGCTTTGATTACTAGGAAGCATCCTGAAAGGCAGAGCTTCCAGTCCACTCTTAAATTGGACCACTGCTATGTTACAGCGTCCCTTGAAACTCAGATAAGTGCTCTAGCAGGTAGGTTACTGGAAATGACTTATGAAGAATGGATTTCCTCCTTGCTATTGGTTGTATGGTCTAGTTCAATATGTGTGTTCTGAGAACATATGTATACTGAAGTTTTGAAGATTTTTTTCAGCCTGCTGGAATTAAACAACCTTCAGTACTTGTGTGGTGATAAGCAGAAATAGGGGGAATTGCAATAATTTATTAATGAAGGTTTAGGTGTCCAAGAAACTTAGGAACCTCTAAGATTAGGGACTTCAGGGAATCCATGTTAATGTTTTGTTTCAGATTGGGAGTATGGTTTTGAAGAGAATTGCTCAATTACACCCTCTTACCATCCTTTGGTTCACATTCTGACTGCAGAAATTTGATTACATCGGAGACTCATTGCAACTGCTGATGATGAGCGGTACTGTGAAGTAAACCCCACAAAATTAGTAGTTTGTGGTTATGTCCTTGACATCAACCATTTCACAATACAAGTCAACTCCTAACTGTAAAGTGATCCTTTTCTGAGGATCTCAGTTTTAGAACAAGAACCAAAAGGATCCCTCGATTTTAGAAGAGCAGACTTCAACCTTCTCAGAGATATGCTTGGAGGAGTTCAGGAGCTGGTTGATAATCATAGATCACCTCCTCGAAACTCAGAATGGTCCATTCCAACAAGCAGGAAATCAAGCAAAGGCAGCAGGTGGCCAGCATGGATAAGCAAGGAGCTTCAAACTGACCTCAGACACTGAAAGAAAATGTACACGAGGTGGAAGCAGTAGCAGGTGATCCAGAAGGAATATAGCGCTGCAGTCTTATTTTGCAGGAATGGGGTTAGGAAAGCCAAGGCCCACCTGGCGTTGAATCTAGCAAGGGATCTAAAGGGAAACAAGGAAGAATTCTACAAATATGTAAACAGTAAAAGAGAAACTAGAGTAAATGAGGACCCACTGCTGAATAGGTCCAAGGACCTGGTGGCAAAGGACATGGAAAAGGCTGAAGTACTTAATGCCTTCTTTGCCTCAATCTTTATCAGTAAAACCAGCCTTCAGGACCTGCAGGCACTTTAGACCATGAGGAAAGTCTGGAGAAAGGAAGATATATGCTCAGTGGAGGAGGACCAAGACAGGAAGCAGTTAACCTGCACGTACTTAAGTCCACAGGGCCTGACAGGTTGCACCCAGAAGTGCTGAAATCCAAAGACTTTTTTATATAACACTTGATAATGTATATACAACAGCATGTGAAAAGATAAGGGCTTTGTTTTGAGATGAAAAAGAATAATGAAACTGTTACTCATGCTAGCCTGTTCTTCCAATATTTGAAAGTTGCCTTTGAGTTTTTGAACTCCTGAAGTTCAAACGAAGGAGAAACTAAGGTCAGTCATAAGGAAGTTAGAACACAAAAACAACTCCCCAGTCCATTGTGCTTACTTCCTGGAAGTGAGAGAAAGTAATCCATTTCAATGGTCAGTTTGGCTTGACAAGGAGAGGCAAGTAAAAAGATTTTCTCAATTCTGATCTCCACAGGTATGTGTAATATTCTCAGCTTGAAGACCTGAGGATCTCAGCTATTGCAAATCAACCGAGCTCTCAGTTTTCAGTTATACTGACATCAGTTATATCAATATTGGTTATATTTGTATTGCTATCGTAATAAAAAGAAAATAAGACATCAGTTCCATTGATCGAAGCTCAACAAATAATGGCATTTTCACACAAATGATTTTGAGGCAGATACCATTGCTTCTAACCACTTTACCTCTAAGAAAAGTAACTTTAGTCCGTATTTATCCTCAAGTTTATTCATTTGGATGGAAGAGGACTTTATTTTACTTTTGCTGAAAATGGCAGAGTTATTTTTAATTTTTAAAGTCAGGCAAGAATATGAGGTTTTGTGGGTTTAGTTTTTAAATAATAGCTATTTAAGAAAAGTGAAATATTTGAGAGTTTAGTGGATTCCAGACTGCTATGCTATATAGATTGTATATCTATCAGCATTTTAAAACTGAATGAAAGTGGAAGAACAATTCTTCAGTAATTTTCCTGTTCTGTTTTGTAAGTATTCAGCTAGTGATACCTGATAATAACACTTTATATTCTTGAGTTCTATGGACTGGAATGTCAAATCTAAAAACCTATCTATCTAAGTATTGCCTTTTTCATTTCTACATATTTGCTAGTCAGCACAGAAAATGCAGAAAACAAGACTCATCAGTATTGCTGTCTATTAAAGGTCAAAGTAAAATGCAAGCATTACATTGCCAAGTAATTTAACTGTGTTTACAAATAATATGGAGAAAATATATGAATAGGTAAATATTAACAAACTATCATGGCTTCTTTTGGGAATTTTATCTATGCGAACTTGTCAAAATGTGCCCTACAGCTTTCTGGAAATCAGACTTCTAGCCACCTGTGACTGCTCCAGCTACTGTCATACTTAGGAATAAATGCGTCACTTCACAACAGCCCAGGTCCTAGGTGCCCAGGGTACTACAGGGTACTGGGTCTCAGGGGGAAGACAGCACAATGAGAATGTCCCCACTTTTATGAGCTTGTACAACATGCAGCCTAGTTGGGCTCTGCTTTTAGCTGGTTACAACTGTGAGGTTAAGGGGAAAATAGCTTCAAACTTTTTTCATTCTCCAGAATTCACAATAGATTGAAACAGCTTCAGAGTCTTCCAAAGTATATTTCTAAATCTTCCATTATAAGAAGAAGCAAAGGCATAAGTCCTGTCACTTTCAGATGAGCAAGCACGCAAGAGGAAAGGTGTTTCTTTTTCCATATGAAACTTATCTTTGCCACCAGCCACTATATAAGGAAATTCAGAGACACAGTGAGTCTCATGGTCTCAAATTTCTGTCTTAAACTCATAGTTCATCCCCACTGAAGAGAAGTGGGAAGAAAAAAAACAATGCATAGATAGTGTAATTAAGGGAATTTTTTTTTAAGTCATCTTTGTAAACTTTTAGCATCTTTGTAAACTTTTTAGCAGACTCTTCCTTCAGAGAAAGTGGTTGTATGTCCTGACCTGACTGTTTCTATGAACCAAACAAAAGATTAAAGGAGGACATACTGTGAAACAGACTACGCTAACTGTGCTGTGCAGCTATCACTGTTTTATATTAGACAGCAAGAGCACTTATTTGATTACAGTTTTCTAAAGGCAAGATTCATGTTTACAAGCAAAATATCTGAAAAGAAAAGCAGCTTATGAAATGGTTTATCAGTAATAACAGCATCTGGAGCCAAAGGCTGAAAAAGACTCGGCCTCCTGTTTAGCCATTTCCAGTGCCTCTCTAACCAGAAAATCAATTAAGTGACTTTAAACTAACACAGGCATATCTGCATAGCAGAGCAGAATTTAGCCCAGAGGTATTGCTTTTCAATCTCTAAGATGATGATCATCTGAGAATTTGGCTGAGGAAGAGAAGCCAGCAACACAGTGAGATAATCAGATGGTAGTCAGGGGGGGGAAAAAAAAAAAAAAAAAAGACCAAAAAAAGTGAAAAAAATCTATTCTAACATGAGAACTGAGTGGGTAAATATGAGTTAGAAATTTTATTCTAATATTTTTTTCATGGAACAGTGACTTTAGAAAAGAGACTATGAGAACAATAATTTGAACTGTGTCTGAGTTCATCTGTGTCTCAGCCCATTAAACCGGAGTGTCTTCACTGTGAACTGAGGTGTGAACTGAGATAATTATACTAATTGTTCTGACTGGGAAAGCTGACTGCAGCGTGAGAAAAAGAACAAATTTTAGAGGATATAGAAGAAGCCAGGCAATACAACTCTTTCCCAGCTAAAAGGATGCCACATTTTATTACGAGAGTTGAAATATGGGCAGAACTGTAAAGAAGAGAAAGAAGAACATTGCATCTTCCCTCCGTTGCACTGCAAGTGAACTGCTTGTGCTTGTCCTATCCTATAAGCATCAGGAGGCATTTGAAACCCTCCTAAATACCTCCTCCTCTGTATTTATCTCCATCCAATACAGTTGGTCACAGTAGCTGCTCAGTTACATTAGGCTGCCCTGACAACTTTACCTTTTCTGCTCCTGACGCATTCTGTACAGCTACGAAGATGTACATGAGACACAGGACAACAATGCACATCTGTCCAAAATACCTTGCACTGACTACTTCAAGAACGAGCATGGAAAGGGTGCAAAGGAGACAGCAGGGATGAAGGAGTTTAGCAGCAATGCTGTGATTACTGCTCTGGTCGCAGACTGTTGTTCCATGATTTTGTTATCACTTTTAGTTAGCACTAGTGCTGAAATAAATGGTCCACACATACCTGTTTCTGACCATTTGCTTTTACTTTTGTGCCAGTACAAGCATTTGTATGTCCATTAAAGAAATTGGATGGAGGAATTAATTTGGAATAAAAATGTAAGTTTTTTCTATACTATTTCCTAATTTGCATAACTGTCTTGGTGCTATTTTTTCATCAGGTTTCATTTCCTCACTGCTTTTGAAAGTAAATTCTGTACTACATATGAAGAAATTTATATAAAACAGTGATGTCTCCATAAGATGTTATGGAACCTTAACCCCTCAAAAAGACCTGTATCACTTTTCTTACAGGCAGGAGAGACGTGAAGAACCAGGTCTTTTATTCCTGCCTGTACTAAGAGAAAGTATAAATGATGCCTAGCCCCTCACCAGTAGCTATCAACCCATATACTTTGATCTTTTCTCAGCAGCAGCAAGTTAGTTTCCAGGCAGTGGAGAAGCTGAGTACTCTGCCCACATCTGGATCTGCCTTGGAGATGGCAGACCTTTCCAGTCTTTTTAACCAAATCAAAATTGTAATGGGTTTTGTAATGTAGGGGTTTTTCACTTTCTTAGGACTTGTCAGTGGCCTCCTGCCTGAAGGATGTGAGCACACGGTCTAAAGAGTGGAGGCTCAAAAATCCTACTCGACCCCCTTTGCATACAATTACGCAATGGGTGAGGGTAGCACACTATGTGTGTACCTCAGACATCATGTCAAAGGCTGAGCCCAAGGCGGAACTCTTTTGCACAGAGGCCAGGCCACCAGCCAGGAGTAGGACACAACCAGCAGTCAGCATGAGTGTCCTGTGCTGCCAGTCTAACCTGGACCAGAGGAGCAGGGACTGTGACTGGTGTGAGTATGATGTGTAGGATGGAAACACTAGACTAGAAATTGCTATCTGCCTTAGCCACCATGCTTAACAAATTAATTATCAGTCCATGGAATGGTGTGGTACTCCACACGCCATGGAGTAGTGTGGGTCTCTGTTTTTGGTCTCCCCACCACATTCCCCCAAGAAATTAGCATTTTCCTAACAATCATGTAAGACATGGTGAACTAAATTTTCCAAAAGTCAAGCACACACAGGTAATTATTAGCTTGTCTGTTTCAATGGGAGAAAACATATATGTATGTAGGTAATACCTACCTACCTATGAAATGAATAGGCATTTTTTAATCAGCAAAGAGATTTATCTTCTGCAGAGTCGTTGCAGATGCTGCATTCCAATAGAGCTTCTGCCTTCTAGTGCAAAAGATTAGTGGTAATGGGCCAGAATGACAGACAAGATCAGTGGAGGCAAGGAGCAGCCAAAGCCATTTCTTATTCGCTAAGAATTTATCTCTTATTTCATATGATAGTGACAAATTCAATTGTCCCCAGTCCCCGTTTTCATTCTTTCTAACCACTTTAGCACTCTATATTATCAAAAGTAGTTCTGTTGAGTTCAACCACCCTGCTTGGTTCCTTCCACCTTACATTTAGCCACCATCCCCACAGTTATCAAAGGGGCCGCTTCAGCCCTGGTAACATTCCAGTCATTTGATCTACTTTGACATCCACTCTGGCCTTTCCTTCTAAGGCTCATTGTCCTCACAGATCAGTGAGTCTAGGAACTGCACTCTGGTTTTGGGATTCCCATCCATGTGTCACACATTCAAATTTACAGCATTCTGCCTAACTGGCAGGGGCTTATCTCCATTGTTAGGATTAATTTATATATATAATATCACTGCAAATTTATCAGATAGCAGCTGTTTCAGAAAAGGAAGAAGGTACTTTGAGCCAATTATTTCACTTTTGTCTTACATAATAACCCTTCTCCACTTAGCATAAGTTGTAGGAGAGATGTCTGTGGTGTTGACAAACCAACTGAAAAGCTGTATCTTTTGGTTAAGAGTTACTTTTGATTTTCAGATTACAAGGAAAACAATATGCATAATTTTGATTTTTTAATTTATTATATTAGGAAAAATCTTGAATTGTTTTCTTTTAATAATGTAATAGTGATGATTTTCAGCTGAAATAGCCAAAAGTGAGGACTAGAACTATTCTCAACATACAGCTATCTGCCAGGGAGTTTAAATTGTGGAATGTCTTTAATAATATCCTGGACCTTGTTGGAATATTTTCCCTGCTGAAATGAAAGAATAATATAACTTTAAAGCAGTATAGGGATTGATTAATCAAAATTCTGTTCTCTGCAGGATTCCCTATGATCAAAATGAGGCAGGAAATATTGTTGACTGAACTTTACAGACAGAAGTGAATGATCTGGGTTTTCCCTTTGTTGGCTATGAGACACTTATAGTGAATAAAGATAACGTGTACTTGCATGTCACAACTGACAAGAAGAAGAGTCTTAACTCTTTGGAATTGTCAGATTCATTATCCTGTGTTAACCACGCTTATTTTAAATTTGTTTTTGTAGATCCACCTATACTGAGTGGTGTTTACTTTGTCAATTAAATGTTAATATCTGCAGAATTACATTATGGAAAAGCACTGACGTGAGAGAACATGTTCTTAACAGGGACTGTAGTTGTGATAACTTGCCACTGTCTTCTGTGCTGTGGAAAAGATGGAACTGATGATTCAGAATTGCAAGTAACCCGATCACCTATCAACTATATATGTTACTTGCACTGTTACTTGTTACAGTCTCCTGTTCTTCCTTTAGCTACCAGCAGTTTGGATTCAGATCTGTTCCCCCTCACCCCATAAAAAAATACACAAACTTATTTAAAAATAGATGTAATGCTTTGGTTGCAGGCATCAAAATTCATTGTGAAAACCTGAAACAGTAATCCTTTCAATTATATTGTTAAAGTTGTCAATTAGATAAAATTAAAATATTTAACTAACTTTCTGGCTATTTAAGTATAATATTTTCAGAGTTTGGTTTCACTGTTATAAAAATTAAGGATAGTAAATAACATCTATTGATTTTTTGTGTACCTTTACTCTGTACATCCAAAAAAAATTTCAAGTCCAGTGCACAGACCAGAAATCCTGCCATTACCACTGCAAGAATTGACTCTTTTTGGATATAAATATTGAGTAAAAATAAAGACTCATAACTATAGTTGGTTTGGCTAGAGACTAAAAAAAGAGGGATTTCAGTATTTCCAGCTGTTAAACATGACCTGAATACTGAATAAACCCCACGGTAAGGGGTGGATTTTAGAATTTACAGTGTGTATTATCACTGAGAAATATTTTACACCTCATGGAATCCTATTGTTTGTGGTCTATCTTGACTTAAGCAAAGCGTTTGACACGGTCTCCCATAGCATCCTCATAGGGAAGCTTAGGAAGTGTGGGTTAGATGAATGGACAGTAAGGTGGATAGAAAACTGGCTGAAAGACAGAGCTCAGAGGGTTGTGATTAGGGGCACAGAATCTAGTTGGAGACCAGTGACGAGTGGTGTTCCCCAGGGGTCAGTACTGGGTCCAGTCCTCTTCAATATATTCATCAATGACCTGGATGAGGGGATAGAGTGCACCCTCAGCAAGTTTGCTGATGACACAAAGCTGGGGGGGGCGGCTGACACACCGGAGGGCTGTGCTGCCATACAGAGAGACCTGGACAGGTTGGAGATCTGGGCAGAGAGAAACCTTATGAAATTCAACAAGGGCAAGTGTAGGGTGCTGCACCTGGGGAGGAACAACCCCATGCACCAGTACAGGTTGGGGGCTGACCTGCTGGAGAGCAGCTCTGTGGAAAGAGATCTGGGAGTCCTGGTGGACAACAGGATGACCATGAGCCAGCAATGTGCCCTTGTGGCCAAGAAGGCCAATGGCATCCTGGGGTGCATCAAAAAGAGTGTGGCCAGCAGGTCAAGGGAGGTCATCCTCCCCCTCTACTCTGCATTGGTGAGGCCACACCTGGAGTACTGTGTCCAGTTCTGGGCTCCCCGGTTCCAGAAGGACAGGGAACTGCTGGAAAGGGTGCAGCAGAGGGCTACCAAGATGATTAGGGGACTGGAACACCTCTCTTATGAGGAAAGGCTGAGGGATTTGGGTCTTTTCAGTCTGGAAAAAAGACGGCTGAGGGGGGATCTTATCAACACTTATAAATACTTAAAGGGTGGGTGTCAGGAGGATGGGACCAGGCTCTTTTCAGTAGTGCCCGGGGACAGGACAAGAGGCAATGGGCACAAACTTGAGCACAAGAAGTTCCACCTAAACATGAGGAGGAACTTCTTTACCCTGAGGGTGGCAGAGCACTGGCACAGGCTGCCCAGAGAGGTGGTGGAGTCTCCATCTCTGGAGACATTCAAAACCCGCCTGGACGTGTTCCTGTGTAACCTGCTCTAGGTGACCCTGCTCTGGCAGGGGGGTTGGACTAGATGATCTCCAGAGGTCCCTTCCAACCCTATGGTTCTATGATTCTATGATTCTATGATTCCTCTGTTGAGATGCCTGCTTGCCTTGGGCCTGCATGTGCAAACCATTACCTCTAATTGTGTATCTGAAAGGCTGGCATTTTCTCCAATACAGATTTACTACCAAAATTTTAAGACTTAAGTGAGGAGTTTTGACTGTAAACCCATTTTGACATTTTCCTATATTGTTCGCTCAGTTAATGTTGATGTCAGCCAATAGACAGCAACAGGAGGTAGGTGAAAAAAAGGGGCAAAGTTATCTTGTATGGTTTATTATGCAATCAGATAAACATAAAGTAAAATATTTCTAAGATCACAGTAACAAATTACAGTACCTTAGAGAATTACTGTTTACATAATGTTTACATAATGATGGATGTACCAGTGCAATCTTTTTGGGAGAGGAACATCAAGAAAAGGAATAAACACTTCTGAAGGTGTGTCCTAGAGAGTAAAGGGCAGGATTCACCTAATCTTTCACTGTCCAGAAGTTAAGCATGTAGTCTAAGGCACTTAACTAAATTCCTTCATGTGTTAGAAAGGAAGGAGTTAGACTTCTCTTGAGGACAATTTATCCTACCTTCCTTAAATGTTGGTCTTAAGATAGGATGGATCACCCTCAGGAGTCATCTCTTTCTGTTTCTTCTCTTTGAAGAAAAAGTTGGGATGAACGCCATGCTTGGATTAGACATCTAACTTTGAGGACTAAATTAGGTGAATTGCATCTCACCTTTATTCAGAGCATAATTCTTATTTCAAGAGATACAGGCATTAACTTAGCCTCCTAAGAGCGTAGTTTTCAAAGGTCTTTATTCAGGTGCAGACAGGCCTCTAGTGAGACTTTAAAGTGTATAAATGAATAACAACCTCACCCTTGCAATTACTTGGGCCCAGAAGCGCAAGGGCTTTTAAACTCTTAACTCACGTGTACATACTTAGTTCCTACTAGATACTACTGAGAATTAAGTATTTGAATGGGACTTGACTGGTTTGCTGCATATTTAGACTCCTAAATCACTTTGAAATTTGCCTGTACATGGATACAGCAACACTGGATTGTAACATGATGTCAAATTTTTACGGGTACCTTTAATTATTTTATCTCACATGTCAAAAGCTAGCTCATTTAGGTGAAATAAATTCACATCAGTTAAACTACTCTGTTTCTTAGTACAAATTAGATAAAAAAAGAAATATAAAATAAAGAAACAAATTATAGTTTGGAAGGATTAATTAACCTATATGGACATTTGTGTCCCTTGCACTTTGGAATTTGATCTGATTCATTTATAGCTAAAACAGGAGTCTATACATCATATTGTTGACTAAAGGACAGACACACCCCGCAAGTATTCTTAAGCCAAAACAAATTATTTGAATGCTTGCTTTTTTTGAGTTACAGATTCATATTACTTCATCATGTGCATATTTCATCTATTGCATAATATATAACAGTCTAGCTTGAAGCACATAGCACAATACCCTTTATGTAGCATTTTGCCATCTTCAAAAACCAGAAGTTGTTTCCCACAGGTCTTAGAAAAAGCAGGCATACAGAGTTGATAATCATATTGTACTTAACAAAATATGTCAAGTTATTCTCTCATTCTTTAAGCCACACCAAGGAGAACTTTAATCCACAGGTAACTGTACTGAAATCAAAGAAATATTTTATGCAATTTTTTGAGTTCAGCAAGGATGGACAAATTGCACTCAGAATTAAAAGTGCACATTGCAAAAAAATAGAAAGCAGTAAATAAAGAAAAAGTGCATTAGTGCATCATTTATATATATAAAAAAGAAATATATGTATATATGTATATAAAAGAGAACTAAGACAATTCAGTGTCCTCAGTAATTCAGTTATGAAGCAGATACAGGCGGAAGCAAGTAATAAAGATTCATAATCCACTACAATACCAAAATAATACTTTTCTGGAACAGCTTAATTAATTATTCAAAAAGATGTTTCTGAGACACTTTCCAGGGTCTACTCCAGAAATGCTAAAGCTTACATGTCACATTCTGCTCTGAAATCTGTCAAAAGAAATTACCTAGCCTTTTGAAATTAGGAAAACTTAGCAATTTGGGGGGAAAATTTATTGTTACTTTATTATTTTTGACATTTTCTTTACTGATTGTCCCACAGATAAATTATCAAAGAGACTGAAGAAAATTCCTGCTCAAAGCAAAAGTAAAACTTAATAGAATATTTCTATATTTGAGGAAAATGGTTATTGAGAAAGAAAAAAGTGCATCCAATTATTTTGCAATTGGAGATGATAACAGCACAATTGAAAATGAAAAGTGATAAAGCTTACAGTCTTCCTTTGGAAATGCACAGGTTGAGATCCTCTCTGCATTACCTAGATATTTAATTTATGTCTACAGACTTTCCAAGTTCTGGTGCAGTCAGTGGATATAAATATGTGTCTTTGAATACTTCCAAAAGGAAAATTTGTTAGCTAAGATTTGGTAACTAAATTAAGAGGAGAAATTTCCTCTTTAGTCTTTCAAAGGCACTTTTCTCTCTTCTTTGATTATAAAAGAAATTCAGATACTGTAGACTTGACTCAATTGCTTTAAGATGGGTCACTAATGTCTCTTGAGATGGATGTTGGCAGTGAGGGGATGTTACCAGTCCTCTAACTGCTGAGCCAGAGGAATATGGGTCCCCTACAAGTCCTGTGTAGTATCTGGTAGCCTCATGGTGCTACATCACACATTGTAAAGTGTTTCAAATGGCGCTTGACATTCACATCCTTATTTTTGAGCAAGTGAATGAGTATCTTCAGGAATGTTAGGTCATTAGGAATTTAAATGTGAGTGTAAATTATATGCCTTGATTCAGCCTATTGGAATCAACCCAACTACTAAATGGAATAAAACTCCTCCTGTAAATGAGCATTAAATGAAACAAATACAGGAGACAGACATATCTTCTAAATTAAATTAGAAGTTTGGTGGACCTTAGAGAAACTTACTTGTCATTCCATTTCATCTGATCTTAATTCTGTTGGTGTATGTCAAAATCACCAATACACAGTTTATGATGCAATTATATAGTACTAATCCACATTTTAACAGGCTTACTTATATTTTATTGTTAATGAATTATAACATTCATTACCTTCCCTAACAACTTGCAGGACTGAGTTGTATTTTGGCATACTGAGGCTCCCTTTCTTTCTCTTAGTTACCATTTGCAGTAGGTGAATGCAAATGCCAATTTAATAGTTATCCAAATATTTATCTTCTGATTGTCTTACATAACCAACTGGAATGCAACTGTTTAGTTTTATTAATGCCTGATGTAACTTAAAGGAAAGCAATACATTTTGACACATGAAGGCTAGCTAAAGCTTTTTTTTTTCCTGGAACCCTGAATTAAGCTTACAATGTAAGTTATAATAAACTTAGGCCTTAATAGATGCTATTCCAACAGAAAATCCTATACGTTATTCTACATAGCTAAATGTATCTTGGGGTTAGGTGATACCACCCCTGTGTCAGAGAAAAATAAAGACATTTTTAAAAATCTTTCTCAGATAGCTATCAAGTGATGTTAGATACTTTATTCCATATAACATAATGGATATTTCACCCCAAGGCTGATTCTGATTGAGCTTTTTGTCTCAGTAATAACCTCTGTAATACAGTCAGATCATCTGGAGATAGTCTAATTAGTCCTCAGTTTTTATTTCATAGTGTCAGATTAGTTTCAAGCTTTCAAAAATGTAGGCAATGATGAACTCTATGGCTGTAAGGGAAGAAGGTAGAGAGTAATATTAAACAAGAGGCTTTGAGAGAAAATCAGTGGGAGACTGAGAGTATGTAAAAGAGTCTATTGAGTTTCCAGAGGTACTTAAAAACTTTCAGAGATTCTGAAAAGCTGAAGGCTTTGCTTGTATTGCTCTCTTTCTAGTATTATTTATTATTCTGTTTCTTAAAACTTTTATAAATTTCCAACACTGATTATCTTTAGGTTCTCCCTTTTAGGGGAGCACAAATGAATGGCAGAAAGGTTTAGTTTCTTCTCTGCATTTTAGATGGAGTCAATACTTGCATCAGAAACACTGTAGTGTCCATTGATATTAGATCGGTATTGATGGAGAAAGGATTATCTGTTTTCTGTTAAATTAACTTTATTCCAAGAGCATCATGTTTATGATATAGCCAGTTTCCACCCCATTGGCTTCTTTCTTATTGTCAAGGAAAATTCCAAGGCTGTAAGTATCATCAAAATTCAATACAAGCACTAAAAGGAGCAGCAGTATAAAATATTTCTTGTTTCCTGAAAAGACAACAAAAGTGAAAACATAAACCATGAAAGAAACCCCTCATTTATTTCTTACCATTCTAACTTGTATTGAAAGGTGCTGAAAGCATTTGAGTACTTAACATGGAAATACGTGTTGTTTCTGAACATGAGGAATAGTTTTGAGTTTATACAAAATAATAATGAGTACATTATTGAGAATATTATCTTCAATCAGTTCTTAGTTTGAGATTGTATTATTTTTTCCCAGTTCTTTGTCCATGCCATTTGTACAGAATCTAGAAATCAGTATCACATTGTCATACTTCAAGAAGAAGTTTGTATATAGAAAAGTACATACAGAGGTGATCCTCTTAATGGCAAGAAAATAATTATGAAAATATCAATTTGAAAATCTCTGGTACTATGTTATTTAATAGAAGACAGACTTAGATTTCTAATAAAATATAAAGCAGAAAAAAAACACCAAAACTTGAAATAAAAGGGACTAATACTGCTCTATGAAATCATTTGATATTTTCAATATGCACAAAGATTGCAGATAAGTACCAGAAACTCAGAGGGCAAATACTTAGAGAAAAATCATTTTGTCAGAAGAAAAACACCTGTAGAATGCCTAGTGGGTTTAGAGTTCTTGGACCTCCATCCTATATGAAAGAATCGCTAAACATCACTATGTAATGCAGTTCTTATTTACCCTAGGAGACTGAGCTGATCATCTGATTTACAGTCTGCATATTTCAAGCTAAAGGCTCAAACCATTCCGCCATCACTTTCTGCAAATGATTCAGCAGTGATTTATCCTGAATATTCAAAATAATCATTAACTGTGCTCTAAAAAGCACAAAAAAAAAAAAAAAAAAAAAAAAAAAAGTAGTAGAAAATATGTTGGTGCACTCTTAGCATAAAGAGCTAAGAGTGGAGTGCTGTCATCTCCCAGTGATACTGTACGTTAGCAATCATTTGAATTATTTGAAAACCTCTTAGCCTTACCTTGCACTGCTTTTCTACCCAGAAATGCTTCCCTCTGACAGTGCCACTAGTCTCTCCCCAGTACAATTCTGAACTTGGAAGGCATCCAGTGAAGAGCTGCAGAGTTTACTCGTGCCCTACCAGGGGGGAGTCAAGATATGGTGCATATGCAGTGTGTCATCCAGTTTTCTTACAACTTGTAAAAGATCCAGCTGTGCTGTTAATTTGGTCAGGCCTCAGGCCTTCCACAGCACATCAATTTTACTTGATTTACATTCCAGACCCTGCATTATATTTCTATGTCAGGAATCAGAGGGAAAAAAATCTTTATTGAACTCCTCACTTTGCAAGAAAAAAGCAAAAGTCCAAAAAGATGCAATTGATACAGTACATTCTGTCGATATATCTTCTGCTTATTTATAAGAGAATTTTTCTAGTGGTATCCCTCTGCAACAAGGAGGATCAGAGCGAAAATACTCTATTTTTTAATATTTGTAGTTTATATTTTAATTTATTTTTAATAATTTTAAAAAACATAAAAGCAAACAAAACCTGCCTATTTAGCTACTTGGAAATCATTTTCTTAGCTGTATTGAATATATAATATGATTAATTTTATTCTGCTTTTTTTAAAAGTTACTATTATGCTGAAATAATTCTGGCAGTTATTTCCACTTTTGTGCCCTATCTTGACAAGAAACACCTCCTTGAAAACAAAACAAACTAAAACAAGAAAGAACTTGAAAGAACAAAGGCAGCAAATTCAGGTGGTCACTGTAGAGTTTTTTACACAAATAGAAATATTTCTAAGAGTCAGTGTTGTAGTAAAGTGAAATGACAAATCATATGCATACATATACCAAAGGAGGGTATTTTCAAAAGTAAGAATAGGGTACAAGAAATCAAACTTTCAAGGGAAGAAAAAAGCACTTTTAAAGTTAAATAAATAAAGGACTGCTTACTTCTTGTTAAGGTAGTTTCGGAGGACAACTTTTTTCTAAGAAGGCTAATATATTCAACCACGGAGAAATACCTACTGAAAATACTTGCTATTATCTCTTTTGAATATTTTATTGGTAATTAGAATTAATAGTCAAATGAAACAACTGGAAATCAGAAGCGTGGCATTTATGTTTAGGTATACATCTGTTTGATAGCTTGCCTTAAAAAATACTTGAGAAAGTGGATGCTGAGAGTTTTTATTAGATTATGTAACTAAAAAGCTTTGTGACACATCTTTCCTTATATTTCTTTGATATCAATATTCAATTATATTAAAATTAAAAAATAGTAAATGATAATTGACTCCCTAAAGTCTCTAGACTACATTTGAATATACAAAAAAGGTTTTTTCATGTGTACATGTACAATATGTACAGTATTCTAATAACATAGATATGAGAAATTAAGCACATGTGTTTGTAAACATGTGAGAAGCAACTTAAAAGAACAATAATTATAATATTGATATTATATTATATTATAAGTATTGATAAAGTACTTGATCTTGACATTTGAGGATCTTGACATTTAAGTACTTCAGCAGATTAATGACAAATTCACTACAGCTTCTGTAAGGCAAAAAGTTCTGAAAAAATGTCCCAAATATTTTTAATTTACTAGCAAAGTAATGTATTTGTTACAGAACTAAAACTGTTTTAAAAGGATTTGTGAAAATGTGTAGATGACATAGGTAAGTTTCTGAAATTTTGAATAGTTACTAGGAAAGATACATTGCAATTACCTTTCATTTTCTTTTGCAGCGACTACATTTGTGGCTTTTTTTGTGGTTCAATATGACCCTTCCCTGTTGCTTTTTTTTCCTAGGGTCAAAATTGGATGTTTTAGTCACCACTTAAGTACCTAGGCATTCAGATTGAATCTGCAAAATAGTTTTGATGGAAATCATAAAACAAAATTTCACACTTGTTTCACAGAAATAAGGATTAGGCCACCAACTTTTATCACTGATGCAGTTTTGAGGAGTGTCTAAATGGAAATAGGAAGCCCAGGTCCAGTCTTTCCTTTCTCCAACTGGATTTGAAACCCAGTTTCCCAAGGAACAGTACTGATCCTATTTCTGTTTCTCCAGCTGTTGCTTTTTTCACTTGCCTGGGTTAATTAGGGTTTCCATATGCCCAGTTCCTACTTCACACCATATGTGTTTCCTTTATATCTGTACTTGATAGCTTGGCATTCTGATATTTAAAGAACCTTGAGCTCATTTGACAAAGTATCAAACAGGGGTAATGTGATTAAAGGGGAACTTCAGTTTGAGATTTTACAACTTGTAACAGGAATCTAAGTACTCAGATCTCATAAAGTTGTTGATAACCGTGTAGGCAAATGAGTAGAAGCTAAAATTCAGAGCCCAAGATGAGAACCTTCCCTTCCCTTCCCTTCCCTTCCCTTCCCTTCCCTTCCCTTCCCTTCCCTTCCCTTCCCTTCCCTTCCCTTCCCTTCCCTTCCCTTCCCTTCCCTTCCCTTCCCTTCCCTTCCCTTCCCTTCCCTTCCCTTCCCTTCCCTTCCCTTCCCTTCCCTTCCCTTCCCTTCCCTTCCCTTCCCTTCCCCTGAACTAAAAGTCCTCCTATTTGTTCAATTCCCATATGAAAAACTGTGGCTAGCAGAGATTTTGAGGACAAATATTTTTGAAAAGTTCTAAAGTCATCAAAAAGACATTGTTGTGTTAAGTTATATTCTTTTTAACTAGAAAGGTACAGAAGAACATGTCTATCCATAAATCAAAGTTCTCATTATCAATCCATGCTCAGGGAGTGATGGACAAAATCATAAAGAATAACCACTTATTTCCAACAAGCACCAGGGCCATTCATTGTGATTCATGAATGATATTTCTGAAAATAAGCTTGCAGAAATTGCTGATTGCAAAACCTCTCACAGTTTGTTTTATATTTCACATTCTCTTTTTGAAATGACTGTGTGGCTTTAGTTACTTTGTTTAACACAATTTCAGTGGAAATATGTGAATAATATCTATGATTGTATGCCCAGGTACTTAAGAATCTGCAAGCAGCCTCACTTTGCACTCACTTCAGAAATTATCTGTTTTGCAGGAGCTGCAAACTACTGTCTCAGGCTGATTAAGGAAAATTTATGTTTCCCTTCTTCTGTTGTTCCAACAGAAGTCTTTGGATGGAAAATACATCATGTTGGAGGCTGCTTCTGTTGTCTGAATTCAAGTATCAGCCCCGACTCTTCAAATAGCAAGAAGACAGCAAGCTTAGAACAAGTACTTAAACCTCTTGTCAGTTGATGGCATGGACACAAGCATGAAGACATAAAAATAACCTACGGTTCTTTTGTTGTTGTAACTCAGTGAATCTCTCATTTTTAGAAAAGGAAGGACATATTGGATTTTGTTTAATATAGTTCAAATAAAAGATTCATACTAGCTTCATATTATCCAAATAAAATTGCCAAAACCCACATAACAAGACTGCCTACTAAAAATTCTCATATTAAATTATCCATTTATTTCCTCCCTCCATAGGTTCATACTGTTAGACAGTGTCTTTTAGAAAGTAAGCAGTATTTTTACCCACTGGAAATACATGCAATTATTAATGTCATTGATTTTATGCAGAAGGTGTTGAGATACTACATGAAGGCATAAAGCCTTAGAGAATTAGGCAGTTATGACCTGGCCCAATGGATAATTCTGTGTTCTGACATATGAGAAAGGCCAGAACAAAATACTCACATCTCCCCAGGATTTAAGACTCTGTTCTCTCAGTGATGCACAATATATTAGAGTTAGTATGAGTTACAGCTCTGATTCACTGCACATTAAGGCAACATGAAATCCCTGAGGTTCTTTCTCCATATTTTGCAGAGTTCTGCAAAATGTGTGCTTCTGTTAAACAAAGCAAAGTCTCTAGCTTTTATGCTTTCAAAAAGAGCTTTAATTCTATAAATCAGTATACTTATATATCGTTTACTCTGTTCCCAGATGGGCAGGAATGACAACTCCAATGGGGGTGAAGACTTTACTTATTCATCTTAATGTTGTACTGACAACAAAGCCAAGTATCAGGCAGTTGAAAGCTAGCATTACAAGCACATATTTTGAAATAGAGGAAGAAAAAGCAGAAGATGCTATTAACCTATAATATAGTCCACATCTTGAGAATAACTTTGCCTTAGATGGTATCTTTCAGAAAACTGAATGGATAATGTTCTTCTGAAAGGAAGACGGTAATACTGTCCCAACATTGTCTTCCATTATACCAGCATGTTCAACCTGTTCATTTGTGTGTAAAAATTCCTTAATACCAGAATTGCAATAAATGCAGACAATGTCCTGAATATTCAAAGGAATAGAGCATAAGGAAACTTATCTGTGGAATTTATTTCTTGACAGGAACTTGATAACTTTAGATTCACTAGAAGTTTTCTATGGATTTCAGTAGTCTGTAGGTCAAGCCTTTAGTCTGCAAGAGATTGACTTTATTAGTTGCTGATATGCTGCATGGTTGTTCTGATTTTGTTATTTTTTGCAGTTTGGAGATTAAAATTTAGTATGTGGGGTTTTGCATGCTGACTGAATGCCCCACAAAGGAGAATTTGGTTTTATTCCACATAACTGATAGGGTCACTACACCAGCACATGAAATGAAACTCCATCCTCCTAAAGTCATCCATCAATACTTCACTTCTGATTTGGGAATTGCTTACAATTATGATTAATTCTAAACATTTATTTTTAGTACTGTAAGTACATGGATTGATGAATATTGATTTTTTTTTTTAAAATTGTTCAATAGGATAGGAAGAAATACTAATTTTAAAATACTGAATACACTCCATATGAAAATATTCCTATTCAAATAGAAAAGCACCTTTTGTTCTCTGTAATGCCATATAACTTTTTATCAGATAGGAATCACAATCAAAATACAGTGTCTCAATTTCTTTCACTCATTTGACAGTTAGATGAGGATTTGCTTAAAAAGAAAACTGAACATCTCGGTTATCTGCAGATCATGGGGGAAGAGCTTCTCTGCTTCCATCTACTGGTGAATTAAAAGAAACACAACACGGGCAAGGAGCTTTCCTTAATGTGTATTCATAACCTCTCTCTCTCTCACTGTCTCTGGAGCATTTTGTTCTTTTTAATTAAAATTCTTTTAAAATCAAGTTGGAGGAGGCATGGTAAAATTCTCTTTTTATGATTAAACACCATGATCTGAAAGGAAAGAAACAAACCATCATAACCTAACCTGTTGCATAACTGAGAAGTGAAAGTGGACAGTACTGAAGAAATGGGGAACAGGTAAGGCCAAATGCATTTGGTCTTGGGTTTCCTCCTCCTCTAAACGTGTGCGAGGGAGTCTCCACCAACCAAAAGAACTTGGCGCAGCTGAATTAGGCAGTTACCCCAGGTTCCTCACCGTGTCTTGGCTTCAACTTCTTCAATGAGACATTAAAAAAATGAATCATTGCAAGGTGTTGCCCCAGCGTAAGGGGTGTCAGGAGAAACGGAGCATCTGCATAATAACTGTACCTGGTCTGCATATGTATACATACGTGTACATACATATGCATACATATGCATACTGTCATACAACATGCATATGTATGACTGTGTGTTGGTGTTCACAGCTAATGTTCATAGAGGGAATAATGTTCATGGAGGAAAAGGAAGATTCTTGTTCACTTTATCTGTTTCAGAGCAAAGATGTGAAGATTGAATGATGGCCAATAACAGTGGGATGCAGGAACACACCTCATTTAAACAATGGTAATCTTTACTCAGGAATAGGTTTGAGGGATTGGTTTTCAAAGCATATCAAAGGATGGACACTGAACTATAAGAACAATATACAAGAGGGGGATGAAAAGTGCCAATGAGATGTTTGTTAGAAAGATGGGAACACCAAGTCAGTGCTGGAGAGGGTGTTTTACTTATTTTTCCTATAAAAATACTATTGTTTTACTATTGTTTCACAAATCAATTATGTATGCCTTTTGGCCTTTATAACTGTTTCTTTTTTTCTTTCTGGTTTACATCAATACACTTTTCTTGTGGAAGTAGTCAACATTGACTGCTGACTACCAGGGAGGGGAGGTTTCCTGGGCTGGGAAGAGATTAGAAAGGAAGAAGGTAAAGGAAAAGGAGGAAAATAGGACATGATCTCATGATGTTTTGTTCACTTAAAAATAGATCACCTGCATATTAAGGTTCGTTCATCATTGTTGATAGTATCAAGCAGAAATATTAGCCATATATAATTGTGCTTTGACTGCAGAATTCACTTATTATTTAGTTGATGTAGTTCTCCACACAGGGTTATGGGGTGGAGGAGGTGTCTTTTTTTTCATTTTCACAGGGAGCAAGAGAGATAGACTGTTGTAAGTTAACACCAATTAAAGGACAAGTAGGGATAATGATTTTATTCAGTTTAATTCTTTGATGAAAATTTAAGTAGAACATCTACCCTTATAATGTGTTTTTGAGGCTGTCATGTAATGGTTGTTCTTCACAGATATGTGAGATAATTCATCTTACAGGTATTTCTAGGTCATGCAAAGTACTTTTAGCTACTTCTGATGGTCTTATAGTGACTCTGTACTTTAAACTCAAGGTCTAATGACCAAAACAGCTTCTATTTAGAAAATTCAGCTTCTAAAAATGAGTACTGTGTGATTATTCCAGCTTGTGGAGAGATACTAGGGAATCTCCTGCTGCTCTTGGGCTTGTTAAAAGTCACTGGTGCTCACACACCCTGAATTTGAAAGAGTTTATGCATCCCATTTACAAGAGAACATTCTGATTTCAGCTGGAGTTCATTTGCTCATCAAAGTAACACAACTACAAGTTTTACTCATTTGAGACTGCTACCAGAAAGTTTCCTCCCACTCCAGAAAGATTTACTGAAGTTAATAATAGCTTGAGAAATCCAAGCCTTTAGAAAATTATATAAAAATTATCTCAAAAGTGTGAATGCTTATAGACTAGTGAAAAACAACAGACATTTTCTGGGTTAAAAAAAAAAAACAAAACAAAACAAAAAAAACCCAAACCAAAACAAACAAAAAACCCCAAAACCAAACCAAAACAAACAAAAAAACACAAACAAAAAAAACCCCAACAAAACAAAGAACTTGACAATCAGTGCTTTTGCAATCAGTTCCCCCTCCCTAGGGAATTGTGAGGCACATAGAAAATGTGCAGTGAAGAGTGAGAGAAGCACAACAAAAAGCAATATAAAAAAAAAACCCACATACCTGAATATTAGTGGTTTGATTTGTTTCCTGTGCATCTTGTTGGCAGTGTGACAAGGTGGATGTTGTAGCATAGCTAATGTTTCTTTGTGTGAAGAAAGTCTCAAAATATTCGAAAGCAGAAAGATTTGGAGCACATTCAATTAAATACAGAGTAAAGATGAAATGTTTAATAGTTATGCTAGTGAGAAAACTAAATCCACACCCAAATATATGGATCTCTCTAGTTTCTTCAAACTAGGTTTTGAATTCCGATACCAATTAGTGATCTGCTATGCTGTTCTTCATAGCTTTTTCCAGAACACAAAGCAGAGCCTCTCCAGGCCTGACAATATTTGGGTTTAAAGAGCTATATGGAAAGGTAAAGAAATAGAGATACATAGGCATATATACACCCATATTGTTCTCACAAGTGTATCTATAAAGCACAGTGAAACTAACAGTGAAGTTTTGGGTTTATTTTAAGATTATACAGTTTGATCAGGGCTGATTTTTAGCATCAAACCTGTGGAACATTGTTGGAGGTGCATGTCCTTGCAATTTTGCTTTTCTCAATGGCAAGGATTACAAGCTGATTTAAAAACTGGAAGAGAGAAAGAAATTAAAGCTTTGAATTAATGTGTAAAAAATATGCCTTCTACGTTAAATTGCTGGATTGTTCTGTATTTTTTTCCTTTTGTTTAAATGGTACATGCTCAACAACTATGGCTGAAATGAGCAATTTTTGACAGGCTAAATGTCTCAGGGTAAAAGTATTTGCATGAGTTAAGTAGATCCCACAAACTTGGGAAGAAATAACATATGAGAATGTACCCATTTGGGATGGGACACAACAGCCTTATGCCAATACAAATACTTACAATGTAAGTTCATATCTCTGAAAGTGTTAAGGTTTTTGTATCATTTTGTCCTTGTCTAAGAAAGTAGCATAAAAGATCCATAAGTTAGTATCCTACACCCAAATGATGTTTTACTGGAAATTAATACTGTTTAAAGCAGTGTGCATTTGGTCATCAGTGGGTAATAAAAAAAGTGTTATGCAGTGCCTCCTCCAGGAAAGACGTATGTTGCCTGCCAGATGGGCCATTCCACATCTATTTAAAAGTATAGAAAGTGCTAGCTTAAGAAACCAAGATACATTTTATTATTTTATATGTATAATTTCTGAGTACAGAGTCATTGTTATCAGCACTAAAATCATAAATTAATTGAGTCTTTTGGATGTGAAGTTGAATATCTGAAATCAAATCAAATCAAGGACTGCCTAAAGGTAGGACAGAACTGAAAGGAGGAAATAAATTGAGTCACTGAATTGCTATAAGCTACAAAGGTATCTCGAGTAAAGCTGAACAAGGATTAGGAAGAAACAGTAGAAGATGTTGAGGAGGGCAGAATCTGCAAGACCTTTAGCAATCCTCTGCATTTCACTGAGTGTGAATTCAGTGAAGTACTTCTGACTTGTGATCAAACCCTTTTTGTGAAACTCATGTGTAAACTCAGGTGGTTTTATGAGAGCGGTATTTTAGGAAGAGATCGCAGTGTTTGAAGTGAAACATAGTAAATAGTAATACGCTAGGGAAAACAGTATGGAGGATCACAGCACACAGACTGTACTCAGCAAATACTACCTTCTTCAGTTGCAGTTTCTAAAGATCAATACTTATTGGTAAGCTTGATTTACCATTATAAGTTTATTTTACTTTCAAAATATTGGGAATTATGTAGGCAATTTGAGCTTTATACCCATGTAATGGGGAGTAACTTCTGCTTGTTCATGCTTGGGTATGCAAGAAGTCAACTATATGTTGTTGGTTTTTTACTCATCTTTAGAATCACTTCTTATCTCTGCTTTTAAAGCATTATTATCCAGGACACAATATCTGTACAACTAATCAACGTGCTATTTTAGCCCTGTCGTCACCCTGTCATACACCCCAATAAGATAAATATCTCTCATTTCTTCCACTTGTTTGACTGAAAAGGTACAATATCAAAGCATTTTAAGTGAATTGCAGAAGGGCAAGGAAGGTTGTGGAGCATTGAGAATGACCAGCCACAATTCAACTAGGAAACTGTTTTTTGCTGAGAAAATTGACCTTGAAAAACATCAGTATATTGTATACCTGTTGTTGTTTCCAGAGGGAGGTTGTGTGCTTAAGAATGATTTGACAAAACGTGACGATGACAGTTACTACTCAATTTTTTTATGAAGGTTTAAAAATAAATAGAAAAAAGTTTAATGAAAATAATCTAGCCAGCCTTGCTGGCTCTATTCAAACATTTTTTTTTCTCATCCTTAATCATATTTAGTCCATTTACAAATAAGTCAACTCTACATCTGAAATACAGATGCACACTCTTCACGTTGTATTTTGTGCACAGTTATTCTTGCATAGGCTGTTGAAGTTGGAATAGTGAACTCTGAAGATGGACTTGTATGAAACACTCTGATACTTTTTCGATTGCTTTTCTTTACCTATATATATTCATTATATATATAGAAAATTTTGTTCTTTAAAGGACCAGAGTAAACATATTTTGAAAAAAAAAAAAAAAACCAAAACATTGCAAAAACCACAGAGACTGCATGAAAATTGACTGTGGTAAAGGTGAAATCATTGATTTTTACATAAGATCAGCAGATTGCTCTAGCAAGACGCACCACTCTGCAAGAAGTCCCCCTTCCCATCAGGAAGGGGACATGAAAGGTTGTTAGAAAATCTGTACAGAATTTAGATTAGCTACTTTAGTGTACTTATATAAGTTTTAATATCTTCCTTAATAATAAAATTCATTTATATCCCAGACGTCAGGTTATTGGTCTCCTGGCCTCTTCGAGGAAGTAATTGAGCACCTGTATGGGGACAATGGGAATTGAGGAGTTCTGATTAGTTTTCTCTAGTTATAAATTATTTATCACCTCATTCCATTTCCCTCTTACACCTATTGGGACGTTTTCACAGTCATGTTGCATAATAAGAAAGTGAACATCAGGATTCTATTTGCTATGGTTCACCCTCATGAGCCATTTAGCATTTTGTAATTCCACAGAAAAAGCTATCTGATCAGCGGAAATGAACTGAGAGTTTTATAGATGTTTTCTCTTCTATGATTTCTTTTTTAAAAAAGTAATGACTGACTCATTTAAAAACGGGTAAATTGGCTAACAAATCCTAACTTGTGCTGTTATATGGGACACCTACTGCTGAAAGAGCAAATAACTTTCCTACTTCCAAAATACATACATCATAAAATACATACAAAATGCTTATATCTATTCATGTTGAAAGCCAACACCACATTTAAACATAGTTTAATACATTTAAAGCGTACTTCTGCATATTCCATTTTGGAAAATACCTTTCTTAGAGTGGTATGTTATAAAATGGTGATCTCTAAACTTCTGTCAGTTTTCACACTCTTCCTTCTGCATACTTTTAAACTTAAAGGAATGGACCTCAGTTTCTTTCCTATCATCTGCAGTTGAAACAAGATGGTGATGGACATTTTAAAAGTTGTGAGTACACAGTAAGTTTTGCCCCATGAACAGAAGATTAAGCTTTCCTACTCCTTGACTACAACCCATCAGTTTGGACTAGGAGCTGTAGACCAGTGCCTTCTCAGACCTCTCATTTGCCACATAAAGCTCAATAACACAAAATACAGTGTCATGTATTTGCAGATGGATATGAGAGAATCTACAAAGAACAAAACATCTATAAGCAAGAACCTGTTACTTGGAAAAGACTCAATGGAAGAAGGATGTGGCTGTAACACTTGCTCATGGCATGCCACTATGATGTAATTATAGAAAAGGCAAATACAACAGCATTTAGTAAGAGTCTGACAGAGCAAAGCTATGAAGAGATCATAATCTGAATACCGTGTATGGTTCTAAGAGTTCATGTTACACAAGGATGAATTTAAATGTGAACAAGATCAAAGAAGTGCTAAAGAAACATCATCAAATTCAGGATCTATTTTTGAGAAAAGGTTGGCCTTACCATTCGAGCTCCAGGCTTTGCAGCAGGCTTCCAAGGTGGAAAAGACACCAAATGCCCTGTAACTACAAGTTACAAGGTATGGAATGGATGCCTATGATAGCAGGTAACTGGAGTTAGTGACCCAGGAGGCCTCTTAGCTCTTATCTTCCTATGTTCCTTTATCATTATTCTTACACATTACCGTTGCTGCATGCCTGGAATACTGGATATGCCTAGCTTCTTCACATGGGTGCATGCCTGCTGGGTTCAGTCTCCCCTTTTGTTACCTAGAGAAAATGCCTAGTTTTCCCCCCAAGCACAGACTTGTTTAAAACCTGACAGGCAGTCTAGCTGTCTTGTGTCATGCTCATAATAAGTTTCAGTCCAGTAATATTTTAAAACAGGCTAATTCTGCAAGCTGTGAAGTCAGTTATAAAGCTTGCAGTGACCTTAATAATTAGACGAGGCTATGGCATATATCTCGCACAGTAATTATTGCTATATTTTAAGGGTGGCAGGAACTCCTCATAGATTAAAATTTCATCTAAAGAGAGTATATGAATGATAGTATGTTCCTTACCTCCTGAAGAGACAATGCCTCCCTAAGGCCACACACACACCCCGTCTTTATTGGTCTTTATCACAATAATCGTAGGAGGCAGTAGTGCTGAACAGTACACCTTGACATCCATTTGGCTTATTAAGACTAATTTACATGATTTGATAGCTTTGTTTTCTTCCCCACACTATAAAATTAAATTAAACAAAACTGGACCTCTTTTATAATGTCTATAATACAGTATACATTTGGTGGGGGGAGGGGGAATTCAAGTTAAGAAGTTACCGAATCCAGTTTTATGGACAAGGACTGGGAGTAAAGTGCTGATGATGAGTGACATATTCAGTAATCTGATCGCTAGAAACAAGGAAACAAATTGAATGATTCTACAGCTAATTTGATTTGCCAGAACTCATTAATCACATCGGGCCAAAGCTGCCCTCAGACTAGGAAACTCAATTTCAACTGGTATAATGGGGATTACAATCAAATGTCCAAAGGCAAAATTAAGACCCCAATTTGGATAATCCCTGTACCTGAGTACTTTTTTGACTGTCGTGTTCTTTCCAGTGTTCTATAGAAAATAATTATTTTTGATGGAACACGTAAGAAACCATCTCATTTGTTTTGCAGAAATAATAGACACACAGTTTGCAACATCAGAAGGTGACTCTTCAGAAGGAAAACTGCAGGTCAGATTTTAACATAATGTACTGTGATACAGCCAGGTAGATAAAACCTGACACATAACATTTTTAAGTGCTCCTGATTTTCATTACATCAAATTCAAGTTTACGATCTAATAATATTACAGTAAGGGCACTGTAAATTCTGAAAATAAAGTAGATCCAGATAATTTCTAAAGAACAAGCCAGCAACTGCTTAGTTTTAAGAAATTACTCAATATCATGAATATATCCAAAAAAACCCAGTGTGATATCTTTTTATAGATTGGATTCACAAAATCCACCTGGTAGAAAAAACACGGACTCTGCTGAAAAACAGAGGTGTTTAATGAAGAAATAGTATATTACCTGTGAAATGAACATACTTGAAGACTGAAGAATCATAGAATGGATCACAGAGTTGGAAAGGACCTTAAACATCATCTAGTTCCAAGCCCCTGCCATGGGCAGGGAAACCTTCCACTAGACCAGGCTGCTCAAGGCCCCATCCAAGCCCCATTGTCCTGGTTTGGGGTGAAGCAGAGCCAGCAGCCTGTCCAGCGAGAGGCCCTTGCTCACACTTGTTGCCGTGGCAACCAGGGTCAGCTGACTCGCGTGTTTACCCTGTGGGAGGGTCACACCTGTGGGCAGGTCAGGTGACCCAAACTGGCCAATCGGGTGTTCCATCCCATCTGCCATGCTCAGTGTAAAAGCTGAGGGAGCAAGAGGGTGAGGCTGGCTTGTCTTCAGTGGCTCTTTTTCTTCAATGGCTGATGTCTGAGGAGGACCCCATCAGCTCATCTGCCTTTTGATCCAGGTCAGTGTGTTGCAGTTCCCATTTGTCACTGAGTCCAGTCTGGAACTTTCCCAGTGCCTGCCAGTGACATCTCCCAGGGAACTTGGTAGGGTTTTGTGTGTACTTGCATATATTTTATCTATTTCATTATTTCCTTTTTTTTTTTAATTATTAAAATTTCATTAAAATAGTTTAGTTTTTTCTAAGCTCATAAATTTCTTTATCTCTCTTTTTCCTTTCCTTGGAGCAAGAGGTAGGGGACAGCATCTGTTGCCTTGTCATTGGCCAACCTGTCCAAAACCATGACGCTCATCTATATATTGATATTAATGTTTTACTTCAGTGTTTTCATGGTGCTAGCTCTTATTCTGACACTAAAGGTGAATACAATATTCATATGGAATTGGTTGGTAGTTGAGAAATGCTGTTGAAAGATATATTCCACAGAAATTTTTTTGGTGGGGCTTTTGATGGTGGTGGTTTGTTTGGAGGGGGTTGTTTTATTATTTTCCTTTTTTCAGCTAAAACAGACTTTCTGGAAATTTTGAGAATAAAAGGCAGTAGATGCACACTGAGTAAGGATCAAAACAAATTGTGTAGATTCATTGATTCTTAAACTATATCATTAGATTCTATATTCTCCTGAGATTTTTTTCTCCAGGATGGTAACTGAACCTCATTAGAACATAAAAACAAGCTTTTTTGTTGTGTTTTGTTTTTAAACAAACCAGTCAATAAAGAAAATGCACCTACTTTCCATTCTTATCCAAACTTGACTGCTTGTAATACTGAAATAGTTTTATACTGGAATCTGAAACTATGTCAAGTTATATGGAGCACCTTGAGAAAAAAGTGCTTTTGCTCTGAAAAAATAATTAAAACACTTTTATAAAGAAGAAATATGCACATAATTTCTGTTCTGGCATGAAATACATGAACTGAGCCATAACAGTGACTCATGCTGTACACTACTAAGTTAGATTTATGGCTGCCACTTAGATAACTTAACTTACTATTCCTATGCAAATGAGGTCCCTCTTATATCTGCACTCAGAACAGGATCCATTATGATCCCTTTTCTTTCTTTCCATCCAAGGAAACAAAGTTTAACAAAAATATTTTTTACAATACTTCTAAAACATATTCTTTTCTTATTTCACAATTTAAAAAAAAAAACTATTGCTTTTTGATGTAACACTTCAGTTCAACCATTAAACTCATAAATCAACAATTTTAGCCAGCTCTTTCAGAAGTTCCCTTCAGCCATCTCCACTGCATGCTGAAGTGAGAGGAGTGCTGAGTCGCTGTCCTGGTTTGAGGTAAAACAGAAACAGTTTTCTTTTCTGTAACGTTACTTTTCAGTTAAGCCTCTTCTAGCTAACTGCACTCCCTGAAATTAACAGGATCTTTTTCAGACAGCGTTTGTTTCTAGCAGACAAGGTCTGATGTTTATAGTTAATACCAAGGAATGGTATGCAGAGAAGCTCCTGCTTATTCTTATTGCTATAACAACCAAGGTCAGCTAACTTTGTTATGTTCCAACTTGGAGGGTCAGAAGCAGAAAAGCATAGAGGGGTTGCACCTGCAGGGAGGAGTGGACAGGCCAGGTGATCCAAACCTGACCAACAGGGTATTCCATCCCATCTGCATCATGCTCAGTGTAAAAGCTGAGGGATCAAAGGGTGAGCCCTCTTTCTTCAATGGCTGATGTCCAAGGAGGACCCTGTCCGTTCATCTGCTTTTGATCCTGATCCATGCATTCCTGAATCCATACCTGGAATCCAGTTTCCATGTATTGCTGAGTCTAATCTGGGACTTTCCCAGTGCCTGCCAGGCATTGTTGTCCTGGGAGCTTGATACTGGGTTTTTACATATTTGTATATATTTCATTATTTTCTTATTAACATTATTATTTTTTCTCTTTATTACTAATATTTCATTAAAGTAGTTTAGTTTCTTTTCAACCCATAATCTCTGTCTCTCTTATTCTCTCTCCCTTCCCTTCTGGGAAGGGAAAGAGAGGTTAAAGAGAGGATCTGTCATTTGCTTATTGGCCAGCCCAGCCCAAATGATGACAGTCACTCATTGGCAAGGAGAATATTGGCGGAGAACTAATTCATCTGTCAATTTAATCTGTCAAATCATTCTATAATATATGAATGTGCAGCTACTCTCTAAAACTGTATGTTCATAAAGTGTGTTAGTAGATTTATAGTTCATATACACTTCTATAGGTAAAGAAGACAACAGAATCTAGTTCTAAATCTTTTTTTGGATGTGTTGTTTTCTGCATATTCTTCTAGTAAGCTATGTTTCAGAGAAAAATTGTAGACTAAACTAAATTTATTTCATTGTTTTTTGTTGTACAGACTATAATTCTGTGGACCACTACTGCAAATCCTTTTTTTTCCAAAGGATTGGCCCAGAGAATTACTTCCAATGATATGGGTATTACTCCCAGTAGCAAACACCCTATGTAGAAGGAGACTTCATAGACTCAAACTGCTTATTTGTCAGACTGTGTTATAAAATAAAAAAAAAGATTTTGTATAAGAGCATTCCACTCTTCATGAAAAAACATATTAAGCAGCAATTAAAAATCTGATATCTCACTATGCCCTCAGAGAGAAGATGAATAGGATCACTAGAGAAATATTAGATGCTTTACTAGTATCATATTTTAATTAACATTGATTAAAACAACACTTTATGTAAACCAAAGTGTTATTTCCCTCACAGGATACAGTAAAAATACTTTTCAAATAAATTGTATTGCAACAGCTATGAAAAAATAGTAATAGCTCATAATCAAATTGGGCAACTGCTAACAAATTGGTAAGGTAAAATACTGTTCCCTTTATCTGCTCACTGATGACTTCTTGCTCTCTCCTTCCTGATCTGATTGTTTTTTTCTGTGATTCCTTACCCTAGGCAAGGTAAGATTAAGGTTTATGTTACATTTTGACCCCAGTGACTTTAGCATAAGTCAGGTTTTGTTCCCTCCCTTAGGTCTATGCTATAAGTTTATATTAAAGTAGTAGTGAATGAGGAAAAAGTTATAATTAGGGAGAGTTGTTCAAATGATATTTTGTGTGTAATTTTTCTTGTTAGAACTGAGCAACATGATTTTGTGGTCAAACAAATATTCACAAGATCTGTTCCATTTAAATAGGTGGATTTAAGAAAAAAAAAAAAATTGATAATGAAGACTGGAACAAAAGTAATCCTTTAATGTGATTTTTTTTTTCCCAAGCAAAAGATTTCAACTTTTGATTTTCAAATAATGTTTTTTTTTTTTTTCAAAATTAAATTATCAAAATAATTATTAAAAAAAGAATCTGAAATGGAGACAAATTTTAAGCACTAATGAAAAACGAGTTATTCCAGATAACATTATGTTTGGAAGAGTGGCTCAGAAACTCTAAGGAATGTCTACATTTGTGTGTTAGTTCACATCAGCAGTGTATTTTCAAAGCAAATTGTCTTATCGCCCCAATACCATGCTTTGCTTAACATGATATAAGAGGCCTCGTGCCATTCACACTGGATTTCCTTCTATTGACTCTAAGCCCGAAGACAGGCATTAGGAGTGTGCCTGATATACCACAAAAGCTAATAGGCATTTGAACCACAGACTAAACTACTGTAAAGAAAACACCCCCAAACAGTGTAAATATTGTACACTCAACACCAGCTCTTCCACTCTAATGATCCATTTCTCTTGTACCACACCACTTGCTAACATAGACACAGGCTTTGAAAAGCCCTTATCTTATGAAAGTGAAGTGGAAGGGGAGCAAATGCAAGTGATACCTAAACAGAGGTTATAGAGAAACTCTACCAAGAGGCTGATCCTTTTTCACTCAGGGAAACAAGTATAGGGTATTCATGGAAACGGTTTCTGAAAGGAAATAATGGAAAAAAACCAACCCAGCATGAGTTTCCAGAATGAATATTCCTCAAAAAGAACAAATAAAAAGGTCTAACATGAACCCTGAGAAGATAAACAGTGGAGTAGAACCAAAGATCCAAATTCATTATACACGGCATAGGTAACAAATTTTGGAATATCCTTATTAGAAATCACTTTTTTATAAACTGAAAATTACAATCTATTTAAGCAAAGGGCCATAAACACTCAAAATCTGTAGAAAATGCTGTAACATGAGCAAATAATGTGTCTTGCTCTTAAAAAGGCAACAACTGAGAATTGATTTTGTTACACTGGGTAAGTAGCTTCACAGGAAGAAAATACATTCCACTAAAGGGCTGTTTAGAGGGGAAAAGCATACTAAAAATGTCTTGAAGTAAGAACTTAACTATATTCAGATAAGAAATAAAGCACACAGATTTAACAGTATGTCTAACTACTGGAACAAATTATTAGAGGTATGGAAGACTTTCTGTCTCTTTGTATCTTTATTTAAAGACTGACCAACTTCTTGAACAGGAGACATTAGTCAAATACCACAGTATGGAGTCATTGAGCAGAATTTAAGCACCTGGGATAAACTGAGGGTTATACTGGCTGAATCAAGTTTCTTATGGTCCTTAGAACTAAGAAGGTTTCCAGTTTTGGAGAGAAAGAAAAAGCAAAGAAAAAAGCCCTGTCCCAGGACAACTTCTCAGTGCTCCACTTTATAGTCTGCTGAGATGATTGATGCCTCTTTCCCATAGTTTGTCAAAACTCTGAACAATTTTCTCTTATTTCAATATAAATGGATCCAGCATGATATGTAAACCCCAGTGAACAAATTCAGTACGGGCACTTTTAGTCAGTTTTTAGTTTGGATGCATACATCTAGTTTTACCCTCAGTAGGAGTTTTTCTATAAGTTATTGAAAAAATAAGTAATGCTGTGCAGCTTTTTGTGAGATATATAATTATGGAACTAAGAGAAAGGGAGTAGCACAAACACAGTTTAAGCCTTAAGATTTGTTGGCTTGTGCGGACAAAAACTCTTGAGCTTTCTATATTGATGAAGTGGGAAGATTAAACATATGTTTGTACTTGCTACCATATTTATTTGCATATGCTGCCTTCTAGATGATCATATGGTCCTTTTACCTTTTGGCAAGATGACATATTCCAAAGAAATACTACAATGTGATCAAAGTTTGTAAAATGTAGTTATCCCATGTTGTGCTTTCTTCATCTATTTTTTGTATAGAACTGCAAAAACTGTATGCAGCTAGTTAAATGCATTAGCAGTTAGTTTTTCGCTGACTTCAGTTCAAGAATGCTCATATGGATTCTATATGGTATGTTAAGCCCCAGATTTACAAAAGCAATGGGATCTTTTGGAACTGTACCTTGCCTCTGGAATCTAGAATAAACAGTATCTTTAGACCAGTGACTTTAGTAAGATAATCTCTCACCAAGTTTTCTGGCTTTAAAGCAACAAAGAGATTGGGAATGGTCAACTGGGGCCCAAGCAGGAGTTGACAGCACTAGCCAATGATCTGGTCAACTTCAACTTGGAAGGAGGGGAACTACCTCTGTCTGGCATAAGTAAATGACATGTTCACTGGTTATCTATGTTTTTAAACATAAAAATAGCTCTTTTAATAAATCGCACTATGATTTCAGCAAGCTGTTGGATCCACACAACACACTGAGTATTGCTGTTTCCAAATACAATGCACAATCCATATCTTTGTGTTTCAGTTTGATTTACTTTTGTATAAATGAAAAAATTAAAATAGCTTTTCTGAGACATTTCTGAGCACTGAGAACACTTTCACAGTATTACCTGTTATGACACCATGATTTCGCTCCTGAGAAGTAATGGTCTGTTCAGAGTTCATCAAATTAGGTGAAAACTAAAGTATGTTTTGCTATGGTTGAGAGTTTGGGGTGAAGTATTCATACATACTAAAGCTAGGTAATTCCTGAAGGTTCCTGCACTCAGTCAATAGAGAAGGGCTATTTCAGAGATGATTGGGATCAGGAGCTTGAACAGGTTGCCTGTTTTCTTAGAAATATGATTAAGACACAAGCTGGCTTAATAATGGGGCTTCCTGAGGCTGTCTTATTTTTAAGGAGTGATAATTTCGAAAATACAGTCCTGTTGAAATGGAATCCTATTGAAGGAGTGAGCAATGGAGCCCCAGCCAAATAATCTACATCTACATGTAGATTTACTGGTTATAAAGGACAGGAAGCTTTCCCATTAGCATGGCTGACTGAGGAACAGACTTTTCAGGTGATGTGATGCAGGAGTTTTGTTCTGCAGAGGGCTCTGAAGCCCACATCACGGCTGGATTGAACTCAGTCTGAACCACAGTGTCAATTTGCTGCTTTTGTCATGTAGCTGTCAATCAGCTTCCTTCATAGCTGAGAAAAGGTATATGAATATGCTGAAATCTATTCTTTGTTACTCTCAGGTGCTGCCATGAAAATAAGCACTTGTCTCAGCTAAGTGGGAAATAAAATATAAAACAACTCTGGTGATGTTCATTGTAGGAAGGTTTAAAAGCTATCTAGCTTTACAGTCAATAATAATACGAATCAATATGCTAAAGTAGCCAGGCATGAGGTAGCAGCTTGATGTTGTATCAGGCTTGGAAATTCATAAAGCTACATTGTTGTTTATGGAGGATGCAGTTAATGAACTCACTTTTTTTTTATTATTCAAATTACTATGCCTTAAAAAATAAGAAATCTAAAATAAAAGTCATCTTCAGAGGAAGATGCCAATTTAAAAAAAGCAAAGTGGCAATAAACAAGTCAGAACTCTATCATTAGAGTGGTACAACATAATGCAAAATTTAATGTGCTCTGTTTTAGCTATCAGAGTAAATATTTAAATGCATTAGACCAGAACAGACAATGATAAATGGACATACTGGTACCTGTACATACTAATTTCCAAAAGAACGATGCAACAAATAATGCCTTTAGTGACAATATATTATATAGATCTTGCTTAGGGGAAGAAAAGACTAGTTCTGCCTTGCATAACAATTGTTCCAGTTCTGTTTAGGTGATCATAATAACATTATGCCATGAATACAGTGGTCTCTCACCCTCACTAAAATAGAAACCTGAAATAGCACCTGAAAAAACCGATTCTATGACAAATTAGTAAACTTTTGCTAATAATTAGGTGTGTTAATATTCTGCTTTCCTTCATGACTGCCACATATTTGGGGTTTATGTCCCTTTTTGTTTTGAAAACAGTTTTATCAATAGCAAATTTCTTGTATGCCCATGGAAGATAGATAAATGCATAGTCTCCTTAAAGAATATTTTTCCTAAGATCAACTACACTTAGAACTAAATGTGCATTCTGTTTCCCATTTTACTGTCTGTGTAATAATTCAGAGTAAATGATAATGTATTATGCTGTAAGTCCATAACCTTAGAAAATAAAAGCCCAGTTGGTGCTTGACTTACAAGAGCAAAACAAGCTTACAGAGCACAGGTCTGTGTTTTTTGGCAAGTAGTCAATAAAACTGTACCTTAAGACTTTCTTTCCTAAAGGTTCTAATCAAAACAATTTATTTCAGGCATGTAAACTCTGCTTTTCAGACTGCAGCTATTGTCAGTGTACGGTATCAGCATCCGCAGTAGCTGCAACCATGTTAAACTGAGTCCCAGAGCTCCCCCATCTGTCTCAGTAATAGACAGATTTCCTGCTAGATCAATGTAGTGTGTCAGCTACAGTAAAAAAGATGTGGCTTTTTTTCCAGATTTTACTACCCTTTACAATAACTATTTGAATAACTGGAATCTTTTCCATTCCAAGTACTATATTTCAGAGAACTATACAAAGGAAAATAATTAAAAGTATCATTCTGTGTGAGTAAACTATGATGAGAAAGGAATGCAAATTAAAAGCCCAACTATACATAATGAAATTGGACAGAAAAGTGTACGCAAATATTTAGTAAATTAGAAATCTTTAAAGTGAATGTACGCAGCCACAGGGAATGTTTTTCATTGTTGAACTGTTTCTAGTACATCTCTAAACTATGTTTATTAGAGCTGAAACTGAGTGAATAAACATGTATAGGCTAGCTATTTTTCTTGAAGCTTATGGCCATTTTATTTTAGTATAGTAACTGAAAGCTATTCACACTAGAGATGAGGCTTACATGGCATATATTCTAAATCTACAGATCACTGAAGCTACATTTTGATGCAGCTGTCTTGGTAAAACCTCCAACCAGATCCCAGTCTAAGCAACCTTTAAAAAAAAATCCTGTTTTTCTGCAGCCCCCTAAGGGAAACATACTCAAAGAAAATGAAGAGTCTCCTATTATAGATTCTTGTTGTGTATACACAGTGGGTGCCCACCTGCCCTGTCACGCTGTCAAGCTTCAGAGGATGATATCACTCTCTAAATGAGTTCAGTTCTGATTTCTCCCAGATGAACAGCAAATATCTTTCAGGCTAGATAACTTTTCTTGGAGATTAAAGGGAAAAACAAAGCAAGTAAAAGATAAAGTATGTATGGAGGAGCACCAAGTATATGGCTTTTAATATCACTGGCTCTATTAGCCTACTCCTAACTCATGGGGACAAGCAGAGCTCACTTCACTCTTAAAGGTGTAGTCAAAAAAGAAAATAGCCTCACTGCTCTTTCATATCATATCATCTTTTCCAGCTAATCTGGCAATGAATAAACAAGACACTTAGTATTGTTGAACACTCTGGTTTTACAACTGGAGAAACAATATTGGGTTGGCAACGGGAACACAGTAGATTGGAGAAGAGGTTTTGAAATAAAAAGTTACGTAGTTGACCTAAAAATAGCATTACTAACCAAATTCTTCAGTGTCTTGATATTTTGTGCTATGTTAGGGATGGCAATCAGGCATTGATATGCACATATGCAAGGGGTTGCGGGATTTCAAGCGACTTTTTTTTTAATGGGAATACCATACAAGAGAGCAGAGAAACTACTCCTGTATATGGTATTCTGGGGCAGTCACTAACATCAAACCTTGTTTTCTTCAATTAAACACATTCTACTCTTTTATCAGAACAGATGAACTGATATACCATGTCAGTCCATTGTTCTGTGCATCTTGGAGTGCCCAGCTGTGGTCATCACTATCCAGCTGTGCACTCTGTGTCAGAACCAACAAGGACTGACACTACCTGTGGCAGCAGGAACCTTTCAGAAAGCAAGCATGAATTTGCCCTCCCACTTTATCTCTTCTAACTATTTTTATCCTCATTTAATTTTTTACTGGAAGGTGTGTGTTTCAGCAAGGTGAGCGGGAAAGCTGTTGAAAAACTCCACCACTGTTAATAGGAATTGCATATGTATCTCTTAAACATTTTTATTGAAAATGTGCTTTATTAATTTTTCTTATATGATTGAAATCGGACATTTATTCAAAAAAATATGCAGCTGACTTAAAGTCATAATAATGTAACCTTACAGAGGTAGTTTTAAACTGTTCAAAAATGCTCTCTCATGAGTAAGCCTTAGAAAGATTACATTTATTTCTGACTTATTAAACAATTTCAGTACACTTTAAATTTGTGTTAAAGAGGAAATTTACAGTACAGAATTATTACAGCTTCACTGGTGATACATTTCTGAACAAAGCTACCTACATTTATATGTTATTTTATACTGTTCTTTCTATATTAACAAATGTAAAAATGTCCGTCGAAAATTGTTTCAGCAAGTCAAATCATTATGCTTCAGCTTCTTTGCAGACTCTTCCTTTAGTAGTTGCTCTTTACATCAATGTGAGTGATTAGCTAGGTTTGATGATGAGATGTCCATTATTTTAATTGCATTAAGAAGAAAACAAACAAGCAAAAAATATTTGTATATATTTCTGTGCTTTATAACAGGAAAACTATGCAATAAATATAGTTGTTACTCTAAATCTTATATACAACTGAGATAGATGTTGCTATGCCATAAAATCATAGCATCATAGCACAATTTAAGTTAGAAAGGAGGTCACCTAGCGCAAGCCCCTGCCCAAAATGGGTCCAATTAGATCATGTTTATGCAATCCTAGAGACAACTAATTTCATTGATACAGAGAATATGAAATACCTCAGTATAAGCAAATAATACTAAGTCTAAATGAATGTATGCTTATGTAAGCAAAAAAGCAATAATCCTTTCTATTTAGCCTTCAATCGGAAGCAAGCAGATAAAATTTATGCCAGATTTAGGGACACATGATACTTGGCAAAAATCTGTAGAAAAAAATGAAGTAACTATTTATTGTTGTGGCTTGCTGTTCTTGAAAAATTAGGCCAATCTTTCAGATAATAAGGAAAGCTAGTATTTAAGTTAAAAAAAAAACACAAACAAAAAAAAAAAAAACAAAAAAAACACACACACAAAAAAAAAACCAAAAAAAACCAAACAAACAAAAAAACCAAAAAAACCCCAAAACCCAAGGCCAAAACATTTTGGATCCCTTTAAACCAAGTCACGTAGTGGTGAGAAGCATTCATTTTTGGGAGGGAGAAAGGGAGACAAGATAACTTCTTTCAAAGACCTCCGCAAGCTGTATGTTGATTTTACCATAAGGCATTCAGTGTGGTAATGCTGGAAGTGTCATGGACGATACAAACAATCTGATCTGCTATTTGGAAAGGTTTTGTCTAGCAACTAGTGTGCTACAGCAGAAGTTTCAAGGAGAAAACCAATTGATGCTGAGGATATAACACCTATACTAAATTTATTTCATAGTGTTTATTTCATACTAGCTCTAGCCAGGTCTTACCTGAACACCTGTTGGCAATTGCAGGCTCACTGCTTGCTCTCCTTCCATGTCCGGTTGAGCTTCATCTGAAGGTAATTCAGCTTGTGTGCTCTGAGGCTGGTCTGCAGTGCAAACAAAGATGTGGTAAATGAGGACAACTATTTTGCTTTAAAAATTCATTCCTCTTCTATCTAAAACACTGATATCGGAGCACCAAAAGAATCAGAATTACAAATAAACCTTCTGAAATGGAGAATTAGGAACCCGAATTTCTTCCAGGTCCTGGAGGGCAACCTTAGAAAACTGCTTGAATTTTTCAGGAGCTATACTTCCTCTTCTGTTGGTGCCAAAAGCTATTATCTGGTTTAGAGTGCTAACCAATGCTGTACCTGTCCCAGCAGTGTCCCTGCTGAGGGACCAATCCCAATATTCATCCACCTGCTTGGATCTAAAATCTCAGTGTGATTTGATTCCACCATCAAATAACTTCCACATTGTAAACTGACATCATGGCTGCTGTCATTCAAAATGAATTTTTGAATTACAAGTGGCTTTTAATAAAACAGTGAAGTTGTTAAAATAGTTAGATAATGTATTCAAACCTGCAGTCCTTTCTTACAGATCCTTTAGGATGGTGGTAGTTTATCAAATCTTTTACTAGATTTAATCAATTTACTACATCTCTTTTACAAGGAGAGACTATATGCACCCTTCTCATGGTGGTTTGGGGTGCTCTTTGCCTATCCTGTGGCTTATATAAAATTAAATTGTAGTTAATATATTCAATTAATATGTTGTATTGAATATCAGAATATAACTCTCGAGCACTGCAAAAAGGCATGTCTGATGGAAAGAGCTGTATTATGATCCCTATGCCAAAGAATGTTTGCACTGATAGTTTGATGTGAAATGCAGTAACTGATTTAGGAATAATACTTTTCTCTCTGTGGGTGAACATCTAAATCATAAAATGATATAGGCAGGTTGCTATTATTCTTCTGCAAGGTGGGATAACATTAATATGAGAGATATAAAGGCTCACTCACCCCCTCAAAAAAAAAAAAATCTAATAAAATTTAGTGATTCTTCCTGAGAGATTAGGGGACATGCAGCCTTTTTTTAGAGCATGAGCACATAACTATTTTTGCTGCCTAATGACTGGCTACTCTTGCTACTTTTCAATTAACTGAGAGAGGTCAAATTAAGACCTCCTTTTTTCCTGTATTTAAAAAGTAAGTTAAACTTGCTCTGAAAAAAAAAACAAAAACAACCCACCAAAAATAAAAAAACACACAACAAGGAAACAGAGCTACCTATCATAGCTTTTTTTTTCCCGTGTTTCTTTTTTGTTAGTTTATTGGTTCTGTTACCTTTCTTGTTGCTTTAGATTCTGTTCTAAAGGTATCTGTTTTCCTCTATTCTTGTTTCTAAAAACTGGGCAAGATGATGGATTGTAGACCTGGAAGAAATGTGATAGTGGCTGGCATATTGATATTCATAATTACAATACCTAAGTCCATTTGTTGAATCAAACTTACCTTTCATTCTTAAGTATAAGTGTTTTGCAAGTCAAATGAACAAACAAATCTCCTCCTTATATCTTTTTCAATTCTTCTTCTCTCTGTTCCTAAAAACACCAAAAATCACCTCCTTTTCTATATTTTTCCCCAGAAATGCCACAGTAAGGGCATGTTATGCAGCTGAGAGTCAGCAGCAAAGGCTAGAGAAAAGTAATCCTCTCTGCCTTGTACTGCAAAATTTCCCATTTTAAGTTCATTAGTTCAAAAAATTTGTGTCCAGTAAAATCTAGATGCAGAATTATAACAGCTTCAATAAATCAGTCTTTATCATTACAAAAAGTGGCCTTCTAAACCCTGCAGGATTAAGCAGCAGATCTCTCCTAAACACCTTGTCCTTAGTGCGGCTGCTGGAATAGCTTAACATGGTGGCGAAATATGGTTACTCAATGTGTTAGCCGATACACGAGAAACAAGAGAGTTCTTACTGCCAACTCTGCGCTCTTTTGAGAAACAGAGATGCAGACCTCATGATGTCCAACTATAATACTCTTTAAACTTATATATTCCCTCTCTGATGCAATGTATATATAGATATGCTAGATCCTGCACCTGGGTTGGGGCAACCCCCGATATCAATACAGGCTGGGGGATGGAGGGATTGAGAGCAGCCCTGCTGAGAAGGACTTGGGGGTACTGGTGGATGAAAAGCTGGATATGAGCCAGCAATTTCCACTCACAGCCCAGAAAGCCAACCGTATCCTGGGCTGCATCAAAAGAAGCATGGCCAGCAGGTTGAGGAAGGTGATTCTCCCCCTCCAGTCTGCTCTGGTGGGACCCCACCTGGAGTACTGTGTCCAGCTCTGGAGTCCTCAGCAGAGGAAAGACAGGGAGCTGTTGGAGCGGATCCAGAGGAGGACCACAAAAATGATCAGAGGAATGGAGCACCTCTGCTATGAGGACAAGTTGAGAGAGTTGGGATTGTTCAGCCTGGAGAAGAGAAAGCTCCAGGGAGACCTTATTGTGGCTTTGGAGTACTTTAAAGGGGGTCTACAGGAAAGACAGACAAAAAATTTTAGCAGGGCCTGCTGTGATAGGGCAAGGGGTAATGTCTTTTAAACTAAAAGAGGGAAGATTTAGACTAGATTGAAGGGAGAAATTTTTTATGCTGAGTGTGGTGAAACACTGGCACAGGTTGCCCACAAAGGTGGCAAATGTCCCATCCCTGGAAACATTCAAGGTCAGGTTGGACGGGGCTCTGAGCAACCTGATCTAGTTGAAGATGCCCCAGCTTATTGCAGGGGGGTTGTATTAGACCTTTAAAGGTCCATTATAACCCCAACCATTTTATGATTCTATGCTGAATTGTTCACTCTTACTCATGTTCTTAAATGGGAATTTTTGCAAAACATTCATGATGAGGATGGATTATTCCACCCCCCACCCCCTGCCAAAGAAACTTCTTTTTTTTTTAGCTGTGTTTTTATCAGTGAAACAGAGCGCTGTCTCTTTTTTGAGCTTTGTTTGTTTGTTTGCTTTTTGCTGTTTTTTTTTTTTCCCCATACATATCTCTCTATCTGTGTATATATTTTGGACATATTTGCCATTATTCACCATGTGAAAAATCTGTGAGGCTGGCTTGTAGGAAACAGTGGTGAAAATTCTCTTTTTCTGTTATCATCAGCTTGTCAATAGTGACTTTTTCATTTTTGACAGAGACAGTAGTTGTGTACATAAGCTATGGGTAGGCAAGAAAGGAAAATTATGGGCTTTTTCTTCTTCACAAATAGGTAGCAAAGCTGCTCTCCATCTGATTTTTCATTTTCGTTGTACTGTCTTGTAAGGGTTACAGGTGCTGGACCTGTATTCCCCACTTTCAATTGTAGGTCCAGAGACAGGACAGTGTGTGAAACAGCTTTATTTTGTGTTCCCGCAGTGGTGCTGAATCCTGTGAGAGGTTTCCAAGTAGTCTGTCAAATCCATTGTGATTGTACCAGTTTTTATATGTTTCATAGAAGGAAACGTGATTTGTGTGTGTACGGAGACAGAAAGCGATACGGACGGAGAGAAATAAAAATAATTCTCAAAAATAATACAACACCATGCAATTGCTAGAACTGAAACCTGACCAGAAAGCCACTGAAAGTAAAAAATGCTAATTATCAGTAGGGGTACAGTAAAAAAAAAAAAAGCATAACACTTTCACCTCTCCTGGGGACTACAGGTCATTCCTTTGTCATTCAGTGCTTCTTTAATTGCTCATGTTCTAAAGTGACAGCACCTGTGTTCAGCTGACTGTCTAGTCAGGTGAAATTTTTTCTTTACTTTGACTTTAAAGGCAGGAAAGAAAAGGAGTACAGAGATAAAGAGTAAAGAAGAAATGTAAAATTAGTCACAAGCATCAAAGGATGCCATACAACAGAGGCATTAGCTTTTCAGAAGCTCGAACCTTTGGAAGTCACTTTGCTGGGAAATTAAAACAAACACACACAGCCTCTCCTTGACCTTTAATGCAGAGAGAATCTCAGAATTTTCTTCCATCTTGCTTCTTGGAATACTAGATGGTGAAAGGGGGAGTCTTGTTCCTTGTGTTGCAAGAACTAAATGACTAGCAGTGAAACAACGTAATAATGATTGGGGTGCTACAGGTTAAATTTCCTTTTGGAAACCTATCTGGTATTTTGCTTGTTTAAGGATAAAAGAACTCATTACAGTCAGTAAGTTGGACTGAAAAAGCTCATCTTCAGGATGCTAAAAAGTTGTTTCAATACTTTGTTGACTTAGCTTTTCTAAGCGTTCTCTGACAGCTCCAGAGAACATTGTCCTGAACAGAAAAATATGGTGATTTTCCTCTCAAGTAGCAATTATCTTCTCCAAACCTCAGATGGCTCTGACACAGCTCATTAACATGTCATGCCTACCAGTTTCACTCTTTCACCCAGTCCTACCTTTTCTCCTTTCCCTGAAGAGCTTTTCTGCTTAGCACAGCTATGCACAATTCCTGCCAGCTCACTATGGGTCCTTCACACCACGTAAGCGCTGGAAGAGCGTTTTTGCTGTGCCTGTATGCGTGCGGCTTTGCACATGTGCCTTTTCTTTCTGCACTAATTGCTTAGATACAGAAGACCTGAAACTCCATCACAGCAGACTTTGGATTAAGGTTGATTTAGGTCACTGAGTAGCAGTGATGGGATATATGCTCTTCAGAAGCCCTCCACAGTTTCCCGATGTGTTGTGTTTAATGAAGGGTAGTAATTAACCATGACCAACCTTGTAATTACTAACATGCCATTGTTAATGAGACTGTAACTTCAGCTATTACTTTGTGAACACTGATTTAAACCATACAAACAAAAATAATTAAAAATATGAAGAAAAATGTAGGTATAAAGACCATCACAATCTTTATTACTAAATTACTGATTTTCAGTAAAAATTAAGTTTGAAGAAAATTGACACTGTTGATGCACTGGATTTTTCTTTCATAGCAATAATTATTTGGATGAGTTTGCAAATGTAGGTAACATTTTCAAAGCAGATTTCCTTTCCTTCTTGTTAAGCCTTTTTAGCTTTCACTTTCGAAGTTTGTCAGTTTGGATTTTGACTTCAAACACTGTCTACTTTTTCATTTTAGATCAGTTATTTGTCCTAAAAGCAGTAAAATCGCTATGATTTTTTTAACTGAACTAACCAGACGTATATGTAAGAATAGCACAGAAGGCTTTGATTTTGGGTTTGCCTTTTTCTTTTTTAATTTTCTGCCTCAAGTCTCCTTTTTTACTTCCTTATTAAGTTCTGGCAATGGTAAGCATTACATTTCAGAGTAAGAACTTCCCTATAGAGGAAATCTATAGGGGTTTTTTGTTTGTTTATTTGTTTTTCAAAATCACAGCTATTCTAACATTGACCTCAGTAATTATTCCATCTGAGTTTCCATTAAGAGTCTGCCTTCCTTGGAAGTAAAAGTATCCTTCTGGTTTTATTTTTGTGTAATACATTTCAAAAGTAGAATTTAAAAAAAAAGCAATCTTAGTGAGATATGCCAGAAAAGAGAAATAACAGAGAAGTGTACCTACAGTGGTATTGTGGGCCTTTTTCTTATATATACAGGTCCAATGCCTAGTAATGGGGGAATGCAGAGACCTAAGAAGAGTTCTGATTATGAAAGTACATGGTACCGAAGAATATCAGAAGTATTTACTGTGACTACTACAACAGCTTTATTTCACCTATAGTATTAGCCTCACGGCCTGCTTTCGGCTGCCTGGTCATGTTGTTCTTTTCCTGAAGTTTTTCCCTTGCAGAACTTCTGATTGCAAGTGTTTTACTTGTTTCTAAGCATAAGTCTGCTTATTATTTTGAATTCTGCCTGCTGGAAGTACAATAAGAAATTCAGTTTAGCTATGCCCAATATACTTCTAACGGTGTTTGATGTACTGGATTTTTTTTTTAAACCTAGTTTGACATTGACTGTGTCCCCAAAGAAGAGAAAAATCATTGACATTTAGAAATTGTTCCCTGTTACACAATAATGTTCTTTCTCATCAGAGAAAATATACAAGACACAGGTTGTCAAGCAGATCTTTCAAAATGCAACTCAGAACTTTCATTTCAATTTTACTTATTCTTATCTTGAAACTAAATATTAGCCCCATTGAAGTTGGCGTTGAACTCCCTTTCTATAAGGTCAGCCACAAACATTTTGTGGGTGACTTATGCCTCTTAATGTCTTTTCTAAATATCTGTCTCACCAAGTGCTGCTGTTCTGTCAGAGAGGCTCTCTGAGACTGACCACAGCTAGCTATGAGCTTCTATTCAGAGAAAAGGTTTTAAAATCCTCTGATGTAATGTATTCCTCAGAATGCAAAATCTGCAGCAGAATTGTGATCAGGAATGTAAGCAATCTTTTTCTTTTTTTTTTTTCCTTGTAGGAAAAAAAAATTGAAATTTTGCCTTAAACACAAACCGAGGAAATGAGATCTAGTATCTGTAAAATTTCTGTAATAGTACTTCAGTAAAAAATAAAATCCAGTATCCTCCTTTACATAGCTTTTCAAAAGGGTGTTATGAGATGACTTCATTTGAGCCTGTAAAGATTCACAAAAAGCATCTCTCAGAGTAGCTGGCTATTTTGTTTAGACAACAAAAGCAATAGTTGAAAACTGAGGCCAATCGAATTCAGACAGGAAGTAACACATCTTCTTTAAATTAGGGGAGCAACGTTATTGCAACAATTTTGCTCAAAGTCTTTTTTCTTCTTTGAAGCCTTGATGAAGAGGAAGTAAATCCAGGCTTGATTGTTTTTTTCAAGTGTATCTGATGGTTTAATCAAAACTATTATATCTTCCCACAAGCCCTACTTCCTTTATGTCAATATTGAGGTGCCTTTCTAACATATAAACTGCATTTCATCCAAAAATGGCAGCTTGCTTTCCTAAACCATTAAGCAAAACCCTGTGGACTTGGTAATGATTATCAAACCATGACCTTAAGAGTCCGTCTGAACTTGATTTCTGTTAATTGCACGTGTAAAAAAAGGAAAAAAACCAAACCAAAACAAAACCAAAAAAACCTGAACAAATCAGGCCAAAAAATCTTGGTAGTAAGAAGACCAAGAGTGGGGAAAGCTATTTGAGCCACTAATTTCCTGGTCTATCATAAAAAAGTTATATAGATTTTTTTTTTCCTAAAGTAGCTTTTATTATGAGAATTGCTGTATGCCAGACACAGCTAATGGCCTTTCTCTCCACTCTTCGTGAAACAGCAGCTATAAAATCTAAGAAAGTGAGTCCAGATTTCCACAAAATATACAAAATGCTCCTTATAGTTTTAAAACTTCAACTTTAAAAATGAAAATCCCAGTATTTGTAAACTGGAATTTGGGCCCCAGGATCTGCTCTTCCAAAACTGTTCCTGAAGCAAAGGCTTACAGATGCCTAAAACAGCTGCAATAGTGTGTCAGCGGCAATTATGTTGAACTTTTGCATGTCCAAATGGCAGGGAAGGCATCATCAACTGCCAAGCCACTCAGTAGAGCTTAAAGACACTGTGGGAGGATGTGACTTTCCAACTCATTCAGCAGCACAGAATCATAGAATGGTTTGGGTTGGAAGGGACCTTAAATATCATCTAGTTTCAACCCCCTGCCATGGGCAGGGACACCTACCACTAGACCAGGTTGCTCAAAGCACCATCCAGCCTGGCCTTGAACACCTCCAGAGATGGGGAACCCACAACTTGTCCGGGCAGCCAGTTCTCGTCAACACTGTTGATCACTAGCAAAGAAAGGGCAACTGAGGGTTATACTCCAAAGGTGAAAAATTATTGCCAATTCAATATGTATCTAGGGCCTGCAAAATTGAGTGTAAAAGGGAAGGCCCTAATGCATTGGGTTTGCTAGCACTGTTTCCAGAGTTTAAATTGGACTCCATGAACCCTGAGCTAGCAATAAACAGGGCTCTTGTTCAAGTCCTAATTCAAACACCAGCTCTAATACTAATCTCAAGCGCAGCTAACAGCTTGTGGGCCCCAGAACCACTGATATCATAGCCTTGACAGGAGAAGCCAAATAATTTGGTTTCTTCTGCAGTTTTGACGGGCCTGTATGGAGAGTCTGTCAGTGGACATGTCAATATTAATAGTAGATCAGTATGAATCATAGAGTAAATATTGAGAGTGAGGTTTGCATTTAAAATTATGGTTTGGTCAGCAGACACTGTCTTCCTCCTGCTAAACCTCTAAAGCCAGGATGGGATGTGCTGACAACTTCTGACTGGGAACTGTTCAACGCCGTTTGATTTCCGACTGGGTGTTTATCAGTGGTTGACTATTAGGAGTGGAGACAGAACTGGTTTTAAGAATAGATGCACACACACACATGACTGCATGAAAATCTCAGTTCATCTTTATACAGTAGCCAGATTACAAAACTGGCTTTCACAGGTAGCAAAAGGCAAGGAGTGGTATTATATTTGTTCCTGAACAAGTCACTGTAGTTAATATTGTGGGTACAATAACATTTAGTCTTGGGAGTAAAAGAGAGAGAATAAGTTTATTGCAAAGTTAGCAAAGGCTAACATTGTAAAGGCTTTATTTTAGTGTGCAGCTACAACAGTAGGTTACTACTAAGAGTATGTTAACGGTTGGAAACAGCATACAGTTTGGGGACAAAGACTTCGATTTACTGCTGTGTTCTACAAAGCCCGCAAGACTAGCCTGGATATTCCAGTCACAAAGAATAGGTTAATTTTGAAAGGCTATGTATAGGGTCACTATTGGACTAGATTAGGATTAGGTAAAGATATCCAGTCATCAGGAGAAGGAAGTTTGGCTGCATTTCCAAATTCTGTGAGGCCCATGAAGATATCAAAAGATAGTTACTCCAAAAAATGAAACATTTATGAATCACCACATTACAACTGAGTATAGAGGTAAAATTAGGCCTAGAGCCATTTGTGATTGAAGAGCTCAGATTAATACCCTCACAGGACTCAGGGTTAGGTTATATGAGTGAATACATCCCACCATAATATGTCAGATTACTCTTTCATAGATTTCTTTCTGGCATGTATTTGATAATATTTTTCTATTAAAATCGTAAATATAGCATGGAACAGAAGAAAAACCTCACTGTTAGGCATGTATCTGTTTCAGTCTATAGTAAATCAACTGCACCAGAGCTGATGGAAAAATCGCCTTTCAGAATGGGGAAATAAAATTCAGAAAAGATGAATTCAACATATGTTAAATATGTCTCACAGTTTGATTACTGAGTTCATTTAACACCTATTTCTGAGCTCAGCTTGGCTTTCTTCATAGCTTTGGTTTTACAAATTTTATGTTTGACACTTCATGTGAGATAAGAATCACACTCCAAGACTTACAGTAATACCAATGTAAACTGGGCAGAGAGGCACTGAGTTACTGTGGATACATACCAATGCCCCCGAGATCAGAATATGTCCCATTCTTGGAACAGAATTATGAGAAAGTCTGAGCTGAGAATAACCTTGTGTACATATAACTGTCTGCTCTTCTGGATATGTTCTACCTAAATCTTGCATATTCTGACAGATCCATTAACCAGCTGTTTTCCAGTGATGTCACTGGTAATAAAGGGCAGTACAGTTCCAGATATTTTCTCCTTTTTTCTTGGCAATTGTATGTCTGTTTATTTTCATTTAGATATATATTATGTTTTTGAGATAGAAAATGAGATACAGAACATTATGTCATCTTGTTGATAGTTTTGACTGTTTAAATAGGAGCTATCCGCTTGTCTATCATTTTCCAAATTTAAAATAGCCTCTTAGTATATGCTTGAGACTTCGTGTTGTTCGCATGTGTTCAGAATCGTGATTCTCAAATGAAATTTTAATTAATTTTAGCACTATTGTTTATTCATCTAAAAAGTTGTTGTAGGTTCATTATTTTTATTTTCTTGTTTAGAACTACTTTTTCATTTAAACTGATGAACAAAACCAATAATCTAGATGTCTAGCCACACAACATAAATGATGTCTAGTCAAGGCAAACAGTTTCAATTTAACCAGTAGGAGGAGGAAACATAATTGTCAATGTGGATTAAAAATTCAAATAACTAAGATATGTCCAGAAAATGGCTTTGTTGGACAGCATAAAGGTTAATGCAATGAAGATTTCAATTCACAACATAAACTGAAAATAGTTCTCTATAGAACACATTAGCAAGTGTAAATAATCACATACAAGACTAAGAGCCAAGTATGTGGCTTTGTGCCACAGTGCCTTAGTGCCTCTGCTCCAGCCTTGAAGAAGCACTGATGCCAAGGAGTAGAACAGTAGCTACATTTCTGTGTGTACTAGCCAACACAATAGAAGAGTATACCACAGTATATTATTTTTTCCCTGGAACAAGCTTGTTCTCCCTCAGTGTCCATTATAATTTAACCCTGTATAAGCCATAAATTTGTAAATTTGGATTCTTTTATGCTTATATAAATACAAATTTAAGTGAAGTCCTAGTTTTACACAGTACATGTAGCATGTCCAGAGACACACTGTAATTCTTTTTAGAGCCTAGAATGTATATTTGGCTCCTTTTCTTTGTTTGCATTGTCTGAAACTCCACAAACTGGTTGTGAATAGTTTATTTTGTGTACTGAAATTGCATTAGTTGTAATTGAGCATATAACTCAAATTGTATTGTTTCAGTTTTCTGACTGGATTGCTGTATGTCACAAACAGGGACAAATCTTCAAAAAAACCAAGTAACGTCATTACTGAATTACTGAAGGTTAGGTTCTGAATAGGATTTATAAATTTATGGAATAATTAACCCTTGGACTTGCTCATATTTTTTATATGGGATTATTCTTGGGGAAAACAAAACCAACCAACCAAAAACAAACAAACAAACAAACAAAAAAACATTGAAGCATTTACCATGAAGTTCAAATATTATTTCCTCTTACGATATGAAGCCGAACTTATTCTCCATGCAGTGTTTTCCTAATTATTTTGAATGGAGCTAGAACATTTTTTAGACTGAGATTACACAATTCATATGCTCTAAAGGATTCCAAACGGGTTTTTAAGAACCTCAGTCCCCTTCTGCCTCATGCACTCATGCATGCCACTGAAATATCCTATCTGCATTACTGTTCTTGAGATAAAGTAATTGTAGGTGCAGAAGTGGGTGAGCTTTTGAAGATGGAACAGATCTTTCTTATAATGTGAATGAGTAGCAAAGACAAGATGAAAAACCCAATGCAAGGAAGACACGTGCCCTATCATAATGAAATTATTACTAAAAGTAAAATGATTCTATTTTAAAAAAGGAAAAAAAAAAGCAAAAAGTACTTTACATTCTTCATGGGTGAACCCCAGAATCTTCTCTGTTATTAAAAAGTCTGATAAAAAAATTATACCTCTTTTTATGCCTGTGAAGGCAGTTTTCTGGCGCATGCAATTAGTATTGGTAATCACTCCTAGCCTTTGCTACAGTGTAAGGCATACTGTGGCTACTTGAGTTGTGTCCCAAGTTAATCCTCACATCCCTAAGGTGAAGAACATTAAATGACATCCAGGTTAAGACAAAATGTAAATAAGAACATTTATTCATAACAGCTAGAATGGATGATAGAGTAACAAATTTTAATAAAGACACAGATGAACAAAGAAAAGAAAAATCACATATAATCTGATTATGTCAAGATTACCTCATCAAGAGTTAATTGCCTCTTACAAGATGGCAGTCACGATTTCAGTTTTGTGCATTATGCTGCATTTCTATTTGGACACTCTGATAAAAGCACCCATCCATGAGAAAGAATGTTCTTTCTCTCGCAGAACACATTTCAGGACTTAGCCCTCAGGGACTACCCTCAGATATTCATCTTGGACAAGCTTGTTAGCTCATTTAACCTGTTCTCCTTTCAGTTCTTTTGGGGAGTTCAGGCAGATTTAATGTCTTATCCCAAAGTTCATTTTATTCACTTTCATCCAGGAGTTCTTCTGGCTGCACTTCCTAATTAAAATAAGCATTGGTTGTCTTCAGATGTACAAATGACACTCTCTAGACTTGATATGGTCTCCTGTGCTTTACTAAACAATTCTTTGACTCAACATAGGTTGAAACTCTCCTCGACAGAGTCCTGAGTGCATCTCCTGTTCCATGAGTTTAGTTAAGGTAAATTAAGGACTTCAGCTGGCTGAGGCCAAGGTCAGCTCCTTCACTGACAAGAGCTGTTGGGAAGTGAGCTGGAAGCAAGTTTCTTAATCTCCTTTTCCCTAGTAGCTGCTTTTAGTCAGAAGCTTTCTGGCTTTGTCCTCACCTGAGCTACATCAAGCTGTGACGAGCCACATCTGTACCCAGTCTTCTACCTTCCCGACCCAGACCTGGACATGACTTTCTGGTGTGACCTTGACTTATCACAATAAACTTCCTGGATGATCACTGGCCTGAGACTGGCCCTGACGCCTGTTTCCATGCCTGATTCTGTCCCTGATTTTCCTCCTGCAGGTGAGGCCACTGCTCCAGCTGCTGTGCTGCCATCTTTGCTCCCAGCTTCCCTTTCTTCATGGCACAGCCTGCCCTTGGTCTCCCTGCCATACCCCTCCCTTCTGTGATTCAATGGCATGTTTCACTGTGAATTGTGTTTGGATCTTTTAGACCACATGAATCTGTGAACTATTACATTTGATAGAAACTACAGGAGCAAATAGTTCAACATTAATTGTTAATTAAGGCCAGACATTGTCTTTTCCCCTTTGTGGATTCAGTGCGTTTGAAATGACTGGTTCTCGATCCTTTTCCTATAACAACCATTGCTGCATTCTCCATCACAGCACGTGTAAGCACCAACTTGGGTTTGGTCCCTAAATATCTGTGCATCTGGACCTCAGTTACTTTATAGAAGGAGCTTTACTGCCTGTAGAATGCGAATGTCAGACAAACACACATATAAGCATATCCTCTGCTTTTTGGTATGAGAATATGCACTATTTCTTGTAGTACAGCAACTCATAATGCATTAAGTTTATCCCAGCTTACAGTATCTGAACATTTTAAACAGACATAAGAGAGATGTTACAGGCCATGTTCACAAAAAGATGTTAGTCTAGATCTTCATCTGACCTCAGAGATGTACATAATGCTGTTCATGTTAGCCTTAGGACAGCATAGCACAAGAGTAGAGAGAAGTACAATGACACAGTGGGGAATAGCATAGATTAAAATAGCAAATGAGAGGAGAATTTTCAAAAATTATGGAACTAGCAAAATGCATAAAAATAAGAACGCTTGAAAGTCAAAGGAGAAATAAGCCATTTTCATGAAGGAAAATAACATTAACCCAGAAAAGCTTCACAATCGTTACCACCAATACCTGGAAGAGCTGCAAAGGGACAGTTTAATAATTTATTATTACAAAGCACAGTTCAGCTGCTTAGTTTGCTCTCCAGTGAGTGCTAATGTGTTTCACAAAGTTCAAAGACGACAGATATGATCATAATTGCATATTTGATATAAGGTCTTCTATTAAGATCTCTTTCTAATTATGCTGTTTATAAAACAGAAAAAGAAAACACTTAGAATAACTCTGGTTTTTACTATGTGCGCATACTTAAGAGACAGTAAAGTTAAATTGTAAAAATACTTGTACATAAGAATGTTAAATATGAAGATATAGTATTATATCCTAGCTTATAACTACATTATAGTCCCTAATAATTATTACAGAAAAATCTGTGTTATCCCACCTTTTGTTACTTTTATCATTTTAACAATAATTCCCAAGATTGCTTTGTCGTATTTTTTTCCCCAAAAATCTTACAGAACCAAATACAAGCTCAATATTTCTATTCCAGCTCTGCTATGTGCACGTAAATACATGCCTATAAATGAGTGAAGGCATCTACTTATTCATGGGTCATATCCATGCTGCTAATTCAGATTTTAAATAAAGTCACTGATGAGTCAGATAAGCACTGATTTTCTACCTTGACATCTAGCCAAAGACTAGGATTTCATGCTACAACCCCCTTTATGGATTCTTAGATACATCTGTGAGCACTTCTGAGAGGAATTCTTTTTGCTTTCAGTAGTTCTGCTTCTTCAAATTAAATGTATGCTAAAGAGATTTGCAGGGCTCAGCTGTACAAGCAGCTAAAAGTTCTACTTACCAGAAAAAGAGCATTTATATTTGGGAAATTCCTACTTTAATGATTTTCTGATGGAAATTGAGCTTCGAGACTCTCAAGGAAATGTGAATTTTAAGGAATCATATTCTTTTGTTCATTTAAGTGGAACAGGAAGGACTTTTTCATGTATATGGGTTTTGGTTTTGTTTTTGGCGGGGTTTTTTTAAACTTAACAGTCTGATTTTTCCAATCTCCCATGCTCACTAAGAGAAATAAATGACTAGGGATTGTTTGGGCTGGAGGTCTCCAGAGGATTCTCTTGGCAAAGAACAACTCCTCACAGACATGGCGTTAGAATTGCCTACCTGTGTGCAATGTATCTGTCACTTTTAATGACCGGGGATCCCAAAAGGACGTTATGCCCATCATATGTTTTACTGAAGAGGCTTGGATACTGTGTGCATCACCAGGTTTTGTGGCATGCATTCAGGGCACTACAACTCCTTTCCTGATTGCTGGCAGCTCTTCCTCTGCTGCTGGATGGGGGAGAGCCTAAGCATGGGAGAGACTTGGCCTTAAGCCATCTCAGTATCCACAAATCTTCGCAGACAATTAAACAGGAAACAACCTGGATATTTCTTATCTACACAAGATAGAAAGGAAGCCATGGTTAAATGTGACCCAAACATCTTCTGTTCTCAAATACCATACAGTACCATTTAAAATCTGATCTAGAATGACAGGCTTCTTTTGTTTTCCAAAAGGTGAAGAAAAATGATTAAAAATCTATTAGATGCGTTCAGTGTGACTATAATGTCCAGGACATAAGCTATATATGTTTTTTTTCCAGATGGTTCTTCAAACCAAGGCTTAAATATGAAAAAAATTTGAAATAGTACAAATAGCTCTTTGAAGATTACTTTTGTATATGCCTCAGAAAAACATAGAATGGAAGATAAATAAAAATAACTCACTGCAACACAGTATAAAAACTGACACTTCAAAACAGCAGGTTCTTTTATCCCCAGGGAGATAAACAGAACTGTTGAAAACTACATTAGGGATATTTTATGGTATAGTCTTAACATCTAGAAAAGAAGTTTGGCTGTCTGCCACCAACTTCTGAATTAGGCAAGCAACTTCTTACAGCAAGAAAACTCATGCTTATTTGGCAACACTTTAGGGATGTTCTTTCTTCAATATTTTAGCTTGGAATGGGAATTTTCAAGAGGCTAATAAAGTCAGATGTAATTTAGAAACTTTTGAATAGAAAACAAAATTGATGTGTGGTTTCTTTTCAGTTTAGTCTACTTTCTTATTTCCTACGTACTTTTTTTTGACTATCAGTTTCTACCTTTTAAGTTTTTAACATGTAGGTGAATTACAAACACATTTCAGCCTAAATTCCTACAGATTTAATTAAAATTGCTATATGCTGACTGGAAGAGAAATGCACAAAATATCTCCTTTGAGGTAAAGGCTTCAGCATGATTGTACTGTATTGTTATTATTGCAAATACATAAGCATTTGCAAAAGACAGAGATATAAATTGCACAGTAATTGAAAATATTAAAGCTTCTTCAGTATAGGTGAATGCAAATAGAAAGCACAGAATCATTTAAAAAAAAGGGGCACTGTTTGCATTGCTCATGAAAAGACTTGTATGTATGTAAATTCACTTGGAATTATATTTTCAGTCTTTTCCATATCAGTTTATATGAATGCATGAATTGCATGATGAGATTTGCAAATCAATACAGAAGCAAGCAAGTAAAGTGGAGATTATGTCTGTGCCTCAGCTACAAACTGGTGGCTCAGTAGAATAGAAAAATTTAAACAAACTTTAAACAGGCTGGCCCAGGTACCACGAGTTGTGTAGACACATAATCACAGAACACACTGCAGGCTAACTTGCTCTGATTACCTTTTTTGTATGCCATTGTAAATTAGGAGTAACTAGAAACTGAATGAGTATAAAATTTGAGTGCAAACAGGTTGGTCAAACACACCTAACATGAAACATTTATTTAGAGTCTTTGCAATGGTTACTCTCTAAATAAAATTTACAAGCAGGGAAACCCAGAACTTTTATCATGATTCCCTAACATAAAGTTTTATCCACTTATGACAAAGGACACAAGCACTGTTATTTGCTGTTCCGTATTACAAATGAAAACTATGAGATAAGATTAAGTGAATGCTTCCAGTATGTTAGTATTCTTGTATGAGAGAGAGGTTGATTACTGTTGATCCTGTAATTACTCAAGCAGGGGAGAGACTCCAGTATATAATATGCTTTTCTTGTACAAATACTGTATACCACACCATATGGTGTAATGCATTTCTGTAAGGAGGCCCAGTTATTTAACAAATCTTCATGTTTTATCTTTTTTCTTTTGTTCCTTCATTCTTTTCCTTTGTGTGTGTGTGTGTGCTGGATTGCTATCCACTTTATCCATAAGCACGTGTTCTTTTACCAGGTTTATTGCTATAGCAAGGATAGAGCTGAGTGGCTGAGTGGGCTGCAGCATAATTGCAGATGGGATGCACACTGTGAAAAAGCTGATGTTTTAAATGTCAAGTCAATTTTAAGGGGAAAATGGCCCAGAACAAAAATATAGATCTGTGATTTAAGGACACTATTTTTAAACAGCTGATTGCTGGTAACTGAAATAATGTTCAAACTTCAAGCAATTATGAAGCAATCCTATGATTTTGAAATTCAAATTGGTACCTTGTAAGGGAGAGTCAATTTTTTTTTCTTTTAATATTGCCAGATGGCTGAGTTTATAAACTATGAAAAAAAGATTTCAGTAAATAATAATTTTAATTGAATAACCCCCTTCTTAAAAAGCATTATTTACTTTCTAGATACTTTTATACTAATTTTAATTACTTGGTCCTACATTGTAAGATTATTAAGGTTGAAGTTGAGCTCTAAGCAGCTTGAAAAAGGGAAAGTTCATAACACAACTTTAATTTTTCCCTCCTGTGTGTCATTTGAATGTAGCTGTATTGGTTTTCCCCAAAGGATCACACCTCATACACTGGTATTTGTTTCTATCTCTTTCTGTCAGCTTTTTTAAGATCTTTTTTTGACTAGACTTTATTTACCATGTATTATCCAAACCTGCACTTCATACAAAATCAATAATTTGTAATGGTGCTTTTTTAAAACTGCTATTATAACATCAAAACACTTCCTAGGTACGTATTAACGCATTTTCACAATGACTCTGAGATTAGGTGGCACGAGCTTTCCATTTGTTTTGTTTAGAAGTAGGAATGAAAACCAAAATTAAGAAAAAAGTATGTTAGTTTTACTTGTCAAGCATGGAGGAGTATGAACTTGATATTTTAGCACTCTCAGTGTTTAATACAGCTGTATGCATGAAAAGCACAGGTTCAATTAGTTTAAATTGCAGGGAAAGCACCCAGAAATTCTGCAAATGAGACTTCAAGTTGCTTCTGTAAGGCAAAGACACAGCATTACAAATATTGACAGAATCACAAGGCAGGAAAAGAATACACATCTCTGTGGTTTTTTATCTTAATCATAAGAACTTTATCTCATTTTCTCTTTGCTTTCAATATAAAGACACATCATTTCTGCAACCATAAGCACTGATTATAGCAAGGATCCTAAGTGTGGTCAGGTCTTAAATGGCAATCTGCATGTGTGCAAGCAGGTGAATTCAGGTTACAGAAATTATTTCAATTTCTAACAATCCTATATTTCATCTCTTTGATTTTACAGCTTAATTGCATGATAAAATTCACATTATAACTACTGAATCACAAATTTTTTATACAGGAATAATTTGGTACTCCTGATTCCTATGGAAATACATTTAAGGTAATAATATTTGAAGGCATCTGTGGTTTCCAGGCTTCACGTCTCTGATTATAGACAAGTTGGAGGTACATACAGGCTTAGTTTATGCAAGTTTATGGAATGCCATGCATTGATGATACAGCAGAATAGGAGTGTCAGAAGAATACTGCATCCCATCATCAGTTTCCTTGCTTGGCCTTGTTCCCTGACACTGCTCCAGGGTGCCAGGAGCCACGGGGCCACCCCCTTGGAGGTGGGCAGGGCAGGGTTGTGGTGGATCTGGAAACCTGCATCCTACTGCATCCCCAGAGCAGGGACTGGTGACCCCAAGCTGGGGGATGAAATGGGGCTGCTAATAGGCTGGAATGAGAGGGTCAGACAGCCTTATCGGTGCCCTCATGGCCCCAACATTTAGAAGGGGCAGTAAGGTGAGCACCTCCTTACCCTACACCACCACACTTCTGCCCCTGAAGGGTGGTCTTGCATAGAATAATTCCTCATCTACTTCCTTTGCTTGTTTGAGAGGATTCTCAATGTGTCTGCATTTATGCCCACAGAAGTTATTTTCAGCCCAGTGCAGATGTTTCAGGTTCAGCTAAACAGAACAGTCTTACAGAGCCTGTCTTTTGAACACAGGGGTCTGAGTTTTCAAACTTCTATCAATCGTGCAAAATATGGGCTGGTCAGTGACAGAAAACAGATTTTGTACATGTTCTCAAAACTGATTTTGTAATAACGTTAACATGTACGAATAAGAGGAAATTCAGTTTAAGTTCGTGTATTCCGGAAAATTTAGGGGAATTAAAATATATACAATTAAAACTCGGAACTATTGAATAACAGTTAATACTTAAGTAGTAATTTCCTTTCCAAGTATCCCAAAATATATTATGTGTTTCTGTCTAGTAATGAAATCCTAGTATTTGTGAGATGAAATGTGACATCTGATCTGCCATAACCCCATAAACCAGTTTGCACCGAAAGAAATGAAGAAATATTTCTTCCTTTGCAAGGTCAAAAGTTTGCAATTGTAGCATACAAAGGGAAAATGTAAATCGGAATGTGGATGGAACTAGAGAATAACCATTTCTTTTCTACTGAAACATTCCAAATGATCTCTTTCCTGCCTAGGAGTGGTCAGTGTATTACTCCTGGAGCCCATTTGCATGATGAAATTGGAAGGAGAAATGTATAAACAATGCATTGCAATAGGTAAAACTTGAGCTTTTTTTTATTATTCAAGTATCACAAATACTAAAACCACACTTCATTTACTTTGATTTTATACCACAGTTTTGTCTCCATAGTAAGGAGAATTTTTCTATAGGTTCCTCGTGCTTCACTGATTCTTTTTAAAGTTATGTATGACTTTTGCAAATGCTTTCATTTCAGAACCAATGTTTCCTTTGGAAACTGATGTATTTCTAAAAAGTCTATGGCTTGAAACAATTTGAAACTGTGCAAAGAAATTCTGAAGGATATAACTTTACTGCCATTGCAAGAAATGCATTGATTTCTCAGTTTTAAAAGTCCTTTTTATACCGTCTTGTAGATTTCAAGTTCATTATCTCAGAAATTTTTTCAACAATTTATCCCTTACTAGCTTGAACACACAAAACATTTAGCAAATTAGTTTGAAATTTAAATAATTAATTCTGGATTCTCTGGTGATGCTATGATACAGATAGTATTCAAAATATCTTTTTTTTCTTTCCTCTGTAACATATGAAGTTCATTTTGTGTGTTTCTTCTTTAAAATTGTCCATTGCAGAAGGTAACAAACACTGCATATTTTACCATGTGCTTTGGACAATACACAGCGTAACTACATACACTTCATTGACATAAAATGCCATTAAATTGTGAAGTGGTGTTATATTGGATATTTGATGGTTTCCAATAAATACCAGAATGCTGTGTACCACCAATTCCTATGCAAAATGTGTGAGCAGGTACTATTTCTGAGAGGAACTCATCAATAAACTAGAAAATCTAATTCACACAGAGCTATAAAGTTTAGACATATGTAAGAAGACAAATACATTTTTTCAAAAATCCTCTTCAAACTCCTCTTTTTTGCCTCATTTGAGTTTAATTTAAAAAAATGTGCTGCCACTATCATGGGAGAAAAAAAAACCCAAACATCCTTTTTCTTCATTGACTGGCTTTTGGTTCTTAACTTCTTGATTTTAGCTAATGTAGTTAAGGAAGAATGCCATAATATTTCTGCAGTCAAGTGCTCCTCAAGCCTAAAGGTCTTTCCTTCATCCTCCCCATAGCAGTTGAAGAAAAGGAACAGCTATAAGGCACTGGTAATCATATATTCCCAGCCAAATTTGTTTCTAAGGAAACTGTACTAAATAAAGTTTGAGACTCTTTCATCAGGGCTACTGTACCAGTCTGTCCTGGAGAGATGGATTTAGTTTCAGTTTTTTCATTCCATCAGGATGATAATAGCAGCAGTTTAGAGTCATTTTAACATCCTATCTGTGTCACTTTTCACTGAGTCCTTAAAACTGCTTTGGGGATTATTTTTCCTTTGTCCGCTGGTAGTTAATACCCTTTAATCCCAAATCTTCCAACCTTTGAAACACTTCAGCTGTACAGAAGTAGCCTCTCTCTTTCTAAATTACTCTCCTTCACACCTTCATATTCTGTCACTCTCTAAACTCCACAAAAGTGGGTTCTCCTCCAGAAGCATACATTTCCACATTTCACACCATTATTATATAGGAAAGAGCTGAGAGCCCAACTTCTCCATAAGTGCAATTTCATTGAAGAAGGTATTGACACAATGGGTTCAGTTCATTTGGTCCTTGTTGACTCCTTGTTGACAAGAAGTCAACATCCATTTGAATTGCTCTAGGATATCCTGCCTGATGTCCATCTATGAGTACAGAATGGCACATACCTCCTGTAGGCTCTTTTTGAGATATGTCATCCCCACTTACGTGTCTCAGGGCGTCTCAGGGCATCTCAGATGGCACTAGACACCTTCGTTTACAAGGCAGAACACTCCACTTCAGCAAATCATTTTCCTGTGGGACTTGGATAAATGTTTAAAGTTAAACGCAGCTTCAGGGTACTTCTGAAAATGAAAGGTATCCCTGCACTGCTGGAGTCTGTTCAGTAAAACCCTTGATTGTCCTCATACAACTGATAAAAAGAACACCAAAATATCCACTTGACACTTTTTCAGGAAAAACAACAAACATTGTTCTCCTAAATCTACAGTGCAGAGCTAAAACATACAAACCACAGAACAGAAAAAGCATCTAGAAGTAAGAAATTTGATCGCATAATTTAATAATCAGGGCATTAAACTGTTCACAAGTGGTTATTGGTTTCGTTCATTCCAAAAATGCCAATATAAGTAAGAAGACAGGTATAACTGCTTAGTAAGGTGTTGTTCTCTATTGCTTTTTTCTTTTTTTTCTTTTTTTTTTTTTTTTTTTTTTTTTTTTTTTTTTTTAATACATCGGTTGCATTAGTGGCCTGTTTTTGGAACAGGGTTGCTATGCTAGCAAAAAAACCCCAAACTAAAAAAAGCCTTCCATATATTTCATTCACACTTTGTCTTCAAAGAACTACTTATTCTTGTACTGATGTTGATCTCATTTTATAATGGGGAAAATGTCAGTAATATTCAGTAAGAATGGTGGGATGCAGCCTCAGAATTTCTACCTTTGCTAATACAACTATGTAAAGGTCTACACTTGAACGGGAAGACTAAATACTTGGTATCCTGGTGACCTAAGTACATTCAATTTACAGCAGCAGTAATAACTCCTTTCCTTTGTTCTGCAGAAAAACTTTGAAGGAGCACCTGTTGGTGTTTTCACTGGACAGTCTTAATGAGTCAGAAACGCATGAAACTGAAAATAAAAATAAAATAAAAAAGAAGAAGAGGAGAGAAAATTTTCCTCTGTAGACAATTTACAAAAAATACATGTTTAGACTCCCTGAAATGTTAGCTTTCTTGTGTTACTTAGGTAACAAAAAGATAAGGCCTTACAGAAATAACTTCTTAAAATAAAATAATAGCAATTTAGATGGGTGCTACATTTATGTAGAATTTTAAGTCATTCTATGTTTTATATGGGAAAACTGAAGCCTAAAAATAAAAATCACCATCCAGCATTACCAAGTGAATCACAAGTAGAACAACATGTAGTTTTTAAAACTATATCGGGATGTCTGTGTTTCAACATAGTTTTGCTGATACAGTGTCCTATGGTATTCTACATAATAGGTTTTATTTGTTTTTCCTAATCAATAAAAAAAAGAGGAGAATGTATTTCTGCATTAATATAAGTTTCAGATATTGTAATCAGAATCTGATTCAATAGAGGATCAATAAAATAGGCATTTTCAATTACAATAGATCAACCTTCACAGCTGCATCCTTTAAGACTCAGAATTTTAGTATAGTAATTTAGCTTTTTATCACATCTAGTAGGTTTGAATATGCTAAAGTGGAAACTAAGGTCAACTTTTTATTCATTTGCCCTTTTGGCACAATTTTATGGTATTGATAATGTTTACGGTAGGTTACATCAGAAAAATCACAGTGCTTGTCTAATTATCATATTTATGATTTTAATTTTGTTTTCCCCAGCTGGCTTAGGAAAATTGTATAGCTTATTAAGGAATGCAGTAGGAGCTTCATAGGCTTCATGTTAAAAAAAAGCATGTTTGTAATGATTTTATTCTCAAGTCAAAAACAACCACTGATTTAAAATTATTGTAATTTTTTCTCAGATCTCTACTGTCATGTGTCTATATTACAGTTATTAATTACACACATGATTAGTATATTGCTTCATTATACTTCCTTGTCTCCATTTTGCTGTTCCCTTCCTTTCTCTACATCTCTAATTCATAAAACATTCTTGTCTTTTTTCTTCTTCGTATGTTTTATTTTGAAATTATCTTTATTTTTTCACATTTTCCCTTTTTATTCATATGTTTGCCTCCTTCCAGTTAGTTAGGATCTACTTTACATATTGCCTTTCCCACAGGACCCACGCTGGAAAGGTGTGAGGAGGAAGCAGTGACAGAGAGAAACCACTATATATTGACCACAACCCTCTCTCCCTGCACCATTCGATTCCCTTCTGAAGGGACTGAGTGTAGCCAGTGGTGACAGTAAGACAGGGAGGAGAGGAGTCTGGAGTGAAGGAGTGAAGCTGAGCCTGGGAAAGGGGAGAGGAAAGGTGCAGGTTTAACGTTTGTCTTTTAGTTTCCCACTACCCGAGTCAATAATTAAATATTTGTTTTAATTGACAATAAATATAGTCAATTTTCCCGAAGTCAAGTCTGCTTTTCCTGCAATGGTAATTGGTACATGATCTCCCCATCTCTGTCTCAAACTTTAAGATTTTTCATTCCTGATTTTCTCGTTTTCTCCACCATTCCTGTCTTCCTTGGGAGTGAGTGAGAAGCTGGGTGGGAGTTTGACTGTTAGCCAAGGCTAACCAACCACACAATGTCAGCTCAAGATGGGCATAAGCTTTTTCTGCACCCTGCAGAAGAAATTATACTAAAACTTCATCTCAGTTACAAGCATCAAAATCAACGGTTATCCTGCACTCTCTCTGAAAAAAACATGAATGGAAATACCTCTACTTCTGGAAATGTCTGACCTTAAACCAGATAAAAACTGACCCAAAATACTAAATTTCAGTTATTTCTGCTTTCTTTTCTTTTTCTCTTTTCCCCTTGTTCCCTTTTCTTTCTGTCATTTTCTTTTATTTTTTTATTTTTCCTCCTACTTTCCTCATTGTCCTGTGTCTTTAGTATCATGAAGGAAATATTCAAACTAAATTTTACCCCCATGTACTACCATGGATAAGATTTTAGTCGTGCGTGCAATAAACCTTATCTTTCAACAATGTATGTCACTGCAGCTCCATTAGTGTTGTTATAACTATATTAATATATAGCAACTGAGATCTGGTCCAGAATTCCTCATGGTACTTAATAGAGCTTTTCTCTTTGTATATAATCAACTGACAAATTAAATTATTGTGTTCAGACTGAAGACTTCTGAATAACAAATCGTCTCTGTTTTGTTTTGTTTTGTTTTTTACCCCATGATGCAATTTAATAAAGTAAATTTTATTAGTCTTGTCATGTTTAAGTTAACATAGTTTGCTAAGGTATAGCTCTTTGGATAATTTCTAAAGGTAATAAGAAAAAATGAAAACTTAACTTTTGCTGATTACAATATAGTAGATGATTTCCTTCCATTTTACCCTTGTAACACGTGAAACCAGTTATTTTTACTATTAAAATAGTAAACACAACAGAATATAACTTATATTTACATAAAATATCAGATGCATTGTACAGGTTACCGAAACAGAAGGCAGTTTACGGTCAATGGCATTACCTGAATTGGTTGTCAATGTCATAGCATGAACAGTATGGTTTGACCGTGCATTAGCATAATGTACTGGCAATTCCGAGGACAGCAATCTTCATAAACCCCAATTAAAGAATACTATGCCAAATAATCATAAGTCTCGATGAAGATTGGTAAACTATCATCCGTGTTTTAGCAGCAGTATGACAAAAAAATATTTTACAATTAATATTCATTGGATTCCATGAAAACAGAGCTAAAAATCTCTTGAAAAACAATAAATCTATACACAGGTACTGTCTCAAATGGTTTGAAAGAAACATAGGGACGTACGAAATGAAATTGACCATGAATCCATGAAAGGAACATTTTCTGTGCCTGTAATTTTTCAGGATAGATTTTTGCAATGAAGATATGTTTCAACCATTTTTCCTTTTTTCTTTTATGATTTGCAGTTTTCATTGTGTTATCTTTGTAACATGAATTTGTTCAGTCCAGAGATCTTGCTATGGAAAATGTAAGCAGATACCTCTAAGGAATAATAAACTGAAACACAGTTGGCATAAACACATTTGGTGCTGACACACAAATGAGTGGTGTGTGGGCAGCAAATTAAACACCAGCTTGCAAAGCAAAATGGTAGTATAACAGAGCAGGGAGGTGATCATCTATCTCCATATGGCTCTGCTGAGACCACACGTACAACACTGAATGCAATATTTTTCTGGGTATTTCAATACCAGGGTGATAGCGACTACTTCTCTAACAAATTCGTTGATATAATTTAAGGTCTTTTGGAAACTTTCGTGAGATATGCCCTTCTTTATTTCTGTCAGCGGTATTCCATAATATTACCCTTATGCTTGTATTCCACAGTGGCTGTTTTTACGATGTGTACATTTCAGTATTCCACTGAAGAATATATAATGAAAATGTGTCAAAACAGTTTAGACATTGTTTTCTTTTAAAAATTAACTAATTACTTTAGGAAATATACCTTTAAGTAAATTAAGAACTAACTTTTTTTTTAGCGTAATCCATATTAAGCTTTTCACAAAGCACAAGCCCCTCTGTCTTTTGCCCAACATTAAAGCTTTAAGGACACACCTCTATTTATGCGTTTCTTTTTTAATTTGCACAAAGTGCTATACTTTCCAAAATGAGTTAAAATTGAGGAAAGTGGTAATTCACCTATAGTGATCTTCACTTCCAGAGTATTTTGAGTTACAGATTTGGGCTTACTATATATGTAAGTAGTTTTGAGGCTATTTTGACCTATCTACAGCTGCTGTAAGTTTTGTTATTAACATGAGATCACTAAAGTGGAAGAGTGAACTAGCTCCTGTAGTGTTCTACTTGTATTCTAGTCTATTCTAATTTAGTTTGTTTTCTTCTCTCAGGCCATGAGGATGTATAATTGCCACTTTAGAAGCTCATTAGCTCCTTGGTGGCATGTTTGTGTCAGGATGCTTTGCACCATAAGAGCAAAGCAAAGTAGCCAGATTGGGGATTGTGCTATTCCCTTCCATTAAGAACCAGAGTTCTTTGGTTCTTTGTTTTGTTTTTAACAATAATAAGGTTTTCATTATTATCATTGCTTACACTTCACCAGGGGTGGGTCTACTCAGCTCATCCATTGCTGGGACATAAAGTACAACCAGTGTAAACTCCAGCATCAAAAAAGAGGAGATAGAAGGTTGAATTAGGGACTACAAGTATCAAACTTAAAAATAAATTAGCTTTCTTTATAACACAATGTGTCCATTTTCTCACCATGAACCTTAAACATGACCCTCAGGCCAAGACACAAATTTATATTTCAGTGAATACCTTGTGGTCTCAACTGCCCATTCATGGCATAAAGAAAATATTTCAAAAGAACTCCTCTCTACGGGCATATTATGAAGGGAAGTTCAGTAATGTTTCTTGAAGCAAAAAGCCATGGTTACAACGTTATAGAAATAGCAAGGTGACCAAATATACTTATGCTCTAAGGACAGAAAATACTTAGATGTTTTTATTGTAAATATTTGAATATTCAATAGTGGGAATATTCGTGTTTACTTGTTTTGTCAAGGAAAAAAAGAAAAAAAGTACTATTTCTAGGGCCAGATCCTGCAAATATCTGAAATCAAAGATGTAATATGAATCACTAACATCACAGAATTACTCTTACATATTACGTTAGGCATTGGTGCAATTTGCAAGATTAACATTTTACATAGCTCCTAACACAATCTACTTAGATTCTCATTTCTATGTTATACTTGTTTTTCTGTGCTCTTTTTTTCTCTGAAAGCGTTTTTACCTGACTACCAAGGTCGCACTCCTTCAGTGACAGTTGTCTATTGTGATTTCAGTTCACAGTCTGAGGTGTCTTGTATAATTATGTGTATGTGAATACACTGCCACAATACAGTTTTAGCTAGGGTCATAGGTAGTTCACTCTTCATAGAATGTCTGCTTAATTTTAATATCCATTATTTAACAATAGGTGTCATGCCACACAATTACATAGAGCTAAAGGAAAAGTGCGCAATAGTTACCCGACCGCTGAACATCATCACAACTGGAATAAACTAAAAACAGCTCAGGCTAAAAGTGACCCAAACAAGTCGTGAAATCTGCACGGGCCCATCAATGCAGCCTACGGCCTTTTATTAGCAAGTAAAAATCATACTTACTAGGTTAAACACAGAACAGAATTTTTAACAAGATAGAGCATAACAAAATAGGCTCTTCACTGAGAGGGTGGTTGGTCACTGGAACAGGCTCCCCAGGGAAGTGGTCACGGCACCAAGTCTTTCAGAGTTCAAGGAATGTCCGGACGATGCTCTTGGTCATATGATTTATTTTTAGGTAGTCCTGTGAGGAGTAGGGAGTTGGACTTGATGATCCTTACGGGTCCCTTCCAACTTGAGTATTCTATGATGCTTTGCAAATAATAATTTAAATAAGAAAACTGAAAATTTTTTATTTCTGTTTATTTAACATTTTATGTTCTCTATGAGTAAGCAAATTAAAATTTGCATATTTCAGGTATTCAGACTTCAGCTAAAGAAGATAATTTTTAAATAGCAGGAAAAAAAAAACAAGATGGCATCATTCTTCTCCTTTCCCCTCCTACGAAGTAAAGCTGAGGGCGTCTGTCTTTGTGACATATCATCCCATTCATTCTCTTTCTGCTTAGGGTTAATCTAACCATTTGCCTTTTTGTCAGAACACAGGTTTTCCTTAGGTAATATTTCACATTAGAAGCTCTTTAGCTTTGCTTAGCATCATTTATCTGTTTTTCACTCATTCAGAAATGGAATTTACTACAGTTGGTTGTAGTGTTTTTACATGATTTTTGAGAGTGTAGCAATATCTAGATTACCTACACTTACATCTAAACTTACCTGGTAAGTGGTAACAAAAACAATATGTTGGTTGATGTCAGCATTTTCATTCTGGCATATTTTTGAAGATGCCTGCAATATGCTTACCTGAGGACTAGAGGCAGGCAAGCACAGAAGGAATTAATTTGAAATATTACTCATGGTTATGCTTTAGACAATGATGCAGTGACTACAATATTGGACAAACAACCAAAACACTATGTTCCCGTCCTTGATTACGCATTTTATGATAATTAAAGAAATATCTTCCATTTACTTCAATGTGATTTTTTTTTTTTTTTTCATAAACCTGGGCTTTTATGTCTATACTATCAGTAAATGCAGCAATGTGAAAGATCCCTAATATTTAATTTGGTAATTATAACTAGAAAATTATGCTAAGTTTTCTAGAGCTGGTTGGAAGGATCACTACATTACCCAGGTTGCAGGAATAGAAACAGTTTATTCATTCTGTTTTCTTTCCTATCAGTTCTATGTCATTCTTTTTCAAATAATTGATGATTATTTCATCATGCATATGTGATTTTAGGTAGGACTGATATCTTCTGCAGCAGTAGAAACAATAAATAATAGCACAAGGAAGGATCCAAGAGTTTTTCACCATTTTGAAGACCAGAACATTAGTTGCAGTTTGTGAGACACAAAATTTCATTTAGTGATTTCTGTGGTCTCTCTGAGATTTAAGATTTGACTTAAAACACTTCAAATACCTTGAAAATGTTTTTAAAAATGCACATACTTTGATTTAAAGATTTTGAGTAAGCGCAAGCCCATCACACAAGAGTTGCTCCGTCAGCTAATTATGTGTGCTAAAAAGTTGAACTTTACTTGGTAAATCTGTCTAGTTATAGTTCCTAAACCATGCCATTTTTATCTGTTATGCTTATGGGGAACTATAATATGAATGGACTGTGATTTAATGTGATTAACTTCCTTTTAACAAATTAAATATATCATATGTTATTCCATTAGCAGCTTCACTAATATTGACAAAACAGAGCTGTTACTACCTAACATCAGCATAGGTGTTACTAGTTCCCTGTTTTTATTTACTGTTTTCCTGTTCAGATTTCAAAGTATCTCCTAAACCCTTTTCTTTATGGCATTGCAGTGAGAACTCATATCCACACTCCAGTTACTGCTCTCCTTGATGCAGCTTGCCATTCCATGTTGCTATTCTTTATTTTGTTTTTATTCTTTAATCCTAGCAGCATTTTGTCTTGTCTTCAATTATTTCAGTATTGAATCATGCTGATTGTTCCGTTAGCCTTTAATGATTGACCTGTTCAGGTTTTGTATGCTTCATTTTGCTATTAACTAGGTAACAATGAGGTAAACAATTCCTTAATCCATAGATAGTTTTAGTTACTCCTTAAGACGAAGGAACGGGATGCTTTCTCATTTCTGAAGACTCTGGTTTTGAAATATACTGACAGCTAATGGAGATGTTGTTTACTCTAGAATCAAAGAATATTAGCCCACTGATATGCTCCATATAATATACGCAGCCATAACTGACTGTGGAAGTGGAAGGGAAGCATGGAATTAGACATTTTCAGTATTATGGCATCTATTCTACAGCTACATTTTAAAAATCTTTTGTTTTCATTTTTAAAAGAAACCAGATAGCCAAGCAGACTCTTATGTAAAACAACAACCAAAAAAAAAAAAAAAAAGTAATGAAATCAAATAAAATGACAAGGATTTAGGATTTTTTTAATAAGAAAACTCTTATTGTATTCACCAGCTTATGTGGAAGTATCTTCCTTATGAAGTATTTATGGACATGTTTTATTTATAGAATGCTGTGGCAGTTATATCATGCAGAGGACTGAAAAAATGGCAAAGAATTTTTGTATTTTATAAAAATGTAGCCCTTAAGACAAACTCATTATACTTCTCTAAAATTGATAAAGACCATAGTAAAATCCAGCACCTGCTAATTTTCTTAAAGAAACATCAGTTTGTCTCAGTGTTCTTCAGTTCTGCAAGTGAGAAATATGGATGTGGAGGACATGAGGCAATCCTAACTGCATTGAACAGATGCTTCATGCTTTAGTGTTTTAAATTATGTATGATGCATGAATGTTTCTTTTCGTTAATGTGCAAAATGCAACTGAAATTTTGCACAAGTATTGCGTGTCCTGTATCCCAAGGAAAATGAACAATTAAAATGTGATTGTTTTATCCATATAAACACAAACATACACACACAAACATGCACTGGATGCTGTTCATTAGAATGTCAGTGCTTTCAGTAGATCACACTTTTGCACGCAGTAGGTACTTTTAAAGTGGCCATTCCTAATTTCTGTCTAAATGTTGCTACGTACTCATCCATAACCTAGGGCAATATTTGGGTTACCAGAGCATCAACATAGAGTTTTCTTCCTTCCTCCCAGTCTAAAATGTGAACCCATTAAAGATCTGTTCTCTTCAGGGGAAAAAACAAACAAAACAAAACAAAATACAAAAAAACCCACCCACAGTTCTTTCCTCAAAAGCAATTCTTCTAAGCTGCAATCACAAAGGACGTTATAATTTCCTCCTGTGGTCTTGAACCCATTTGGAGCAGTGGTAACAGTATCTGTCAGTAACAGATCACTCACACCTGCAGTTCCCATCATGGTAGTAATTAAAAAATGACAAGATGTCCAATTATTACAGGGTTATCATGCATATTTTCAGCTAATAGAACATTTCAACATCTAGGTAGGCACTTTAAAAATAATTAAATAATTAGGCTGCGAAAGGGAAGACAGTTACCAACAGCCAATTCTTATCAACAATAACAACTTTAACCCTATTTCTACATTATTTAACAAATATTTATCCTTGCAAATCTTTGTAAACTTTAGTAGCAACTCCATAAATTCATGAAACATGTTGAAGACGAGCTTCATGGTGACAGTTATATTTGCACTGAAATTGGACGTGTGGCACGAGAACTACTAAAAAGTGCTGTGTTTTTCAGCAGGTGTTTCTTTTTTGGTGGAGTTTAGTGCATGCCTATATCCAGGCATGTAGCTATTTCTAGGAAATAGCTGATGTAATGGCCATTCTCTGATATCTGTCATAGTACTTGTTCTTAAGTAGATAAAATATAAGAATTTTCATATGTATTTATTTTAAGTTGACAATAATTGTTATGACATTTTAATTCACTTTAATCATAAAGTTCAAGCTCTTGCCGCAAATTAATCATTAAAAGCATTTATTCTTAGCATCTGTAGTTCCCATAACAAAATATATAATGCCAATATGTTTCAGGGCCAAAATTCTAATTTGATCATTCCTATACAAGTATCATAGTCAATACACATTATTTGGCTCTGAGATCTCAAAAGCTTGCTGTCTAAAAGAACAGATTATGCCATCCTTCCAAGAATTAAAGGATACTTTCTATTTGCTGAAATTCAAAAAGGAGAATGTGTTAAACAAAGCCTAATATGAAGCCTATTAAAATCAATAAAAGAATGTCCCATAATTCAATGAGCAGCTGATCACATCTCCACTCTTTTTAAATCTTGGGCTTTTACTCACCTTGCCACCTGGCACAACTCACAACCCTGAGTTACATATCTAGAAACACTTCTGCAATACATAGACGTAATAGACATCTAAAACAGAGGTTCCCAAAGTTCATTTCACACGTTATTTAAATTAAAAAGCAATTCAGTGAATAGGGATGGAAGGGGAGGGAAGACCAAAAAAAGCCTTGAAGTGCTAGCCTGGTGAATGGCTGAGATATGCTGAATGTTGCTGACTAAGCTGCTGAGTAAGAAATGGAGATCCTGAACAGAAGAAACAGATTTATATGTCCTTGTTTAGTAAAAGACATGTATTTCCATGTCCCCTTTCATTCAGCATCTACAGCCGCACACACTGGATTAGTATTTTCTTTTTCATACATTGTATGCTCTCTTTTTTGCAGTTGTTAGGAATTATTTATTTAAGCTACTCATTGCAAAGCTATCACCATGTCCAATGGTCACAGGCAGAATGTTAAAATAACTCTGCAGCTTGTCAGTTCTCAATTTACCTGAAAGGTATGTGTTCAGGTTTCGTACTAGTTAGCATTTAAGGATTGTATTCAAAACATTGATTATACCTCTGAATAAACAGTAAACCAAGGCTTAGGTAAATGAAGAAAAGGAGCAAAAGAGATGTTTGTATTTCAAGTCTCAAAAGCTGAGTTTTGTCAGTGAGGATGACATGTTTAAACTGTATCTCCTATAGAGTTGGTTGGTGTAGAAGTCACAGACACTGATCTCAATATTGAGGTGACACAGGTATGCCATAAGGATGGTCCCTGGTCCCATTTAAGAAAGTTAGGAAAACTCCTACATTATGAAAATCCTTCTCATATGTTGAATGTTGGACACTGAAATACCAGGTACAGTCAATTCCTAGAGATTTTTGTGTGTACAACCCAGCACAGTCATAGGCACTGGAAGGGTTTGGTAGCAACTAGGATTTTTTTTTTTTTTTTTTTCCTATCAGCGGTGTTTAAATATATGCTTAAACATAAAATATACAGACATTTGTTTAAATACTTGTTTAAATGCAGAGGGGCATTTAGAAATCCATCTCATCCAAAATCCCACTCCTCCAAGAATCTTGCCTTTCTTCCTATGATTTTGTTTGGCTTGTATATGAATATGGGAGACAACAGAGAGAAATAATAGTGTTAACTTCTAAAATCATGTAGCTGTTAATTTCTTACTGGGTTCAAGACGTCTGTACACAGAGCAGATAAAAGGAACAGGATGGTTCCACTCAAACTAAGTTATGGATCGGACCATTTTGACAAAGGGAAGAAGCTGATAAGCAGGATTTGCAGGCAAAATTCCCCTATGGCTTCTAGAGTACCACAGTTTCATACAAACTATTTTTATGAACTATATCCACCAGGAAGAATTCTGGCCTAGAAAAGTGTTTTTTTAAAGGACAATTCTTTTGTATAGGAAAACAATTCTCTATACTAAAGTTCAGCAGATCATTTACATTCTCAACACAATGTACTTCATTTTTGGAACACATTAAAACCAAGCATTCATGCATGCTAAAAGTGAAGATGACAGGCAGGACAGCAGTCTGATGTACTGCACAGTATGCATTATCTAAGAGAGTATACAGAGCTCATGCTTACTTCATGTAATCAGTGGTCCAGGATGTCCTGAAAAGGTCATGTAAATGTATGTGGAGAAAAGCAAAGTTAAAACATACAGTTCTGAAAACCTGAAATTAGAAATAAGGCAGCAGACTGATGAGCTGTAATTTGTCATATACAATGGCTGCAACCAGCTAACAAAGATTAAGCTGTATCATGCTGGAACTTCCTGTGAAAACAGCACCTACTTTTACTGCAGTTTTTTTCAGTTAATTGATAGAAGTTCCGTAGGTAAAAAAGTGTAAGTTTATCCAATAATAACAGCACATATTTTGGATGCAGGACTATATCATTAATAAGTTTGATAGTATGACTTATAAAGCATAATTCTTTTATGTTCTATCATTTTATTAGCCTCCTAAATTATTATTTATTATCATCTACCCTCATGCACTGAATTGCCTATTAATTTAAATAATTGGTGTACTGCACTTTGGGAGAGAGAGGAGAGAGGGAGGGAGGAAAGAAGCGTGGAGTTCCATGAAAATGTATTTGAAAGTAAAAAATGAACTAGCAGAGAGATCAGAAAGTAAATTTGATACGCATTCTCATTACTCAGTATTTAAAAGATCACAAAATTGTAATGATCCTCTTTGACTACAAAAGCAATTCATTGCTTTGTCTTATAGGATAGTCAAGATCAAAAATAAGTTTATTTAAAAAGCTAGAATTCATGTAATTTAATTTCAGTCGTTCTAAAATCCAACACTTCAACTGTTCTCTGGCACAGATAGGTGTATGGTAGAATGCTAACAAATTAACAAATATTCCACAAGCTTATGAGGTTAGTCTTTCTTTCATGAAACTTTGGCAAGTAAGCTAGAGTGACAAACTTTTATCTTGTTTTGTCTACTATAAACGTGTAATATTCCAACCCATATTGAAAAGCTTCCTAAAATACAAATCCAACATCAAGATGTTCATTCTTGATCAAACCAAAGGAAAGCCATGAGTGAACTACAAGTTGGCTTAAAGCTAACATTTTATAGCAGGCACACTAGATCAGAGCTAAGAAAAATGTATTCCTAGACCTCAGAACTGTTGACTATCATGCTTGTAAACAGCTCAGTCCTGGAAGTGACCTGTGCCTTACACATTCAACTCAAATACAGAAGAGCACAGTTTGAAGCACAGTGATTCACACCCCAGAAAAGTATCGACGTTATGTGAAAAAACACATACGTTTACAGTAGTTTATAAAAATGCCTGTCTTCTGTTGAGATTTGGAAAAAGTATGTAGAAAACATGAAGACTGTGCCTTGAATTTTGCCTTAAAGTACTTTGTTAGCATGGTGTGCTAAAATAACTATTTTACATATCTACAGGAGTTGTAAAACATTTCCAAAATTTGAGAAAATTCATGAGAAATCACTATAGTTCATTTATAGAAATTATTAGAAAAATGTGCAAAGCACATTTGTGCAAGGCACTCAACTATTGTTCTTCAGCACAGTTCCTCAGAAAGCACATTTTTGATAATAATAACTCCTTTAATGCTTTCACATATTTACATTGGAGAGTGTAGAAGTTGCAAAATATATAAAGAGTTTAGAAAATCTTTGGGGAGGAGCTTCTAACACACAGATTCTCCAAGTACTGTAACAAGCTGCTGTAGAAAGATGAAATAAGAAAACCATGCAGTGAAAACATCTGGCCTAGCTGTAAGGGACAACTCTGAAAAATTCCCCAAAGGACTTCTGTGCTGGCTTACAGACTTACAGTGAAAGCATAGACTGTGATGAAATACTCAGACATGCAAAGGGATTTTACTCAAACCTATCTGCAGATAATAAAGAATTTTAAAAAAATAGGGAAATTATTAATCTTCTGTTTGTTTCAAAGAATATCTCTTGAAAGAGAAAAAGTATCTCTCATGTCCAGTGCATCCATTCTGCATCTCTCAAGACTCTAACCAAATGTATGTATTTGCAAAGAAGTTGGCAAAAAAGTATATCATGAATATGGAACCTATTCTTTGCAAGGGAATTTTCTCATAACTTCCTGCTAAGATGGCCTCCAAAGATGACTGGGAACTTAATTTAAATTTGAGGTCATTTTAGGTCAAGGTGATAAATTTGAGATAATTTGCTTTGTCTCCTTGTAACATGCACTTTTTGTCCAGAACATGCTAATGGTGCTATAATTTCAATTCTGAAAGTGTTGAAATTTACCTCTATGTAAAGGGCTCAGCAAAAGAATAATGCACTTGAATTAAGTTTTATGTGTCATTTAAAAGGTTCCCATGTTATTTCTCTGCACAGTTAAGATATTCGCCTCTTTTTCTATATGTTCCCGTTAGAGTGTATGTTCATAATTGCAATTGGCATTAGCAGTGATTATAATAGTCATTAAAGGAAAGGCTACTTAACATTTAATAGAAAATAATGTTTAATATAAAAAATGTTTTTAAGCATTTTTTTCTTAGGAGTCCTATATCCTCGCAATGACATTCTTCCTTTTTATCCTTGTAGGCAATAGAGCTATGTTCTTGACAATGTTGTTCTTCCCTCTTTTTCTGATGTTTCAATTTCTTCAACTTCTAAATTCTTGACATGAGCCTCCTTGCAGAATATCACATAGTGGAAGTGCTAGAGTGGGATTTGACATGTGGCATCACATGATAAGCACATTCATGAGCATCAGGCACTTGGAAGTTGCATCCTCCTAGAAATGCTGAGTAATATCACAAGAACGTTTAGTCTGCAACATGGCAACTTTGAAGTGGTTACATGACCTGAAACATATTGTCTTAAAGATTACTTTGTACTAGGTTCCTTCAAAATCAAGATTTACAAAAAAAAATGGTCAATAGAAACAAAAGCCAAAATACACGAGTATGAAATTCATGCATGTGAAGAAAAGGAAAAGGAGTATTTCAGCTACAGCTGTGCTTAGACATTTCAGTGAAGTGAAATGAAAGCTGTAAGGATCAAAAAGCCATTTATGAATTGCATTTAGGAAGCCAGAAGGTGAAGATTTAATAAAAATAAAAGTACTGTCTGCTTCTGCTTTGGTTTTATAATTTGGTATGTGAAAGTCTTTAACTTAATACCATTAAAATCTTTTTTTGATTCAAACTTTTACTGAGTTTTCATGTCTCATCTTTGATCAGCACAGACTCCAGTCTATCTGCTAGTTAGGTAGAAGGTACAGTGTGAGACAGAATAAAATATACATTATCAGAAAAAAAGAAGCTTTATTACTATGATACCAAAGATGGTGTAATTTACATAAGAAAGGAAAAAATAAGGCAAGTTTCATGTTTCTTACTCTTTGTTTTCTTTTTGAATGCCCAGGGAGAGTTGATTTTCAGAAGATCTTCACCATTTATGTTGGTTGTCATCTGACTATGTAAATAGTAAGGTAGCTCAGACAAACAAGACATAAAACAGCCGTATTACTTAGATTGTAGAATAGCAATTTATTAACTGCAACATCAGCCTTCAAGGAAATCTTTGCTTGTCTGAAAGACTTAGATCTACACAATGTGCATAATAATAGAGTTTTAGGATAGAAGTGGGAGACATCCTTTGAAGGCCACAGGAAAAAGCATCATGAAGAAAATATTGAGCAGGAAATGTGCCAGATATGGCCATTTAAATCCAAGAGAACAGAAAGGGAAAGTATAATTTTCTCATAACAATTTGGAGCCTTCTATTCATTCCATCTGCTGAGAGTAAAAGTCAAGATATAGTCAAGAAATTGGCACTCAGCTACAGAAATCAAGGTATTTTTGGCTTAACTCAAGACTTTGGTTTAACTCAAGAACTATTTGGCCCATCAGGGGATTATGGTGACAGCTGCAATGGCAGTCTGTGAATAGCAATCTTATACCTCTCAACAAGACTTCCAATTTTACTTTAAAAAACTTTTCACGGTTGTACAATAAAAGAAAATTCCTCGTCCATTTCAAGAACTGAATCACTGTGTCCACTTACCTTGAAACTTGGCACTTAAGAAAAACTTGCAGAATCCCAGCAAGGAAGATACGAAGGAGTGCACAGGGTGACTACACAGCATGAACGGGCGCTACATTTGCTCCATACAGCACAAAAGAAAAACTCCTGAACACCTCAGTATGACATTGCTTGTACAACACAAACAGATGCATGGAGGACCAGGCTTTTTACCCACGAGTAGTGCTTCTGTACATTAGAGAATTTTACCCTCAGCATAGTAATCTGCAAATCTCCAGTTTTATATACTGTCATCTTCTTGTGTGTTTATGTACAGGAGGAAGCAATATGCATTTAGTTTTACTAGACAAAGTTTAATTGAGGACCTGGTCAGGCATGTAGATTACCCTGCTGGTGTCCATGCCGGTTCTCAAAGGTTGCTTGTTCAAACATATGTGATTCCATATCCGTTTATAAATCACTGTAAAAAAAATCTCCAGAGTATACCCCAAATCGGGAACTATTACTTACAGTGCTACACTAAACTAAAGCAAAATGTCACATCAAAACAAAATCAAATCATCAAGTAAAATAGGTTATACCCAGTGTTATATTAGTATTGTATCATCAAACTATTATTCCAAACATTCAGTGTCTATATGTATTCCAAAAACTAAGCTATCTGCATAAAAATCAGGTGACAATCAAAGTTACAATAGTTTAAGTCTCCAGTTATACACATATATATTATTATCCAATGTCAACACTTTTTGTAATAACTTCTTTAGGGATCTAATGTCAGCTTGTAAATAATATACTGAATAAAAAATCTTTGAAAAGCACCATATCCCAGATCAGTGACTACACTGTGGCCAGGAATAAAGGAAATTATTTACTTTAGGTTCATCATTCAGTGTAAAAGAGTGGGGTAAAATAATGGAGCTCTGTGGAACTACAACTCTGAAAATATGAAAGACAAAGGAAACAATCTCTAGTGCTGTTTCATTCTCCAATTGGAAGCAATAAATGCCAATAAAAAGAAAAACGTGCAACATATGGCCTTACTTGTGAGAACAGGTTGTTTCTGCAGCACCATCTTTCTGCTTATTTTCAATTAGCTTACACAGAAAACAATAGTGGCAAAAGTGTAGGACAGAAGTTAAACTGTAACCCATCCCAAAAATAAATATAAGAGAGGCATGTCTAACCAGTACAGAAGAAGGAAAGATAATGTATAAAACATCTGCTGAATAACTAGAGAATGATATATAGGTAGATCTTACAACATTGGAGCTAGTAACTGATGCATTGAGATGATACTCAGTCACTAAGGGAACCTGGGGCAAAGGCCAAGAAAAGGGAGTGAGGAAGAGGGAGAGAACTGGTGAAAATGTGTCCCTGACTCAGCATGTCCAGAATCAGGCCATGCTGGAGAGTCTGTCAATGTGAAGAAAAAGCTATCCTGAAACAAAGGACTTTCAGTGTTACAGGTCAGAGATAAAAAAGAACAGCAAGAAAGCTTCTATTCACAGTGATTGCCAAGAGAGTATATCGACAAAAGATGGAAGAAATGCAATGGCTTCTACAGTCTTGCAAGACTTTGCAAATCCTCAAAGAGTGTGTGAAGCAGGGATTATGAAAATAGGTTATGCTTTGAGTGCACTCAGCAAGCATAAGCCAAAGGGAATGTGAATGTGCTTATAAATCGTTAGGGATTTCCATAGGAATCCTTACAAAAGGTTAGTAATACAGAGTGCTTAACATCAATCTTGTTGTTTTTACAGTGTAAGCTTGCAATATTTTCTTTAATAATTTTAATGTGACTTTTAAGAAGGTTGAATCCAATTAAAAAGCATGTATTTAATGGCCTGTCTTTATCTCTATCTTTCTCTCATATTAAGCAAAAGAATTAGAATTTGAAATGTTCTTTAGAAACTCAAGAAGTCAATAAAATGAAGCAAAATAAGGATAAATGCAAAACTATTAGCGCACTTTAGGAGAAAAATCACATACAAAGATAGAAAAGGTGAAATGTTTTGCTTGGCAGCTGTACTGTAAAAAGACTGTGGAAAGATGTGGAAAATTGCTATTAGAATCTGAGTCACCTGTACAGTGACTCAGGGCAAAAGTCATTTTAGTGGGATTTGACAGAGGTGTAAAATGTAAGACACAGATGGTAATTATTCTGCTCTACTTGGCACTGGTGAGGTTTCAGTTGGAATGCTGTTTTTTTGGCCGCTGAACTATAAGAAAGATGCAGACAAAATTGGAATCTATAGTATGGTAACAAAAATGTTTAGAAGCTTTGAAAATTTCCCCACAAAGCAAAACCAGACACCAGATCCCACCCACCCACCCCCCCCCCCCCCCCCCGCCCCCAAACCCTGGCTTAATTTGGTCTTGAAAAGACTGAGGAAAAAAACGGATAGCAGCCCTTAGATGTTTTAAAGAGAATATGTTCTATGTCCACAGAGAGTACACAGAGAATAGCGCACCTAAATGGCAACAAGGTTTCTTTCCTATTTGTGACTGAAATGGTTTTCCCATGGGCCAACAAAGTTTAGGTCTATCGATAAAGTCCTTGATAGGACAGTAAGAAAGTTGTGATTCTGCATGTCTACAGTTACATATATCAGTTCTAATGAGAGAGTTGCAATTCAAAGTGAGTGAAGGTTCACCAATAGCATCCCTTCAGGATATATCAATATTTCACTTCCATTACTAGTTAAGGCTGGAATAGTGAACTCCTATGTCTATACAGTGATATTGGCATGAAAACTACTTGGGTCTTATCTGCTGATGTACATCAAGAGTGCTTTTCTTTATTTTTATCATAATATAGCAAGAGATTCCTATATATATTCAAGTTCTGTTCCGCATCATAACACCCTTGAACTTCTTCCTTGGCTGCTAAATCATAATGAAAATTCCAAGACTGTGCAAATGGTTTTCATTTCCAGTCGTTCTTTCATTCATTACACTAATGAAAGTGACAGTGATATATTTCGTTCAGCTTTTTTACATCACTATTGAGTGCAGTTTCAAAGCAGTTTTCTCTTTCAACGTGGGTTTGAAGCTTATGGATAAAACCCAAATTTTTTTCAGCTATATTATAAACCATTATACTTTTTTCTTGCTCTACTAGATCAAGGTCATTAAGTCGCAAGAAAACACCAGAGATGTCAGCAAACCTGTTAAGCAGGGTTTCACTTTCATGCTCATATGATAGTTCAAATGAATGTTCAGGAAAAAGGACTTGCATTTCTGAACACTATGGAAAAAGCAGCAAGTATTTTTGATAGCTACCTTATATCAGAATGGGAGGCAAACCACCATGTTCACAATCCAAACCATTACAGCAAGTTGAAAATACATGTAACTTCATCAATCAAGCTTTAGTAAGGCCAGTTCTTTTCATTGCAGTATTCAAAACACTTTTTATATAGCCTGACATTTTCTTAGTGCCAGTGGGTGGGTTTTTTTGAGACTACTACAAAGCTCTTAGGAAGTGACAGTGACCATTTTTTTTTAAATTCAGCAAGACCAGCACAGCAAGACTTGTCATCACTGAACATGCATCATCTGTGAAATTCTGATGTACTGGCCTCAGTCCATACCATTTGTCAGTACAAAACTATTAGCCACGTTGTATATGTGTATAAATACATACATATATCTGCCCATGCTCAAGTAGGAAAAGGGTGACAAAACAAACATAGCATCCAATGGTTCACATTCTAATTTTTATGTAAAATGATGAAGAAAATTATTGACAGTAAAACCCCTATAGTTTCAGCTAGCTGCAAAGTAGAGTAGAGATTATTTTAGCAGTAACTGACAGCAGTATATTTTTTGCCATGTCTTGAAAATATTGTATATTGGTATTATCTGCGAGAGCTATTAAATTAGCTTGCTTGAACAGAACTTTTCATCCTCCATAGGACTTTCCTCTTTGCTGCTGCAGGGTAGTTACTGGTCTCCTGTGACTTTGTGATCTTGTCTAATATTCATAATTTGGGGGCTCATACAAAGAAATTATTTGAGCACTTCTGTATTCACCAGAGCAACTGAACAAAAAATTTTCTTTCGTGTTCTCATTTTTTTCAAGTTCATTCAATTTGTGCTTGAAGGAATTCTCCCTATGGTCTTTGAACTGAAGGTGCCTTCTTTCAAGGTGGTGTCAAAGATCAAATAGTTTCATTTTTCCATTAGGAAATACTTTGTAACACAGCTTTGAAGTTATTATTCAACAGTTGACATAGTCTAAGTAAAGCCCATTTAAACATAATTTGGTCTATAGGAGCCAGCTTTCTTTTAGGGTTCTCATACCATTTATTCTTTTGCTTTTAATGATAACAGGAGTTGAGAGATTATTTCTGGTTTGGTTTTTTTTGAGTTTTTTTGTTTTGTTTTGTTTTGTTTTTTTTTTTCTGAACTGTACTTACAGCTAAGTGTTCATTGATAAAAGACTGTAAAAGCAAAATTTTTTTCTTCACTGTTCCTGTCTTTAGCCACTGCCACTGTTAGTCACAAGATGCACAAGCACAGTTTTGGGTAGCTAAACTACCAGACATGACTCAAAGTTGACAGCCCTGTTATAATAATAGGAAATATATACGATTATGTATTGAAATACCATGAATTATGTCTACTGCCACGATGTCATTGGTGCCAGCAAAGTAAAAGAATAAATAGCTGAAGATGTAGAAAACCATGACTAGGGACTCTCTGATTCTAACCAACTCTGTAACTGTACCTCAAAACCAGAACAAAATAATGGTCTTGATTCAAAGCTGTGGCAACTGCGTTACAAAACAATAAGGAGCTGCTTTTCTTACCACTATTGGAATTGAACTGTTCTAGTGGATTGTCCCTTCCCCTTATTTGTCCCAGCAGTTTTCTGTTTTTTAAACCAAAACTAAGCAACTTTTCGGACGACATGTCTTCTTTAACCCTGGAGGCACATAAAGGGTCATTTTTTAAATTGAAGGAGATATTCATACCAATTTGAGATGTTACTGAAAAGGAGAACTACAGAACATCTTGTACAATTTCAGCAAATTTCAGATAGCTAAATTTTTATTAATTTTATACAGATTCCTAAGAAATAGATTTTTTAGAACAGTTAACAACAGTTTGAAAACTACAGAAGTGTACGAACCTTTAAAGTAGCCTCCGGTTCTACTTTTTTATAATTCTATTATTAACATTTTCCTACGTTAACTTTACTGGAAGATGTGACAGCAAAAAAGGTGACTGCCTGCAAGTCAAACCTGGTTTTGCAGGATATGATAGGTTTAATATAGTAATGTCTGAGGATAAGCTGTAGATTACACAACATGACTTCAAATAATATGCCATGAAGTCTGGGTTTAGACATGTAGCCTACATAGGGTGGGCTACTAGAAATCAGTGTCAAAATAATAAACAGATATTGAAGGCCTGCAGGGTGAAGTAGTAAGGTATTTAGTGTCATTACCTTGCAGGAAGAGCACCAAAGACTCACTGATTGACACCTACTGATATTCTATTTAACAGACATTTGAGATCAAGAATATCTGTAATGTGAGAAATTGTGTTAGCTGAACTGGAAATTTACAGATGTTTAAAAACACAGCTGAAGACAAACAGAAGTGTCAGTATAACGTGAGGTGCCAGGAGCTGGCACGTACATGATTTATACTCAGTATGAGGCACAACGTCAGTATTATCATCTGAAGTTGTCCAACTGCCTTATGAAATGGTCACCAAAAAAGCACATAATAAGGAGAAACAGAGGAAATGTGCTTCAGTTTCCAAGAGGCAGGAAAAGAAAGGCTCCTGGTAACAGAGTAATATATTGCCATATATTCTTATAGCAATCCATAAAAATTACATACTTTGCATTATGTAAGTGGCTATTATTCCACAATATAGCAGAAATCCATGAAATAATTCAGTGATTACTACATAGCATATACATAAAGCATAGCTACAGAGCCAACTACATAATTTATCCCTTGGAAGAAATTCTTATGTGGGACTGTCCCTTCCTGCTGCAGTTCTGATACACAGACGAGCAAAAGACTGTTAAAAAAGATCAGCCATTATTATTTGTAGAAGATAAGCTCTGATGTCTCAGGACTTCTCAGTATAGAGTACAAAAATCATTTGAATAATTTTTTGACCAAATTATTTATCTATGATGCTCTCATTAGAAAGATCAACCTTTGTAAAATTCTAGGTACTCATATCTGTGTATACATATATACGTTTACATATACACACACACACACACATATATACATACATGACAAACCTATGTATATATATTATCCATATGTACCTCATACATATATTTTTTATACCTAAATTGGTAAATTTTTAGAACTTTATATTTTAATAAGAAATAATAGTCAGGGAATTAAATTATTTCTGAAATGTCTAAGTTATTTCTTTATGCCACGCAATGTACAGACAGTGATTCCAGTATGTATACCACATCCATAATATTTTCCATTCAATGCAAAACTGTCGCTTTCCTGAATTTTAAAATAGATCAGGGTCAAGACACAACTTGGATTCTATCAAGTTCTAAGGTAGTTAGCATAGTGGCAACTTCACAAATTGTTACTTGAGTAGTTTAAGAAGCATCATTCATATGCCAAAGAGACTAATAAGTATGTCCCACCTCTAAAATATAAGAAGGGAGACACAGTGAAGAAACTGTCATGACTTTCATGTGTTAGGAGATGTAATGGAGGGCAGGGAAGGTAGGAAGTCAGAGCCTTGACATGGGGTTAACAAAACCCTCTGGAATTCCTGTTTTGTATTTCCTTGAGATTCATCCCTTGCCATTCCAGGTCTGTGCTCTTCTGTGTCTCATGCTGTGTCTCTGCTTCTCAAGGCCTCTGCTGTCACATCACGTCTTATTTCTCTGTGCTACATCATTACTTTAGAGTCATAAATATCTCATTCTACACAGAATAACTACTTTATCTATATAAAGCTATGGTTGGACCATAGAAAGAGAAATAAAAGTAAACCAAATTAACTGCAGACACCTTGTCAATTAGAGAAAATACTTTCATAGAAAAATCAAATAAAACAAAGCTACAAGTAGGTCAAGAAAAGTTCAAACAGAGTAAGCCTGACAAGCCTCATTCCTAAGGCCTTCAAAAATCCCGAGACCTGTTTGAAAACAGACCATAAACCGCCAGTGTATGGTCTGTTTCTAGCAATGGCAATATGGTCCTGTATTCCGTAACACAGAATTTTGTTCTACTCTCTGCTTGTTTATTTCTGTTTCTACCCATTTGCCAAGTCTATTCTATCTGATACTTTCTCTCATGAATCATACATTGAGTAGGGGTAGCAATTTGCAGAAAGAATGTCATAGTGTATAAATATTTGTTTTTGTCAACAAAGCCTATGGGTGTAACAATGTCAATCCAACATTCATTATGTTTGGTAGCGCACTTTTAAAGCTAAGTGCCATATGTTCCCTTCCATTAAAGAGACAGGGAAATTCCACTAATCCAATGCAAATCAGGGTACGGTATAATCATAGTAAGCCTGCAAAAAGAAGCAAGTGATACCAGGTGAGAAGTGGTTGCCTTGAATGTGTTGTATCCTTACCAGTATTCATCCCATGGCAATACCACCTGGTGGCTGGTCTAAAGACAAAAATGTGAATAGCTGGAGAAGGAAAAAGACATAAAATATCACCTGAGAAGCCAGAGTCTTGTTATGCCAGCTTTACAGCCAGTAAAGCAAGGACAGGAAAGGGTAGAAATTCAGAGTTTTTTCACATGGTTAACCAAACAACACTGGAATTTCTTTTGTTTCTTTCCTTGCAACTCATTCCTTGAGTATTTTTCCTGACACGGGGTCCTTCAGCTGTAGGTCTTTTGCTTTCAGAGCAATAGAACAGTGGAATTCCTAGAAGATTCACTGCCTAGACTCAAATAATGTAAAACTTCATTTTTACTTTGAAGAGGTACAGAAATATGCACGTGCTTTCAGTGAAATTTTCTTGTAACCAATAAAATGCATTTCCCCTGTAACCAACCAGTACAAAGTAGTAACTTCACAGCCTTGACACTAGACTCAACAGTACGCAACTCAGGAGGACTACAAATATGTCGTGAAGCTACGCAGAGAGAAAATTAGAAGGGTCAAAGCCCAACTTGAACTTAACTTGCCTACTGTGGTAAAAGACAATAAAAAAAGTTTCTATAAATACATTAACAGCAAAAGGAGGGGTAAGGAGAATCTTCAGCCTTTATTGGATGAGGGGGAAAACATAGTGACAAAGGATGAGGAAAAGGCTGAGGTACTTTGACTGAGGTACAATCTTTAATAGTAAGACCAGTTGTTCACCAGGTACCCAGTCCCGAGCTGGAAGACAGAAATGGGGAGCAGAATGAAGTCTCCATGATCCAAGGGAAAATGGTGAGTGACCTGCTACAGCACTTAGACACACACAAGTCTATGGGGCCAGATGGGATCCTACCCAAGGGTGCTGAGGGAGGAAATGCTCGCTAATCAACTTTCCATCATTTATCAGCTGTCCTGGCTAACTGGGGAGGTCCCAGTTGACTGGAAGTTAGCAAATCTGATGCCCATCCACAAGAAAGACTGAAAGGAGGATCCGAGGAACTACAGGCCTGTCAGTCTGACCTCGTTGCTAGGGAATCATCTTGAGTGCCATCATGCGTCACATCAGGACAACCAGGCAATCAGGCCCAGTCAGCATGGGTTCATGAAAGGCAGGTCCTGTTTGACTAACCTGATCTCCTTCTACAACAAGGTGACCCACTTGGTGAATGAGGGAAAGGCTGTGGATGTTGTCTGCCTGGACTTCAGTAAAGCCTTTGACACTATTTCCCACAGCATTCTCATGGAGAAAATGGCTGCTTGTGGCTTGGATGGGCATACTCTTCTCTGGGTAAAAAACTGGCTGAATGGCAAGGCCCAAAGAGTTGCGGTGAATGGAGTTAAACCTAGTTGATGGCCGGTCACAAGTGATGTTCCCAGGGCTCAGCATTGGGGCTGGTTCTGTTTAATATTATTACCAACAATCTGGATGAGGGGATCAAGTGCACCCTCAGTAAGTTTTCACACAGCACCAAGTTGGGCGGGAGTGTTGATCTCCTTGAGGGTTGAAAGGGATCAGAGGGATGTGGACAGGCTGGATCAATGGACTGAGGCCAATGGTATGAGGTTCAACAAGGCCAAGCCCTGGGTCCCGCACTTGGGTCACAACAACCCCATGCAGCGCTACAGGCCTGGGGAAGAGTGGCTGGAGAGCTGCCCGGTGGAAAAGGACCTGGGGCTGTTGGTCGACAGCCCGCTGAATATAAGCAGTGGACATGATGCCCCAGGGAGAATCTGACAGCACCAAAACATGTTCTCACTGCTGCCCTTTTTCCCTTCCTCTCTCTTGGCACTAGTAAACGTTTTTCTGTTTCTGCTTTTTGGGGTGGGTTTTTTTTTTTTTGAGTTGATTCCTTCTTTGTTTAAAAAATCCCCAGGTAACCCCTTGGTACTGCATCCTTGTATGGTAGTAATTTGTAGCTCCTTTTTTAGCATCCTCTACTTTTGTCAAACACTATCAGAACAGAAAGTTTTAGCCTCTGTATACAAATGCACTGTGTAGGCTTGCCTTCCCGTTGCCTCATCTGTTATTATCCAGTCCATTTTACCAAGAGGGGAGGATGTGCAGACACCCCCACAGCATGAACTGCTGTTTCACAGTTGGCTCATGGTCCTTTTCAGGCCTCTTATTCTCCAACTCGTACTTTTGATTTTGTTTCTCCTGAAATATTTTGCTTTCTAGTACTGTTATTATGTTTTGTCTTAATTTCAGAACAGCCTTTTAGTTTGTCATGGTCATTGTGCAGCTTGATCCTGCCTTGCTTCTTGCCATGGTGTATGAGGAGACAGAGCTCGCTTAGTGTCTTCCACAAATTTTGTATAGAGCCTTCAAAGTACCCTCTCGTAATGCTCAATTGACTGAATCAGGAAATGCTGATAAAAATAATTTTTCAACCAAATGTTCACCATCCTCCAATCAGCTTTACTTCTAGCTCTTATTTCCATAGTTTCAGGCCATTAAAAGATAATTTCCTATCCAGTTTCTATATTTGTATCCATGCAGTTTTCCACAGAACTGTTTTATCTAATACATTAATTTGCTTCAATGCTATATTTGCAAACAGTGTATAAAGCAATTTTTGCCGAAATAACAGACTGATTATAAAGCATGTATTTTGTTTGAGCTCTAACTGTATGAGTGTATAAATTAGAACAGTCTTTTTCATTAGCAGAAAATCTCATTACTGAATTCTCTAATATTTTTTCCATAAATCTGTAAGTGCAATAGGTGCCTATAGGAAAGTAGAGATTGAGTCTCATTAAAGCTCCTTCTAAAAAATATGGACAGACCTTAATTATTTTCCTTCAGGTTCCCTGAATAATAAAATATGTCCAGATCACGTTCGTCTTAAAAATTTCAAGCTCTGAGAAATGAACCTGCTGTAATTTTTGGTCCTAATTAGTAGATTGGGGATATTTTAATGTGCTCTTGGTTCAGATAATTTTTAATTTTTTTCAGTTCCAGAATGAAATTGATATTTTTTTTTAATTACATGAACATGGAAAACTATGAAATATGAGAGTAAATATAAAAGGATAAATTAGCATCAGTACTGCGTTATCATTCGAACTATCATTTGTTATTCTGATGTGCAATTTGTGCAGTAAGAATGGAGATGAACAATAAATTGAAGCTTTTATCGATCTCTGATTAACTACATTATGAACTAAAGATAACTCTTCATAATGCTTTATAAAGTAAGACTTTTCAAAAATGCATAAATAAATATAAAAATAATAATTTATAATATCAGTTTCACTTATTGATGCTCAATGCAGCACAGAAAAACAAAGATGAAAGCACAGCCAATCCCCTTAGACCAGAAAAATGATAGTCCAAAATTGAGGTAGCTATTTTCTGGATCAAACTAATTACTGTTTTATAAAGTCACACCTTCTTATCTCTAACTGGCATTTCACTTGCTTCAGTGGAAAATGCATGCAATTATGATGCACATAATTCCTAGGATACATAAGGTTAAAGCTATATATAATTTAAGTAATATTTAAGTTTATCTATATTTGCAATCACATTGTGTTAATACCTGTGTGTATATTTATATGTTTTATGGTTGTTTCCTTGTGCAGTTTTCAGTCTTAAATGTCAGGTACAGTATTGGGAAGAATAACAGAGAAGAAGAAACATAAATCAAGTTTGCATTAGAACTTGTGTAAGAACAAAAGGTGAATAATAAGTTATTATATCCAATGAATTAGTCTGGATGAGTAGTAAATTATTCTAAGAAAATTTCCCATTTGCTGCATTTATTATCTGAGATTATTAGAAACAGAATGATGTTAACAAAAATTATACTTTTTTAGTTTAACTTAATTTCTTATTTATTACAATCTTTTAAGTGCCATTGCTGTTAACTATTTCACCTCCAAGAAATTTCAACCCGGATAATGATTATACTCTGGGTTGTGACTTGCGCTGCAGCATATAGGCAACATTATATTCACTGCAAGATTAGGTAGTTGAATTAAAACTGACTAAGGGCAAGAGTCGGGAAGGTAACCATTGAATGAATTCAGGAGAAAGAGAGGTCGTCCACCCAGATACTTCACTTTCCTTCCAGTGTAAGAGAGTTTATACTCACTATTCAGTACAGTATGTTTGCTAACATTTAACCTGGTCTAATTTTATTAAAGTGTTGTGAATAAGAATTTCTGCTGAAAAGAACACCTGTGAAAAAAGTTAGATTATGACAGTGGCTGGGAGAAAGCAAGGAACGTACTTCCTGAAGCACCCAAATACTATAATCAGTCTAACCGTTATTTCTTCTGATATTTCCTATCAATTTGTAGAAGAAAACTGATTTACAACCTTTTTCCACTCAACACATTTTGCTTTTGGACTTAAAAAAACCCAAACAACAACCTCTATTTGCTTTTGTCTTTGACTAACTTTGCCCCCCAAATTATCTCCTTCTGGTACTCCTTGCATGAGAAAAATGAGAGTCTTTGGAAGTTGTTGTTTTAGACAATATGTTATCTCAGACAGCGATGTAAGGAGGAAGTGTAGAAGAGGCATAAATTTGGGAGCATTGTTTAGGCCATTCTACAACAAAATTAGCCTCTCCTGTTTGGTAGATACAGCAAAGCATTCAAAAATAAGAGAAATGGTGTAGTGCTTCCATACTTAGTATTGGAACTGTGCTAAGATCATCAGATTAACATTAAGATCATTGTTTTGGAAATATCTTTTTTGCTATTGTAAATGAGGACTAAAAGCTTCTATCCTCCTTTCAATAATGAAGAATTTTTCCTAGACTTGTTGAGCTGATACTTGTGTGTGTGATGGGCCTTGGTGAGAATACTGAAGGGAAGAGGAAACCATTCCTTATTGACACAGTAAAGAAGTTGATATTTATCAGAACTTCGACTGAGAGGGTAACATTTTGTAAACTTTTATTAAGTACAGTATTTTAACTAGTTCCAGGTTAACTTGTCGACATTAAAGTAAGAATTACTGTAAATATATAAGTTTATTCTTTCAGAGGAAGTGGGAAAAACTCTTAAAACTTTTTCCCTTTTAATTTGGATTGCATACACCTAACATATAGTTATACCATGCAGATCAAAAATGCCTTTCCTGAACCCAAAAGCAAAAGACTGGAGAAAAATCAGGGAATTCTTTTGTTTCATTGAAAAAAGACATGGATATTTTCTGCGTTTTCTCATGTTGAAATACATACTCAATCATTAATTGTACATTCTTGTTTCTTTATGGCACATTACACAATGGTGCAACAGACTGCAAATTACACTACATATTTGCAACATATACCAAATGTTATTAAACTGAGAGACTGAGAACATAAACTAAGATACGAGTCAGTGCTAATAGGTAGACTTTGAGATCAAACTCAACTTCTGATGTCCCATTTGCCCCAGAAACTAATGTTTTTTAAAAATTGGCTGAATATATCTATCTGAAACAATACTTCTAACGTGTAAGACAGAGGGTAGGGGAAAGATTAAAATTATTAACTGTGCATTTTGAAAATTAGCTTGTAAATTTGATATTGAGCAGGCTTTGACCTGACCTTTCAGAGACCCATCCATTCATGTTGGATGCCTGGATTTCACATGCAGTTTATTACTCCGTCTAAGGCAGCAGTTACATTTAAGATTTCTAGTCTGACTTCAGTTCATAACCTATTTCATTGGTGAATCATATGCCGGTTCACTGCAATAGCCTTCATGAAGTAAGGAGTAATTGCCAATCAAATGTTTTCAGTGGCTAATGGTCATATTTTTTGGTTTAATCTCAAGTAGAAATGGAGTAATTAACATCTGAACACATTAGCGGTTTAGTAGTAAATAATTTTAAGAGGACCTGTGTTGCACTGATAATCCTCACATGAATAAATGTAATGAAAACAACAATGGATTTTGCAAATAGTTTTCATATTAGACCTTTTAGACTATGTTGAATGTTAATAGTTTAATATTTTCTGCTCTGCACCTCTCTTCACTCATTCCTTTCCAACTGCTTTGCAGGGTATGACCTGGCATGCAGTGACTTCCTTACCACCTATGCTAAACCCTAAGGTTTCGGTATCTGTTCCTAGGTACTCCCTGGGGTTTTCTTCTACAATTCATCTGTCTATCCACACATCCCGTATGTGATTTATATATTTCCCTCTTATGCACAGTATTTATGACTGAATATTCTGAAGACTGATAATTCAGAGGTTTCAGATTGGATGTGTAGGCTTAACAATTTAAATCAGGATAATGTGGATATACTTAGGGGAGAAAGGAATTAGGAGGCCTTTAGGCTCACCATTAGTCCCTCTCCCATTTTCTTGCCATTGTGCTTGGACTATGTGAGGAATGGAAGTGAGAGTGTGGCTGCAAATCTGCTCAACAGAGCCGTGCTGCCTCTCTGTTTCAACAGCCCTCTGAGGACTGAGCAAGGACTGAGCTCTGTGGTGCCTGCATTCCCACTTGCGTGCCTCTGCCTGTGTGCTATTTCGGAGATCCCCGGATTCATGAGGCATCAGGATTGCATTTCATCCATGGTTTTGTGGTTGTTCCTGTGTCCTGCCTGTGTCGGCTCACACAGCCGTGCAGTACAGGCAGTAATCCCTACATTGAGAAGGCTCCTCTCTTCTAAATCACACTTGGGCTGCACCTAGCCTTGAACATATTTTTCCAGGTGTTTCCAGAAATGATTTAATCTTAAAAGCTGTCCCTTTTACACAATTAAAACTGGATAGATGAGCAGTTTGTTTAAAAGAACTCCCAGACTGAGTACATAAAATAATCCAGAAAGAAATCTTCAAGCAAAATAGAAGGAAATCTGTGACTGATATCCACTGCCACCAAAGGGCAGCAGAAAGGAAAACGTTTCAGACTGGAAGTTCACAGATCTGTGATTTTGGCTGTCTATGCCAAAACCAATTATTTGAACTTCATCATCTACTAAATACTCAGCCAGTGTAAATGGCTTTGTAACAATATGATGTACTAATGTGCTGAGCAAAAAGTTCACTTACAAGGCATGCTGATGTAGCAAGCGTAATTGCAGTTACCTGATCAAGCATGCCCTAGTGTACATATGCTTTCTACCCAAAATTTGTATGATGGTACTCTTAGGCACAACCATTAGTGTACAACAGCTCATTGTATGGTGTCAAAATCAAAAAGGAAGAAAGAAGAAAAAAGCCTGTCTTGTTGAAGTACCGCGATGAAGAATGTTATGTTTATTAGAGATCTTTGCCACTACAATGAATTTGCCAAGCGACTGGTAAGGGTGTTTTCTTGATCTGACCGCACGTTTTTCAATCTAATAGCAATCTGTAAAATAATTTGCCTGGCAAATAAATAAAGGTAAAATCATAAATGTTCTGTCAGGCAATAAGAAAATTATTAGTGTCTCTCTGAGATCATTTCAGGACTTTGGGATTATACCACCCTCTCATAATGAACCTTATTGGAAGTTTATTGTATAGGGAAGTACACAGTCCTTTTCCCTATATTTTCTTTGCTTTCAGCGTTTTTGAGTGCAAAATAACTAATCTTAAAACCACAACCTTTAAATGTCTAGTAATTCAGATACGGACTTAGATGGGATGTAATTTAAAAGCCTCTTTTGTGAACAAAATTTGTAGTTATTATTAGCTATCTGTCAGAAAACAAAAAAAAAGTTGCACTACTCAGACCTAATCGCATCTTTCATGCTAAACCTGAATTAGATAAAAACATTATTTAGTACATTGATTTAAGCATCTCACTCAATTATCGCTCAGAGTATAGGAGGCAACAGAAGACAATAAGAGGTGTGAAGGTAGATGGATGGGATAGGAGAAAGAGGTGGAAGGCTATGGGAGCTGAAAATACATAGTTTATGTGTATCTATGACGATTTGTGAATGGAGGAAGTTGAAAGGTACACACTAGTTTAAATCTGATTGTGTGATAAGACAGGAGTAGCAGTTTTCCAACGTACATTCCTGTAGGATGGATGGAATTGCAAGGATGTGGCAAAAGAGACATCAATAGCACTTAACACTAGAGAAACTTGAGATACTGTTACAGCAAATTGAGACAGACCTTTCATGGTAGGTAACGGCACTACAACCGGAGCATTCAAAATGTCTTATCCATAAAGTCTTAAGAATCTTTTTCCAGGAAAGAAAATAAATTACAAAATTGCAGAGGTCTGGGGTTTTTTTAAGCAAAGCCCTTCATTTTTCTCTCCTACTCTATCTCTCACTCTTTATATCAGCCTCAACTGACAGAAATCAGCATGAGAAATATATTTCAGTGGTCTTACTTCCCCTGTCATGTATTTTTTTTAGTGAAAATTTTTTACAACAGAAAAATTTGCATGACCGTTCAAAAAGAATTCATTTGAATCACCAACACACTGACTGAGCTCATTCAAACAACTGATGAAATCAAACTATATATTGTTTTTCACTTACCTGTATTCCAGTAAGAACGTTGTTTGGCTTCTAATTTTTGCCAATACCTTTAGCTCCATTTCAGTTAATCAGTTAAATATCATCGAAAATCATTTGAGAAGCTTCCAGCTAAGCTGAATAAATTCCTAATTAATCAAGAATGCTGGAAATGCTTTCTCTTTTGTTCCCCGACGGGGACTTACTAACTACATATTCTGTCGAATACACCAGTATGTGATGTTATAAATACCAAGATTGTTACTATTTTAGAATCTAATTTTCTTTAAGGTTTTAATGATTTCTTATATTACCTAGATGTCTATCACTACCAGATGTAATATCCCAAACTCTCAGGAATCAGCACTGCTGACTACACACATTGTAAGACAATGTACATAATACACAGCATGTGTAGTTCATTCTGGAATAAAGGAGAACAATGAGGAACCGATTTTATAGTCATTAAAAAAAAAAAAAAATGGACTGGATTTGTGACAGAGGTATTTAAGTAGCAGTCTGATAGTTCCTGCTTTGCAGGAAGGGTATGGGCATGCCTATTCTTAAGGTTTCTTGGACTTGGCTAGAGGGATTAGATACACAGCAAAGTGTGAACAGAGATGGCCAGTCTCAAACAGAAATCACGTAAGCCCCTATCAGCATCACAAAAAATCACAAAGAGAGTAGGTGTTATAGCTGGAGTTGTTTTCTGCCAGTGGTCTGTCTCTCTGCGCGAAACAACTGCCAAGACAGAAAACCCGTTTAGGAAAGAGGGAGCACAGAGAAGCAAGCACCAGGTGCGAGGAGCTGCAGCGGAGCAGTGGATAGGAAAATTGAACATCTCTGTTCCAGAATTGACAGCAGAAAATGGTGTGTTTGTGAGGCCTCCATGTTCTTCAAATGTAGATAACTACAGGTCTGTGACACACTGTAGAATCAGATTTAGAGAAATTAATAGGGATAGTGATGTATGTAATGGTAGCCTAAAGACCTAATGGGGAGAGGGGTGAGCAGGGGGGGATACTTTTTTAATTTAAGCAATTGATACAATTGAAAAAAAAATGGACAAATTTCTGCTATACAAAATTAAAATATTATCACTCTCCATAAAACTTTTATTTCAGAGAATATGTGGAGGTTTTGTTCATTACTTGTTTTTGACCTGAGAATAGATGATACAGAACATATCAGTCTTCTTTGTAACGGGTGCACACTTGAAGAGACAGGTATAACAGCGCCATTTGAAATACTCTCGTGATACATAGATAGATTACATAGGTAGATTACAATTGCAGTAGCTCTCCTGATCAATATACCTTATCATAAAAACATCGCTCGTGTTGTGTAAGTCTGTATTTAGCAATGTGATAGCAAGAAATATATACCTGAATCCTAAATATTTCATCTTTGACTAAAAATGTATACTAGAACTGTCTCTTATACATTACAGGAGCCTGTGGTGGAAGTGGTTGTGGTTTCAGTGCTGCCTGCTGATGACATATAGTAGAGGTGATAAAACCTTACAACATCTTTAGGAAATGCTCATGAGGAAAAACTCTTGAATAGATCATAGCTTCTTTTATGATTTTCCAATACAGTGTAAAGGAACAGATGATTATCAGCAGTAAAACTGAGTCATAGGACACTTACTTTAAAAGAATTATATCTGAGAACTTGTTTATAGAAACAAATTAGATCCACAGCAAAATCACACAAACTTGGTCTTTCTGAATTATATGGCATCTTTTTATTCAACTTATGCTCAGCTACAACCTTTAGTGATTCTAAGTAAATAGTGTAATGAAAGAATATAGATATATTTGCTTGAAGATTGCTGAAAAAAACATATTTAAAGAGATTTTTCACTAACTTGCCTCAACATTTTTTAAAAAATAATACAAAAACGGATCTTCTATTCTTTGTTTTCCCCTAATTTTAGGCTCTTAATTTACCTTTAAATTCTACATAATTCATATGATAACTTCCTGAATATTATTCTTACATTGACGGTTTGAATAATTTTTTGTAAGTATAGATGGTTTGAAATTTAAATCCTAGACTGGGAAAACCCCCTTTCAGTAGGAAATACTGATTCTGGGTTTTGTTTGTTTTGTTTTGTTTTGTTTTGTTTTGTTTTCATAAAATATACTAAACAAGGGCTGTCTTAAATTTCTTTAAGTGTGAATTAAAATTTGTATCCTATTTACTCAGAAACTTTGGGAGAGGTGGCTGCAGATATAAACACAGATACTTTAAATGTGTGTACATGTATATGTCATTTGCTTACTTCAGAATTTTTATTATTAAAAAGGACATAACAACATAGATATACCCATATATGATATTTAACTTTATGCAAACTATAATAATATGTGTACTTCCTATAATTAAAAGGGCCTTTAAGGTATCATAAACAATCAAAGTAATAACCTCACTTTGCACATTGTTGTAAAATAAAAATATCCAGAATAATAGCATCCTACAGGTGGACACAGCATAGAAAGAAGGCATTGTTTTACAGCAACAACTGACATGCGGTATTAAAAATAAAGATTGTGTTCTGCTACCATAACTCATGTTGAGGGGAATTCTTCTTTCAAGAGTGTAGTTCAAAGTAGATCAAATATAGATGACAATTTAATATTTATTCACATAAAAACATACCAATTTATATTTTGCTAAAGCAAAAACCATAATGACAATCAAATAATTAAAATTTCTATTTGATGGACCTATACAATGACTACCTAACTCACAATGTCTTTTAGTGGCACAGGAATTGTGGCTTCACGACACAGGAATTTTACCAGTTACAGACCTAAATACAAAATAAGATGGTTTATTTTAATTTTATTTAGATAATACAAATTCTCTTTTGTGTATAATTGTCCCAGCAGAAAATTTTCTCCATTTTATATAATGCAGAGAGAAAAGAAAAGATAATGATCATGTTTGATATTATTATGGATGAATCTGTATAACTACAGATTTAAAACTGTCAGTCCTGTGCTAATGAGACGAAAGACAGTTTGCAATGAAGATGCTGTTAAAAGCAAAACGAGTGCTGCAATGGTCTTTTAGCTCTAATTGTATTGTGCTGACATTTGGTGTAATTATCTGCAGTTGAGTATAATTTTATCTTTCATGCCACTCAAAGAAATTCTGGAGTAAATTGAGGTAGCTATCTGTTTTCAGATGAATTTGATCACTTTATTTTACCCCAGTCTCAGAATTTAGTTAGAGAGGTCTGAAACCCAGTATTTATCATAATCTGCTTCATTTGTTCAGTCCCCATGTGGCAATACCAATTAGAATTTTATCAAAGTCATCCTTACAGCAATAATGATAATCCTTTAGCATCTATCTGGATTAGGTCTCTGTTTTATTCTACTAATGAATACTCTAGAGGGGTGTGGGCAATTTTACAGAACAAATTAACCTTAGAGCATAGCCATTTAAAGTGTTCATTATACTGGACACCTGCAAAGTGTACTGGGTTTAAATGCAATTTAATAGACCTTTCTAGGCCTGTTTTAAAGTATCCTGAAGGGACTATGAATAAGACAATATTTAAATTATGATGGTTAGAATGTTTTGTTTGGTTTTTTTCTAGCATTTTCAATAAATATCAAATGTGCTATATATGAAAGATCAGTTTTGGAGTACATCAAACATCATCATGTAATTGGTGCTTTAGAAATTTAAAATGAAAAGTTTCAAAACACTGAAATCTGAAATGAGTTTGTCTCTTAAATTCCACCTTCGTGTATAGCATGCTCAAAATGGATGTCCTACATGTGATACATTTTGTTTCTTATTCAAAGACTCTTATTATCGCAACAATACATTAACTGTAATTCTGAAATAGGTCTATAATGGAAAGGAACTGGGGAAGAGAGGGCAGAAGAGCAGAGGGAAATGGAGAAGCTAATTGGTATTCTCTGTTTTCAACTATTCGTATACCCAAGCCTCTCTAAATTAAAAAAAAAAAAAAAAAAAAGGCTGAGTCAGAGTGTCTTCATTATCTCATTATGATACAATTATAACATACTTCAGTGCCAAGGCCCAAGAGTGATTCATTTACATTGTTCATCAATCTAAACTTTTGCCTCTAGAACTAAATGCAAACGCAATCTGAACACATCAGACACTGCTTGCATGGCTATTAATGTCTTACTAATTCAACAGGCAAACAATTTGGTCTTTATTAACAGTCATAAGAGTTAAATAAATAGACTTATATTTGAATATTTTAAGTCAGCTTCTCAAATCGTGAACAGCTGTTTTCAGACATAACCAAATTGTGGTCCTTCCATGTTATAAAGCTTGCTGGCAACATCACGTTGCAGGAAGACTCGCTGCACCCTTGGCTAGAATAAGACATAGAATGAAAGCAAAGCCCAAAAGCAAGCAGCTTTCCATATCTTCTTATTTCAGAACAAAAAATCTTAAGCAAAAATGTAAGTATATATTTAGATGTGGAAGTATATATGTAAAAGTAAGCCAGCAAGTGTTTTCCTCATTGAAATCCCCAATAAGCTGCTGTGGTAGAAGGCAGTGACAAAACTGAAAGCACAGAAAAGGCTAGGTTTTCTAAATACAGAAGGCACTGGTGGGCAAACAGTGGAATGCCAGGACTAAAAATTTATGAAAAAAACTGTAAATTTATTCTAAAAACTCTGTGGTCCTTTTTGCTTAGGCCTGAAAAAACCTACTGTGATCTCACAAAGGTTTTCTTCCCTCTGTTATCAAATTCTCAAACTTTTGTTTATATACACAATATACATTTTTTCTGTATTCTCTTTCTTCCTTTTTTTTAACGTGCTACATGTTTTAAAGTATATTGTAGCTAAGAATTGATATTTATTAATCTGTGTCTACCATTTACAGAGTTTTTTTTCAGTACATTCCAAAAAGACTGTTTGCATCCTGTGCTGCTGCTGAAATCATGAAACTGTTCTTACTTCTTTGATGCACCCAGCTCACAGGGATGCACCAGCCACCATTCTGTAAAGCAAGAATGTACAGAAATCTGTTGCTAAGAAGATCTGGAGTTTCAGTCAAGGTTATACTTATCTGTAAGTCTTTTTTGTGACTAATGTGATATACATGTAAAGTCCTAATATAGACACAGCTGAGTTAGCTCAGGTGCTGACATGCAAATTAGACTAGCATGAAGATGAGACAGCCGTGAAATGACTATGAGTGCTGTGTAGATATGACATGGGGGGACTTAAAGTGGGGTTACAGCAAGAAAAGAACCACATCACTCACTGACATAATCTGAAATTCATTTACTAGGCAGCATGGGTTTAGTGGGTGGATAGCAATGTCTATTATAAAGTTTCTAGTATAAGATTTCTATTCTATGGCACTCACACAGAACTTGCCAAGGCTCATGTCTCTCCAGTCTCTTGCCCAATTCCCACTGTTTCTCTGGTTGCCAAATTAGTTCTTTTTCTTTTTCCCCTCATTTCAAACACAGTTTACTCATTGACTCAGGACTGTGCTTTGACTGTAAATCTTTGTTCGCCAGTGCAAAAACAACAACAACAAAGGGTCATTTTGGAAGGACTTACACTGATACTCTGTGGCCTGATTCTTGTGGTCTTAATTTGGGACATGGTAAAAGAGACTAGCTTTCAAATGGTGGACAGTGAGTGTGGAATTCAACTGCCTAAATACCTACCTGAGATGCTCTAGGGTGTCTGAAATGAGGCTAATAGGTATGACACAAGACCTACAGGGTAACCATGCCTTCCTAAGGTAACAGATGGAGGTCTGATGGATCTGGAATACCTCAGGTTGCATTATTTTCCTGTGCTTAGGCAGCTAACTGCCACACTCCGATGGTCTGAAAAGCTGATGCTTGGCAAGTGTCCTGAGCTGAAACAAAAATGAGTTGTAGGAAATCATGACCAGTAACTTCTGAGTATTCATACCAGAGGTTTTATTTAGTGTTTATTTTTCTGTAAATAAGAAAAAAAAAAAGATTAAAGATAAAAGTCATGTAAAATGTGCCTTTGTTATGAGTATGCTGGAATAGTATTTCTTTCAAATTTCTTCACTTATACCTTGAGTTTTCATAGACACTGCAGGTACAGTGCTAAGATCCTCTGTTACTGCATTTCATCAGTGAGTCATTAAATAATCCCATCTGCCTGAAGCAATAACTACTACAGGAATAAAGCGATTATCCATTGTTGCCTGATTTGCACTTCCTCTAAATCTAATGAGTTTAAACACACTTTGCTTGGTGTAAAATATCACCATAACATTAAGTAGCTGTCATTTAAGTATGTTCATATAGTATCTACAATTCAAACTAACATGTTCTGTGATATAAAATCTGGTCACTTAATGCAGCACGGAAAAGCAATTTGAACTAAAATGAGAAAAAAAAAATTAAAACATGTTGATTTTAAACTGACTTGAAGGTACAGAGGATTGGTAATGAATGAGAACATAGTTCCTACCAGTCTAAAAGTTATTTCACATTGTGCATACACAGCGGTGGTGAGCCTAAAGCGCAGGCAAAATTACCATTGAAATCATATAGCAAAAATAGACAATTAGATTGTAACTTTAAGCCTACAATACTGAGAAGTCTAGACTCTGGGAAACAGCACACAATAAATGTCATCTCAGTCACCTAACTTGCACTTGCATGAGAGTGAAGTGAGTTTATTCAGGCATTAGATTGCATGTTCATTCCAGAGGCCAGTTTGAAAATCCAAGCCTTTTTTTTTTTTTTTTTGACATCTTGCTTCCTAATAGAGAAAGATGATTAATTTTCATAGAATACAGAGTACTGGGTTATGCTCATTTAAGTTCTTGGTTTACATATCAGATGAGACCAGCTCCAGCCATGTCCTCCTACTGCTTCTACACATGCATTTTGTGATCCACCAAGGATCACTCCATATCCATCCAAAGATGACTTTTAGGAGGAATAATGAATGTAATTGTCCAGATCTCTAAGCTGCAGGGTAGAAAAATATAATTCCACTGCAGCAGTGCAAGTCAAGTGCAGTAGCAATGCACGTCCAGCGAAGTCCAAGTCTGAGAAAAAAGGGACGTATCTCTGACCTCTGTAGGACAAGAGTGAGGTGGGGCAGAAAACTGGTCATTATCTTGCACTACTGTTATTGTTGTTCTGGCTGAATGAATCTTCAAGTTTTGAAAATAATGTACAATATAATGAACTGCCATTTGATAATAAAGAGCTATGCAGTTAACCATAGCCTGTATTCAATATAACAGCAGCTAAAGTTGGGATAAAACGTTTTCATAAACCCCAGTAAATGAAATATCTGCACAAAATATTTACCGAGCATAGATGTAAAAGGAATACAAGAGGCTTATTCATCACCTGGCAGAACACTATAGACCAACTCAAGAAGAAAAGATTTAGGTATCAGTAAAATGCCTAATTTACACATTCAAACACATCAGAAAAATTGACAAACACTCCTATGACAAATTCCTAGAAAACACAGCAGAAGAAAGACCAGGAACTAGAGCACCAGCACAGACTTCACTATTTTTTATTCCAAGGGGAAGGATCTTGACTCTGATCTGCCCCCTCTAGCATACTTATTGAACTACTAATAGTAAGAAAAATGCACTAAAAACAAATCAGCCCACTATGTATAGTCCTCCAGAAGCTAAGATGAGAATATAAGAAACAAGTGAATGATATTAGTCATCTGGCTCAGTAATTCTAGGCAACCTAGAAAACAAATAAAACAAACAAACAAAGTGCAGATTTCATTCTGAAGATGATTCTTTGGGTGACTCATAAAGCCAAAGTGATTCTATGTGTCTGTCTGTCTATGTTTCTATCTGTCTTAATGGAAAACTTTCATCTCCATCTTAATTTGGGTTGAGAAATTCTGAGTACTTGTTATCATGCTGGTTCAAGCACTACGTAACTGTACACAGGAGTCTTCCACAGCAGGGTAAAAAAGAAAATCTTCACAATAAATTACACAGCACTACATTGCTTTTCTGCACCCACCTATGAAACTTTTACTAAATAATGTCTCCAGTATTATTCCAGAGGATTTATAATTACATTTCAGTCAATGCTTTAAGCAGTGCCTGGAAACAGTCATTTACATTTTCTTATCACTGGCTTTGGGTTTTGGTTTTAGTTAATTCTTATACAGCAGCTCTTGGAGTCAGAATTATATTTCAGAACAAAACACAAACTCTTCAAAGTCATATTTAATATACAAGGACTTTGTCAATCTTAGAGAGACACAATAGAACTGTGTCTTTGTGGAGAACTTAAAAATTTAAGGAAAACAGTCTGTCATCTAGCACATTCCTAGGTAATATTATTTATTTGCTGCACACTCCATTTTCAGCAAGTAAATGGTATTCAAAAGATGGGGGAGATAAATGCTTTATTTATAAGATAACATTTTGGCTTTCAGCAGCTGCCTTCTTTATATTGTACTCTGAAGATGGTGGAAACAGTAATGTTACAGCATAAATAAAATGTTTCTTAAACCTGCAGAGAACTTTGAATAGCATTTTTTCTGCTAAAGAATGGTACACATGTGATAGTATTACTTGCAGAAAATGAACTTGCCGCAGCTGAATTTCAGACACCAATCTTCTCCACAAAAGGGAGTGAAGGGAAAAAATTTAATATGTATTTTCATTGTATGCATAGAAAAACAGACAAAGAGGAGCCAAGACGATGCTATTAAAATTACACATTGAAAAATATGCATTACTTTCACAATCATATTTTGCAGAAAACCCTGGATTGAACTAGTTTGGCACTGCCAGAAGCTAGTGCTTAGTGCCAGTATCAGTGGCTGTCTCAGTCCAGCACAACAACTGCTGCTTCCATTTCTTTTAAGTTTCATACACATTAGTGTGAGGTGCTTTATAGTTCTTCCTTTCTGCTTTCCTCAAATTATCATCTTTTTGGTCACTGGACTGCACACATCTGTGGCTTGACATGGCCAATTGTAGTTGACATTTCCAGTCGCCCAGGGTTAGCCTAGTATTAATTAAAACATCGTACTAGACTATTATAATTTTTCTTCTTCTTTGTAATGGATCTTATGCTATTTTTAAAATTCTGCTTCTTTCAGATAGAAATAAATCCTAATCTTACATTCCTAAGCAGAAATAGCAGGTTGAATTAGCAATCTTAGTGCCACTTAATGAAGTCCTTACATTAATCTTCCCTCTCCAACCCTTATTATTGGATTATCCTTTATCTTTAAATTTCTCAGAATGTGAAAGAAAAAAAAGAGAACACCAAATTAATTGTTTTTGATATACACTGTGCATCAATTTTCAAAACACCTGAAGCTAACATCTATGCAGAAATAGCTTTTGCAAATCTATGTCTGATTAAAACCCTATCTGATAATCCAATACACTCAGAAGACACCTAGAATGGCTGTTATTTCTTACAAGCTCATGGGTCTCATTACCAACCAACATATTCCTCTAATAAAATTCACATGTTACATGTTAAAGAGTACATTTACTGTGAATATTCACTACTCAATGATTGGACATTCTGATATATCCCACTAATTCCCTAGCCATATCAGATCAAGGTCATGCTTGCTTATCTTCATGACAATAATTAGAGTTAATTGCTTTTTGCCTCAATCAAGGACACATGGTGGGACGGCTCCTATGACTGGACTGTTGGAATGGAAGGATACAGGCTCTTCAAGAAGGACAGGCAGGGCAGATGGGGAGGGGGTGTTGCCCTCAATGTCAACGACCAGATGGAGTGCATGGAGCTCCTCCTTGAATGGATGATGAGCTGACTGAGAGTTTATGGGTCAGGATTAACAGAAGGGCAGGGATAGGTGATGTCACAGTGAGAGTCTGCTACAGGCCACCCGACCAAGAAGACCAAGCAGATGAGGCCCTCTATAGACAGGTAGGAGCAGCCTCATGTTCACAAGCCCTGGTCCTCATGGGGGACTTCAACCACCCCAATATCTGTTGGAGGGACAAGGAGGGCATAAGCAATCCAGGAGGTTCCTGGAATGCGTCAATGATAACTTCCTTCTCCAAGTGACAGAGGAGTCACAAGCAGAGATGCCATGCTGGAATTTGTTCTCACCAACAAGGAAGGCTGGTATGGAATGTGAAGCTCAAGGGCATCCTTGACTGCAGTGACCATGAGATGGTGAAGTTCAAGATCCTTAGGGCAGTGAGGAGGGTGCACAGTAAGCTCATTACCCTACACTTCAGGAGAGCAGACAGCCCCCTTCAGAGATCTGCTGGGTAGAGTACTGTGGGATAAAGCCCTGGAAGAAAGAGAGGCCCAAGAAAGCTGGTTAATATTCCAGGATCACCTCCTCCAAACCCAGGAGGATCCCAACAAAGAGGAAGTCAGGCAAAAATGTCAGGTGGCCTACGCAGATGAACAATGAGCTCCTGAACAATCTCAAACAGAAGAAGGAAGCCTACAGAGGGTGGAAGCAAGGACAGGTAGCCTGGGAGGAATACAGAGAAATTGTCCAAGCAGCCAGGGATCAGGTTAGGAAAGCTGAAGTCCAGATAGAGTTAAATCTGTCCAGGGATGTCAAGGGCAACAAGAAAAGCTCCTACAGGTATGTTGGTAGTAAAATGAAGACTAGGGAAAATGCGGGCCGTCCCGAGAAGGAAACAGAAGACCTTGGTCACCTGGGATATGGAGACGGCTGAGGTACTCAATGACTTTTTGCCTTCACTGACAAGGGTTCTGGCCACACCACACAAGTTGCTGAAAGCAAAGGCAGGGACTGGGAGAATGAGGAACTGCCCACTGTAGGAGAAGACCGGGTTTGAGACCATCTAAGGAACTTGAAGGTGCACAAGTCCATGTACCTTCCTTAGTAGAGAACACCAAATTGCTTAAGAATTTTTCAATTCAGGTTAAACCAATTTTGTCATTAGCAATTTGTATAACATGAGTGGAAGAAAAGACGTCTGACTGCAAACCAGTTTTTCTGCAAGAAAAATATTGTGAGTTCCTTTTCTTTATGCAAAATGTTATGAAAATTGTTTTCCTGCGAAATTCAGACTGAAAAAGGTCTTAGCTTAGCATTTCTCTGCTATACAGCTCAGCTGTCAATGGTTACTATTTAGAACTGCAAGTATTACTTTATAAATCATCTAGTGTGATAGTCATCTTTACAGATTTTTCACCCAATCTCATCTACTCAACAAGCTATGACTTTTCTAGGAGTTTTAATAAAATTTGCAACACCACCCCACCCACCCCATCTGCAAAAAACCCCACAAAATTATTATTTTAATGCCAGCTTCCTGCAGTACTAGTTCAAGTTCTGGGCATCTGCTTTTAGGATGATATTTTCTAAACTAGCAAAAATGGTAGCTCAGAATACTTTTTTTTTTTTTTTAATGAAAAATAAGTTGCTTATAATTTCAATTCTTGTTATGAATACAAAGAATATTTACTGTTTCTTTCTGATTCTAAATTTTTGTATAAATCTAATAGGTAGTAGTTACATTTGTAAATTTCCAACTTTTCAAGAGATATTAGTAATTTGAAATAATTAGTTTTATTAACTGACAGTAATGTTTTCAATTTCTAGTATAAAAATAGGTTTGCATTCATTCTGGTTGCCACGACAACAATATGGATTAGTTGTCATCCCACAGAATATTCTTGAAACCTTTCTTCACTTTGCAGTTTGAGTTTCCTTGATAGAAAGGGTCAGTATTTTGAATTCCTTAGTTCTTTAATTTGTTTTTGAACAGACTATTTTTATATCCTCTTAGGGAAAATGTAGTCTGATGGGAAGAACCTAGTGAAAAATGAAGACAATTTGTGACACACACCATGTAAACAGCAATATTCTGTCCTTAAACAGTTGAGTTCTAGCAATCTGGCATAATTATTGCTGCATCTTTTAAATCAGTGGCAAAAGAGGCACATTCAGTGTCATATTCATTTTAATAAGATTTGTTAGAGAACTTAGACTTTAAACATGGTAATGATCGTCTCCTTAATTGAAGCAGCCAGAAACAGAACATGACATTGGCATCAAAAGAAGTGCTCATTAAAATTTGACACACACACACACACACACACACACAAAAGTGGCCAAAACTGGCATGAGTCTATAACTTAAAGATTTAATATGTGATATATAATTTCAGAGACTTTAATAAATTAATTCAGAAAATAGAAAAGCTGTTACTTTCAGTGTACTCATTCTGTACTCATAAGGCCAGATTTAGACATGTTGACTGTATTGGTGTTAAGAAATTTTAAATTCACGAAGTAGATCCACAAAGGTGTTGACATGGTGGAGTTAGAACTTGTGCAGAACACCCTGTATGCTGAAGGGCCCAATATATTACATGGAAGTTTTAAGCAGCACAGTAGGGACTCACAATAGATTCTATCTTGAACTGGTCGATAGAAAATGAGAAAGCAGAATGGACCTGAAATGCTATACCTTTCATGATCTATAAACTTCATTCTGAGTTGTAAGAAGAGAGTATTGTCAGACTTGGATTACTAGGCTGAGATCCTCTTCTCAGTTTAGATGTGTAATTTCTTCCTTTTGTAAAATGAGAAGAGTCTCTCTTTTTCTTTTAATACTGTTGGTTGTTATGCCATTGTCTTTTTATGTATCAGCTCAGAGACTAGGCCAGTGAACCAAGAAGTAAGAAATCTGCATTCTGTACGATCATCAGGTTTAGAGAATTCTTACCCATTGTTCTCAAATCCTTGAGGAGGATTTAGTCTACTCATGATGCCCTCTCCCCCGTGCTGCTGAACTGTGCCATCCTGGGATATATTTCAAGACTTAAGGGATCAGGATGAGAAAAGTATGGGGATGAAAGAGTCTAGAGATCTGAGAAACAGGCCTGGCAGAATGGATCCTCTGGCTCCAGCTCTGTCAAGGCTGTTTTATGTATTTCCTTTAATAACTGCTTAATGTCAATTGCATTATCTGAAACTTCTGTTCTCATGGATAGTTTCCAAACATAACGGGATTTTCACAGTGCTTGGAAGTCAGATGAAAAATATCAGCATTAATTTTTAGCAGAAACAATAAGGAATAGAAGTAGTGAATGCAAACACCAAAGAAAAAAAAGAAAAAAGGAAAAAAGTAGACGGAGGGGAGGGGCCAGCAGTGCCGCAGTCTCTACCTGCCTGGAAGTAAGTATTTTTCCCCAAAGAAATCATACAGCTCCTTTATTTCAACTGATAAACTACTTCTATACCCTTAAATTTATTCCATATTGGCCATGTTAGTTACATATTATTTGCACAGCTCATATACCACGTTTTACAACTCAGTTAGTCTGAATGTAAGAAAACCCCTATAATGTATTTAAGATTTCTTTATTTGCCTCCACGACCACCTCTCCATTGCACTACACCTATGCTTATAACTACTGATGTAACATTTGATCCTAATCTATGAAACAGTGTTTGGATAATCAATCTGAATAGAAAAAAGTAGTCTGATATGTTGTGGACCTATATGCAGTACCTGCTGGTAATGAATATCTCATTTCTAGCATATCCCTATTTAAAGATGGCATTTCAGAAAAGTTGTTACTGTGGTACAATCAATCTTGATGTATAAGACAGTTTAGCTAAATTATTCCCTCACAGAACTGGAGCTGTGGCCATTAGCCAGGCTTGAGCTACAAATGTGGCACTTCACATATTAGTTAAAAGAATTACAACAAAATAATGTTTTAGGCAATTAATTTTTTACTCTCACTCCACATCACCAAGATTTCCACAATTTAAAACCCATTTGTTGGCACGGAAACGTCAGCTTAATTAAAAATGGATTAAACTAATTAACGTAAAACATATCATACTATAGAGTGTTTGATTTAGAGTACATTAGAGGAAACAGAACATTTTTCATTATCATTTTGTGTCTTCTATCTATTGAAAATATTTTTCGTCCATGAGAATTTACATGCTTGATCTTCAGGCTGTCTCCTGAAGGTAAGGACACTGTTGACAAGTAACGTTAAAGGTTCCTCTTTCTGCAAAGGTGGACTCTGTGTGTACGTATATTGTCTATCCCTTACAATAGTTTTGTTTTCTAATTGTCCATCAGACACTACCATGTGGCGTATAATCTTCTTTCCCAGCTGTAAATTTTATTTCAGATTTGATGTGCTGACACACCAAAATTTGATTAGGTTGAACCGAAAATTAAGATATAAAGTAGCAAAATGATCCATACTCTTCTGCCAATTTCTAAAATTACAATATGTCAGAAGAAAATAGTAAGCATTTAGCTAAATACATTCCCTGGAAAAGGAGTCTTAAAGATTCAGAGCTTCTTTCCTGTAGCTGCCTTCTCTGTCTATAATCGCATCATTCTATATGATCTTCCACTTGTATTAGGGTCAACAAGCAGTTGTTTCTTATGTATGGTTTACTTTTCATTTGAATGGCTTCGGATAGTAGCCACAGTTTTCAAAGGAAATACTAAAAATTTCATTCAGTGTTTGACATTACATCAGTGGTTACATCAGCATTACTTCATGGATCTACATATATTACTTAGTGTAATTCTGGCTAGATTTTGAATTACTCACTATTAACTTCAATAGGAAGGTCAACTGTTAATGCAGTCTGCAACTTACGCTTCATGAAAACAGACTCTCTGCAAGGGCAAAAGAATAATGACCTGGTGGTCAGGCTGAGAAATCAGAGGGCAGGGTCAGACTTGCTTCTCTTTTTTTTTTTTTTTTTTTTTTCACAATTTAAAATAAATTAAAATCAAAGGGTGCTTGCAGATTTTTTTTTTCTAATACGAAGCAACAGCCCTTTGTAATAGAAATCTTGTAATCCAACAAGCAGCTGCTGCTTCATTCAAATGCAGAGCTTAGATAATGTCAAAATGTCATATCTATGGCATGTAACATGACTATAAATGTGGAGTGAAAAACCCCAAATATCTCAATGCTGCTTGAATTCTTGGATTTCACTCCTCAGTTCTCCTTACTTTTCTTATTCCCAGCTGGGGGCTGAAGGAGATAGAAGACTGAAATCCCATTTAAAAAATATAAATATTGCAGTGCTCTCTTGGGTGGTTATAGATGCTTGTCCTGAAACGCTAGGGTTTCATTTCTTGCAGGATGTGAAAGATCTATTTTACTGAGCAACTCAGTGTCAACCTTGCCATTCAGTCCTTAATATGGCACAGAGTGAATGCTGTTATGCCTAGCAGGTGGCCTGAGGGTTCCCTGTCAGCATTTTTGTCATGCACTGCAGGAACAGTAAAATCATTCATATAATTCTGAGAACTCCAAACACTTTAATATTGCTCTGAGTTTCCACTTAAACTATAAGTATCGGTGACCTTTCAGAAGACGTTTTATTTTAAAAGGACCTAATTTGCATGACTGGTTGGTGAAGTGACATCCATACCCAAAACAATTTAAGGCTTCTCTTTCTCAAAGGTTTCTCTTTGATAGCACGAGGCTTGTTGGCTAGAGCATCACAATAATATCTCAGAGTCAAAAATAATACCCAAGTTCAGTGGCATAGCATAAGTGTTTGACAAAGAAACACATAGGAAAATCCCAATGTGCCTGAGCTTTGGGGTGGTTCAGATGAGGCTTACAACAAGCAGAGAAGACATCTCATACTCAATACTTAAAAAAGTAAAGAATCAAAAAAAGTTCTAGATGCTTACCAGGGATTTTATCCTGTGCGCTTAGCTGAAATCCTGATTGTGGTCCACTGAGGAAAGGCTGAAATCTTCTGAGCCTCTGCTTTGAAAGGAAACCATAAACTCTGAAAAAGATTAGATGAGATTTAGTTTCAGTTATTAAGAGTTAAGGGCAAAATATCCATGCCTATGTGACCTAAAACTATGGCTGTGACTTTAACCTGAAAAGTGTATAGAACCAGAAATGAAAAAAAGAATTTTACCATCTAAGGGTATAGATAGTAACTTGGCAGGGTTTCACAAGCATCTTGAGCACCTGGATACCTATTCCCACATGGAGGTACTACATTCTATGTCACACGAGCACATTTTTATAATATGACTTAAGCTTTTATATCTTGGAGACACTTTTGATAGTTTATTATAATCACCTTGCTAAAATACCTGAGGAAAAGATTATTTATGTCCTAAACCCATTCTCCAAATACAGCATGAACCATTTAGGTGACAAAAAATCAAACACTAATACTAATTGTGGAAGAGAAGCATTAAGGATTTGGTAATGCTTTGTTCAACATCTGTATCCTTAACAACAGACTACATATTTTAAAAATACCACTGCACACATTTATGTCACTGTGTATATTTTTAAGACTTTGTTCCTCGGGGGAAGAAAAGGATTGTTTTCTTTTATGGCCTGAAAAGTGTCTGGTAAATAGCTAAATACCTCTTACTTTCACTACAGTGTACCTCCCCAGGTAATGGGGACCAAAATTTCATGACCAAAATTTATGTCTGTGTAACCAGCTTCTTCTGCAGATGGTTTCATTATGAGCTGTATTTTTCTGTGGGTTATTACCAAGTAAACTCATTCATGCAGACTCTTTTTTTTTTTTCATCACCAAACAATTTGGAATCAAATTTCATAAATATGGAGTAGAATTGACATAAATGAAGAGGACATGCACAAGCATCAGTTTAAAAAAAAAAAAAAAAAAAAAAAAAAAAAGGCTAGGTTTTTACCACTTCAGAAACCTTAAGATTTGGCAGAAAAGTAAATAGCTATATCTTCTAGTAAAATAATTGGTTCTTCTTAACCTATAAATCCTAATTAATTAAGAAATACTAGCATACCTAACCATAATTATGTGTATATTTACTTTTATGATTCAAGAAAGTTACCCTTTTTTTAAAGATAAACCCATTCTTGACCACCATGTTGAATAGATACCTAAGGTCATGCTTATGACTTTAGAGAAATAACTTCGATAACAATGGTAATATAATACACTATATCCAAAATGTGGAGCACGTCTTATTTTGATACAGATAGATGGATAGATAGATAGATTGTACTGGAACCAGAAAATTCAATCCTTTGTGGTGGAATTTGGTACTATAAACACAAGCAAGCTGGAATCTACAACCATATAAAGCATATTGCACCATTCCTTTAAGTTCTTGCAGCTTTTGAGGTCTTCATATTGAAGATATTACTTGTTTCAATAACATTTTTTTTTTTTTTAATCAGCCCAGCGCAAGAACTCTTTCATCAGGCTTTTGCTCAAGCCCTGTAAAAAAAGGCCAGAACTCCAGGTCTCATTTGGGTCAAAGTTACTGCTATTGGTAAGATATTTTTCTTAGACGGAACCTACTAACATTCTTGAGGTGAGAAAAAAAGGCACAGTTACTGCAAATGCACAATAAAAAAAAAAAAAATTAGCTAGATGGGAGTATTAGTTGTCAAGGGTGGGGGTGTAGTACATTGCAGTCACACACTTCTCAACACTAACAGGAAAACCTAGGAAGCATTGCGTCTCCTTCAGATTTGTTTTTTTTTTCATTTTTTCTTTCAGTGCTAAGAATTTGGGCACAATACCTTACTTGGGCCAGATGGACATTTCAGTCAGTCATTACTTCAGTTAATAAAACCAGTGCTTTGATAAAGCATTTGCCCTAGATGAGATGTAAGAGTTATAAATGGAAATATAAGGTGGGGTTATTATTCCCATTCTTTGAAAATTTTAACAATGTTCTGAGAACATTAATTCAAAGATTAAGTAAAACCACTTATATAGGAACACACTCTGGTCCCCATGAAGAATCAGACTTCTAATGCCATCTATGGCAGTATAATTTAATTCTCAGTCACTTAGCTACAGACAAGAAACAGAACACAACAAATTTAAAATTGCATTATTAATCCATAGAATCCGGTCAGAATCTAGATATAATGCACATTGCTCTTTTTGAGGTGAATGATTTGCAAAGACAACCACAAGGAGAAGACACAATTTTGCCAGAAGCTCATTATCTCATGTCAAAGCCAATTTGAGGCTTTATATCTGTGGCTGACAATGTTATGGTTTTTGCTGAAAAGGCTGCATTTTCTACTGCAGTGTGCCTCTAATAATGTCACTGTGCAGAAGGAAGAGAAACCTTCTTAAGAGTTTTTTTAAGGGATCACACTCTTTTTAAAATAAGTTTAAAAGACAAGGCTGGACACTGATTTGTTTGGTTGGTTGTTTGCAAGCTTGTGTGCTTATTTGCTACGTTAATAATCACTTGGATATTTGTTGTGTGCCCACTCCTGTGGTTGTTGTCCACAGTCACATTTTTGAGGAAGACAATGAGATGATCAAAAATATCCTAAGGCAAGTGCAAAAGCTCACACCACCCTCATATTAGTTTTGTTATTTGCTGACTTGTATCTGACCATTATACTTTGATTCTGACCTCCCCATAATTTGACATTGTTTTGACTTCAGTAGCATTATGCAAAATTCACAAAGATCTGAGAGAAAAAAAAATCTATTATCTTGACTGTTAAGGAATATTAAAAGAAACACTTACTATAAAAATATAAGAATTGTATGCTCTACAAAATGAAATAATGCATACATTCCACAAGTAGAACTGAATTTTAATAGAATTTATGTTATTAAAATTGCTGAAGTTTTATGATACAAAGAAGGAGAGGTAGATATTTCTGTTTCTCCTATGATATAATTCTCAGCTTACTGAAATCAATAAGCAATAACTTTTAGAAGGATAAAATGATCTTTACAATTCACTATAAAGCTTTAGTGTTCAATGAATAGGTATGATATCTATACAGTGATTTGGCAATACCCACTATGTAGGCTGGAGTTCAAAGGCATATCTGTTTTTCATGGCTTCTTGAAGATTTACATTCTGCTACTGATTTTTGCTAAGTCGTTTAATAACTGCAAAACGGCACTACAGTCACATATTCCTTCTTCCTCTCTATTTGTGCTTTCAAGGGGAAAATTAATCACACACAAGAATAAGTGTTTAGGAAACTGCGACTATATCTACATTATCAAGTAGTGTTGCACAAAAGGAGCACACCTGCAGAGTGAAGTACTAAAATTTCCTTACATTTTGGAGTATTCTTATTTTCCAGTTGAGCCAGGAGGACAGTTTTCCTCAAAGAATTTAGAAGAACATTTCTTTTGCCAGTGACAACTGCTATACAGCCTAGGGATGAAGAACAAAGAAGCACCATAAAATTGCAGATGCATGAACAAGTGAATGATAGATAAAATCAGGGAGATTATTTTCTAATAACTCTTTTAGGGGGCAGTGTGGAATTTCTTACATACTGCACTATGCAAAACCCTAAGGCAGAGAAAGAGATATATGCTAATTTTCCCTTTATGGGATGCAGACAAGTCACCGTATCTGAGACTGGATTCAGATATAAGCCTCTTGTTCTGTATATTCCATATCTCCCCATTTCTACCCTCATATTTTCCATATTTTCTGAAAGAATAAGGGGGCAGAAAGGGGATAGACCATACACAATGCTGAATACAGAGGCAGCCATAGTTGTGTGGCACTGGGATATACTAGATATAAACAAAATTTCTGAGAGTTTTCCCCCATGTACTGTGCATTCGGCACCGTGTGTCTCATTCTGGTGTGTCTTGATACAATATGCAATCTATAGTTATAGTTATCAAAATTTTTGAAAAATAATATTCTACATAAGCTATTATTGTACCTTTAAAATCACAAGTAGATGAGATAATTAATTTGACTGCCATGTCTACAACTTTTAAAATCCCGTTTATTCAAGATAGCTTATTTTTAATTAGTTCTTGGCAGACACTGCAGCTTTGATAGCAATTCTAAACCATATTCCAGTGAAGTGTTTCAGCAAGTTTCTATATCTTAAAGCTGCAATATAAACTTGCAGCAAAATCCATTGTCCTGGTTCTGTAAAACTACCTCTGATGGCTAATCCACCAAAGATGAGGACCATGTACAGTTATGCAGGATCATGCTTGTAATTGTAGGTACTAATTGCAGGTATTGAGATGCTTGTTACATTATTACTTTGGTTTTAGCTAGAACCCAGAGCTTGATTGTAATTTCTAACAGCATTTCTTTTGTATGTATATAACTTAATAAAGCAGGAGCCAATTAGTGATGGGTGTTGAGAGGAAGCGTAGGAGATTTCTATACCCTACCCCAGCTATACAGCGTATAGACAGGAATTTATGAGATCTAAAATAGAATTGGAAGCTGCACAGAGCACAATGACGAATCATTCTGTACGAATTACTGTGTTCTTTAGGCAGTGATGAAATATCATTGTCACAGCTGGGATTTGATTCTGACTTGGCTTAAATCAGTTTCTATACTGAATTAGAGGACCTGAAATTGGCTTCTTATTGTGCAGACAATCTCTACATTACTGAGCAAATCCACAAGCATATGAGATACTGAGAAGATTCAGTCATTTTCCTCTTGTTTCAGCTTCTACTAGTGGTATCTCTTGCCTCTCCACGCAGAAAAAAATGAACTCAGCAATTTATTTCATTAATTCTATTTCTATTCTGTAGGCAGCCAAGAAAATAAGACAGTAAATATGGACTTTCATCCATGTGAAATGTCACCATTGTACTTAATCTGAGAAAATCCTAAAGACCATACTTGAGTAACACCTGGATAAAAATGCTCCTGCCTTTTAGCAACATGCAAATTTTTGCACTTTTCTGGTATACATAAATGCTGTCCTGTACACTCCAAATCATATGTTAATGAAAGTACACTAATTTGCTAGTAAACATCAATCTAAATATATACCAGTCATTTTGTACTTCTACTGCAATCAAAATGGATTGCCATCATTCCTATTTCTGCTCATATGGTATGGCTGTCTTTTCACAATGGAAACCCAACAATCCAAAGACTTACTGTCAGATTTAGCATAGATCTTAGCAGAGAATGTTTATATCAATGAAAGTTGCCAAGTTTCATCAGTTTGCTGCAGTGTTTTCATTCTATTTGTATGACCCAATTTTAGCTCATTGATGGTAACGCATTTTGATTTCAACTTACTTTGATGTCAAGTCAGTTTGATTCAAAAATCCTGTTGAATTTAACTCATTTCAGTGTTTCCTGATGTGATATTTTTGTACATCAGCAAGTATAGAAAGTTTATCTTTACATTTTTCTGAACTAGCAGAGAATGGTTACATATAAAATTGCAAAACATGATAAAATTTTTATCTAGCAGTTTTCTGCCCATGAGTCAACTCTCCCATGAGATATCCAATCAGTTTTAACTCCATTCTTAACTTACCAAACATACTCTTTAGTTCTCACTTTCATTTTAGTTCATTTCAACATTATCTCCTGACAAGTTGCCATATTATTTAGACACCAATTTCTTAACAAACAGAAGGAGAATATGCAAACATGATGTGCCAAGAATGTATGTTAGTGCCCTGAAAACTGCCAAGTTTCATAGATGATGATTTGCCTTGTTAATTATTTTGACAAAAATATCCATTGCAATAGCCTTACCACTATTTTTTCTCATTCCTAGATATCCTTAAAACTCACACCTAATATTTTCAGATAAATATCAAGCTCTCTTCTGTCTTCTACTGGCAGAAATATGTGAAGCCTGAGGCCCTATGATTGGCAATGAATTACATAGAGAGAGCTTTTGTACTTCTAGTTTTAGCTGTAAGCTTTGCAATTTTAAGCCTGAAAATGATCAAAACAATTTCTCAGGAAGACTTTTTAATATATATACCATATTCAAGATTCTGATTTAATAGAAAACACCATTCAAGATAATATGAGGAATATATAACACTTAGAAGATAAAAAATCTTTTATAAAAAAATTTCAGATCTTATAGGAAAATTGATAATGCTTATTCTTCATTTTAAATCTAAATCATTTTTGTTTTTTTTTAAATCATAATTTAATTTTCTGAGAAGGTCAGAGTTTCGCATCCGGTTTGGGTCAAGATAGTCTACCTTTTATATCAAATACATGCTATGTATTAGTATGGAGCCAGTTCATTTAAAATACTGGCTTTTTAGAGGAACCAAAAATGCAGGTCTCACGAATCACAATCCTTACTGGACTATTCAGTATATTTTGTATTCAAAAGGGACTACTGTCATATAACCTGACATATTCTATTCTGGAATCACAGGACTGTTTCAAATCCAACTTCTGGGTTTGAACTAAAATCATATTTTTTATTAAGTCTGCCCTATTAAGATATTTCTTATGATAAAATTAACCCACAACCCCTTGGCTAGCTCTAAAGGTATCTCTGAACATTCTGTGCCCTGTTCCTATTTTTCCTAGCTATTGGACCTCACTGTACAGTTGCAAGTGATTTTGAATAACCTCTTTTTCCAGTTTCTTTTCCTACATGGTAATGATTCAGTTGCCTAGACATAGCCTTCTATTTACCTTCAAGATGCTTGTGTATTCCCTACGCACTACAGTCCATGACACAGGGTCGTTTCAGAGGGCATGATCTCCCACAGGTCCTGTGACATATCTGTCAGCACTGTGTGGATCTCTTGGACATCCTCAGATATCTCAAGGAAACAGCTTAGACCTTGTATATATACGGTGATAAAATCATGCCTTAAATGTCAAAGTCATTTTAGTTTCTTGGCAAGCTAAATACTTTCAGGATTTAAACTCTACATTATAAGGAATATTTTTCAATATTTTAATCATTCTTGTTGACCTTTGATACATCAAGTCCCAGTTACTACATTTCCTCAAGTCCCAATCTATGCGATCTACTTTTCTAATGTAGACAGTACATGTGTGCCTTTAATCATATTGTTTGTCCTGTTTAATCAATAAAGATGATTTCTAACAGTTCAGAGTATAGAATAACCAGTAGAGTTCATCTGGGTTTAAAACTGTTATATTTCACATGCGTGTTGAAATTGTTTTCATTCATTCAAATTTTTGATGATGATTTCTTCAGAGCTAAGTAATGACATTAAGGCACAGATTTGCACTGGTTTCATTTATGAACCTTGTACTACAATTCTTTGTTTCTTGAAATATAGTTGCTAGCTTGATCTTAGGTAAATATGTTGCTTCCCTCCAAAGCTGAAATTGTTCTCAACACATAACACTAGTTCTAAAACAAAATCTTTAATCCAATGCAGTATCCATGATACTGTTTTCTTCTAAACTTACTGGTGTAATGGGTTAGTTGTGACAGCAGTGTCTCTTTAAAGGTTTCAATGGATGTGTTAACATGCAATGAATTCAGATTGTGTGATTGCTACGTAATCTCAAAGTCAGTGTTTGTAGGAAAAAAACACCCTATGTAGTAGCACTTCATTTAATATTTTAAGTATGAAATCCTCGAATTAAACTAATCTGCATGAACATTAGTATATTTTTAAGCAGAGATCCAGATTATACCACCCTGTGTTTTAAATATGACATACTTACGATATAGTCTATGAAAGTATTTTTAGGTTATTTTTATTCAACGTGTAATCTTTTTGCTTATGAGGTATTGCTACTTTTCTTCTAGGATTTAGCCTCAGAAGGCACACAGCCTCAAAGAACTCTTATGACTTGCTTCAAAAGGCTCTGAAGCTTCTCACTGAAACTAGTAGTTAAATTCACCTTCCACTGTGGTTAATATGAAACAGTAATGCAGCAAAGCACTGAGAAATCATTTAACCTACAGAAGGATATTGATACAGATACTGCAATTCCCTCCTGCCTTCCATCAATACAGCCTAATACAGTATATTCAGGATTCTACTATCCTTAGCATAACTCCATTTAGCATACTCCACTAACAGTGGAGTAGTATTCTACAGGAAGTCTGTGCAACTGGGGAATTACAGTTATTGATCATTAATTTGTCTGTGCTGCTGTTTCAGATGTTAATCATTAGTTGTATGAGTGGTCAGAATATTGTTTTGTGCTGTTAACTCTGACTCTCTTATTTGATAGATTGTCTTTGATCAGTAGAATTTAAGATGTGGCTGTGTATTGTCCAATTACGATCCTTGTAAAAAAAACCTGTTGTAGTGTTATTTGATATGTCTGTCAAGTGAATACATTTACTTTATTGCTTTTCTACATAAGTTGCCAGCTTCACTGTGAGCACTCCAAGTCAGTTCTTGCAGTTCTTCTAAATTATTTTGACAACATGATTATGCTTTTTCTGAAGTTTCCCATAATGTATTGCTCAGTTTAGTGGGCTCCTAGAGTAGGAACAACTGAGTTCACCCCTAAACCTCACCAGAAGAGGACACAGAGACATGGAGTTAGGGAGTCCAAAGAAAACTACAAATCACAACTGAGACTTAAAGGGTCTAAAAAACAAGATTATTTGCTGGAATTCTGCTTTTTTTCTGGAAAAAAAAATAAATTAAAAATCAGAGATTATCATACAAACCTTTGATAGATGGTCAACCAAAGGGAAACATATGGTTTATGTTGGGTATACTTAGGATATAGGAACAAGGGAAGCCAGGTTTTCAGAATACTGCAGTCAAATTCTCTGAATTCTGTAAAATGAAGTGTTAATGATGAAATATTAATAAATAAAGGCATTATAAAATCATTTATCTAAGGGTAAAAATTAGGACAGGTATTTTTGCCCCTCTCAGTGTGGGGCTGTTCCTTAATAGCCTTTCATAACAATTTTGCTGTTATCAGGAAAAATAATGGTTGTCACTTTGACAGAAACCATTGCCGCTTAGGTTTAAGACACAAAAATCTATGGCAGAGATTTCAGACATGTAAGATTACTTACACTTAAGGAGAAACCCCTCCTTACAATATTAGCAGTAAAAGTCATTAAAGTCTTACAATTAAATCAGACCCTTTCAGTAAGGGCAACAGTTCGCTTGCCTATTAGAAGTTAATCATGTTATTCTTGAGAACTTTTTTGACCTAAAATCTATAACCAGAATGACTGGAATTCGTTAGGTAACACATGTCTCACTATCAACAAGTTATGCTCCTGATAGGAAACAAAGGAAGTAAGATCATTAATTTTAAACACATTTTTTAAGTGTAAGGCAAATGAAAACCTAAAATATTGCAGTAAAACTGAAGAAAGTTCCTAATTCTTCATCTCTAAGCTTGAATCATATTTTACACCTATTTCTTGCCACAAGCCCAGCTTTCAGTGTGCATCACTGCTGCTTCTGTGTGAAATTCAACTGACTGTTGCAGCTCAGATGCAGAAGAGTGTCTAATTTAGATAGAAAACAGCAACATTTCTCCTCTCCAGTTCTTCACAGAAACAGGCAGATAAACACAAGCAGCAGAAATGAGTGAGGCAAGTGAGCTATTAACCTAATGGATAAAGAACGTGGAGCTCGTACTGGAATTTAAATCTCTGGGGTATGGCTCTTTGCAGCTCTAATTTACCAATTTGTTAAATTTCAAATACAGCTAAGAAACATTATAGCCAATTAGTTCCAGTAGGGATATAAGGCTGTATATTTAAATACCCTACTTGTACTGCTTTTCTGATAAACTGAAATATGTCTCATCTCTTTCCAGGCTGTTCCACAATAGCAGCTGTTTTTTAAATTCTCATTTGGGACAGAAGCTAAAAGTCCTTGAAAATTAAATTAAATTAATTCAATTAGGCTAAAGAAACATCTAAACTAGCTACTAGTTAGAGGAATTTTATTTAGTTTATTTCTGTCAAATTGGAAATTTAAAGGGATTTCAAACTATCAAACCATGTAAGCTTAAATGGCAATTGTAATTTTAAGTGTCTATTATTTATTTATTTATTTTATGTTCAGACATACAAAAATATACATTTTGTGAGAATCTGGAAAAAATAATTAAAAAATAAACAGTACAAGGTTGCCCAAAGAACATTTTTTTAAAGATACCAAGTACATTTTCACCGTCTATCCAGTGAGACTGTTACCCATTAGATTGTGTTAACTATGTTCTTCTGTCTCATATTTATAATATTTTCTGCAACTTTGAATGTTAAAAATCAGCAGTCCTGTCCTTTTGGGAATTTTATAGATGTGTCTATTTTTTTGTCCCTCTAAAATACCCCTTACAGGCTTACACCTGAAGAACTTAACATTTCAAATGAAAGAATGACAGAGACATGCTTAACATACCAAATGAAAGCACAACAGAGAGATGTGACAGAATGCATAGTTGCCTTCTCTTACCAAGCACAAAAAATGGAGATGATGAGGGCTATTAAAATAAATAATTAAATGACCCCAAAAATTACTTGCAGTCACATCCTTGAGAACATTTCCTCTTTGTTACTCTAGCCAAAGGTATTATTTTCTGATCCAGGTCAAACATGAATTGTCATCCATAGTTTAAGGTTTAACTAGACTGGCATCACTTACCATAAAACATAGGTTACCTATTGTATATACTTATGTGTGTATATTTGTATTTACCAAAAACATACGTTATATAAATTTAAATATGTTCATAGAGAAACATACACACACATGTACACATGCACTTATATATATATGCACATGTATGCATGTATTGGGCAACCAAATGAGCTATCTTTACTTGCTGGTAGGGTTAGAGAATTTAGAGATTATAAGGTGCACCTTCAGGAATATTTAGGATACTGACTACTCTTGAGTTGAAATCATCAAAAAGTACTTTCCCAAACTCCTTGAAGCATCTGAGAGTCTCTGTTTTGCACAAGATAATTATTTTTTGAACTGACTGTCAGGGACCTTCCTTCATATCAGAAACAAGCAGTTTCTAAAAACCCACCCCGACAATTGCATCCTGCTGGAATTCCTTCACTTTAGACCATAACATTTTAAAAAATTCTGTATCATCCCTTTTCACAATACAAAAAAGCTAGAGGGAAGTAATTCATATGTGTTTTCTATCACCAGAGATTCCTTAGTCAACCCATTGTCTCGGGTCCAAACCGATACAGACTGAGAGGGAGACGATAAAAGAAATGTTAGGACAAAGGAGACGCCTGCTGCCATGTAACGTTGTTGAAGTCCTTGAAGAGAGAAAAAAAATGGATACCCAAGAACAGATCTCAAATTTTTATGTTTGATAAAAGCGTTAAGTGCAATAACTGCATTTCATATCTAACACACCAGAATAGAGACAGATGAACTTAGCTTCACTTACACTGCTCTTGGTCAGTCATCCCACACTGAGGATCTATTATTCTCGTGAGAATTATGATAACTAATGCCTTCTCCACATGTCACAGCGCAGCAGGGAGCAGTGGCTTCTTGGGGCTGGGAGCTGGCAGCCTCAGGGCCTCCCTGGAGGTGGTGGGTCAGGGCCTCACCAGCCAGGCCTGTCCCACCAGCCCAGGCGTGGAGCAGGGCAGCCGGAGGGGCAGGCGGGGACAGCCCCAGCCCTGGGCATCAGGCACTTCCCTGGGGATGGAGATGGGCTGAGGCTGGGCTGGTGTGTCAGCCTGCAGGTGCGGGTCAGGATCAGGCTGATGGGGGAAGCAGGGCCAGGCAAAACCCAAGATTGCGAGGCAGGGCCATGGGGACAGGGATGGACCAAGGCAAGGCCAGGACATCAACCCACGGGTCAGGGCCTGAGGCCTGGATCAGGGACCATGGCTTGCCACAGGCCAGGCTGCAACACCAGGGGGCTGTTGCTCTGTTGGGGGCCAAGCACCACTGCCTCTGCCAAAATCCGACTCCATGGGCAGGGGATCACCAGGCTGGTGCTGAGCTTCAGGGTGTATGCACAGATCAGCTGTACTCACTTCTTTTCTACAGACAGAAGCTTGATCTGAAGCCTTGCATGGTGCAAGTGATGTACAGGTTGTTATCCAGAGTCTCTAAATCCTTTTGTGATCTGGAAAACTTAATTATCATAGAATGGTTTAGGTTGGAAGGGACCTTAAATATCATCTAGTTCCAACCCCCCTGCCATGGGCAGGGACACCTCCCACTAGACCAGGCTGCTCAAAGCCCCATCCAGCCTGGCCTTGAACACTTCCAGGAACAGGGCCTCAACAGCTTCTCTGGGCAAGTTTGTATTTAATTACCTTAACTACAAAAGGACCCTAATTAGTTTTTTATCTCAACATGGTATACTTAACATGAGAAAAAACAACTGACCATTATGATACAAACTTCCAATAATACATTTTTTAATCTTGAGAAATTTGGTCCTGAATTTATTTTAAATTTTACAAATTTATCTTTGGTTCCTTTGCTCTTCTCCAACTGTGCACGAAGGCAGCGCTTTGCTCCGAATCAAAGAACAAAACAAGCACTAGCATCTGCTTCTGTAACTGCTGATGCCTACCTATGGAAGAGAGGAAAGAGCTTCGTCTGACAGGGCTTGGTTGCAACTCAGCCTCGGATAGACTGGGGACTATGCCTGCCTGATGTAATTACCTGCCAGCTGACAGCAATTACATCTATAGCTTGTAACCAAAAAAGGGACCATATAAGAAAAAGTTATTTTTAACTCTTTTCATCATTTATCCCTCTTTTCTGACTTCTTCATTTATCTGAGAAATTTTACTTGATGGACAAAATCACCGTGGGTAAGATAACCAGTGGCTGATTGAAAAAATAATGAATGGAGGTGGATTATCATTAAAGAGGAAAGTGTTGTGAAGATAAAAAGAAGTGAAAGAAATATTCCCTAAAATGTGTCCCAGTTGTTGTTTTCCATACAATTTTGAGGTTATCAAATTTTGAGAAAAAAAATTAACTTTGAGAAATGTTACATGCCTTAGCTGAAAAAACTCACTAAATGTTTCAGTCATTCAAGAGAAACATCTGTCATTAATATATCTGGAACATTTTTAAGTTAATAAATGAGAGTGGTTATTTCAGGTATAACTAGTAAAAGACTGGATCATGGAGAATGAATGATATCATGTTTGACACAGATCATGAGATGCACTAAACAGCAATCCCTAAAACATGGCATATCTTAAGTAGCCCGAACAGTTTGATTTTTTACATTTGAAAATCTGTTCAAATACTACTGAGAAGTTTTTTGAGTTTTTTTTTCATGAACTTGTGTCTTTAGCATAGTCTTAAAAAGATTTATTTGTAAAACCTCTGCTAATATCCTCATACTTTTTTTGGTTTTAGTTTTTCAGTCTTTTAACCTGGATATTGTCAGCATGATAAATGGATAGATTAGCAAAGTGTGCATGAATGAGCAACTGACAAAATGTTACAGTAATTAGATGCTTGGTAATATGTATGGAATTTTTCATTTGAATTTTATTGGCCTTTATTATGGGCATTAAATGTGTGCTCAGAGAGGAAATAAATGCTATGAGTTTATGTGCAGGCATAATGTAAAGTAACCATTACAAAAATCCATAGCTACAAACAAAGAATTATAGGAAACCATTAACAAAAACCAGTGTTCTGTAATCGAGTTGTAGCTCACGCATAAATTGAGCTTAGTGGTGTCACACTGTCCTGGTGTTCCTTTATCCCCATGACAAAAGTGTTGGAAATTCTCCTTTTCAGGGGAATTTCCAAACTAAGAAAACCTTGTTCTTACAATTTTCATAGCTAGGTCACTTTTCTAAAACTTTAATCATTTCTATTACTGTGCTTTGTCTTCTGTCTAGTTTGTCTTAATGTTTCCTGTAGCGTGCTGGTCAAAATAAAGCACCCTATTCCCATTGTTATCATAGTACTACATGGTAGGACTCAATAATAAGTCGCTGTATGTTAGATGACAGTGTTGTTAAAAGTGTATGAGAATTACCTTTTCCTTTCTACAGGAGCATCACCAATTTGTGATTCTACTTAAAATCTTTCCATGTGAATGTTAATGACTGACAAACACTTCTTATTTTATATTTCTGTGTGTGCTGTTTCCAAGCTAAGTGTGATTTGTGTACTTTGTCTTTATTGCATCTCATAGTCTTTATTTCAGACCGTTTCTCTGATTTATGAAGATCATTCTGTCTTCTCAAGTGTTTGGAAAACCTCATGGGTTTGTATCACCTGTATAGCTCATACTTGTTTTCTCAATGCCATCATCTCAATCTTCCATGAAAATACCAAATAATGCTTCATCAAGTACAGATTTCTATGATCCATGACATGGCATTTATTATGGAATTTGACAACACAATATTAATAACAGATCTTTGTGCAGGTATGAGGTTTCTTTTTGTCTTGTTTTGGTTTAACTATGGTCAAATAGAACATAACACTAATTTAAAGAAAGCACAGATTTACCTTTCCTGTGCTATTGGGCTGGGGAGAATTTCTTTCTGTAAGGCAAAATGCTTTACTTACACACATCAGGAAATGTCTTAGCCCTATATTAATGCTAGTGTCTCAGAATGATTCCCTTAGCAATAATGGATTATGCAGTAGTAGAAAGAAAGCATTGCCTACATACTATAAGAATTAGATATTCCATATAATGTGCTAAAAAGATTTATCTTGAATTTGTGATTCCAGAACTCATCATAATGCTACAGCTTATAAATTTGCACTGAGAAAAGAGTGCAACTGGTAATGGAATACATTCAGAACATGATAGGTAGAAAATTAACCTTATTCTACTATTAAGTTGGCCATAATCAATAGCTTTCACAAATACCATAAAGTGTCCCTAATTTCAATCTACGTGTCCTAAAAATTAACATCTAGAATAAATTACTTTTTTATTATTATTTTTGTGGGGCACCTTCTCCTTGGGAATTACTGTTAAGGTCACATATAATAAAAATATGTCTTTAAAGTACAAAATGAGTTTGATAAGGAATGCAGAAGCCAGAAGGTAATGGCTCCAGATAAGCCTACATTTCAAATATATTTGACATACCAGCAAATTGTCTGGATAGTTCAGAAACTGCAAGTGCTGGGGAAGTATTTCATACTGCAAATTCATGGCCTTTTTTGCTTGTTGGAATATAATTAATGACAATCCTATAGATCAGATACACATTGTTAAATTTCACAAAGAGGCTAATAGTTTCTTCATTTATGAAAATAGGTTGCTTTAAAATGCACAGCCTGAACCTCATTTTACATCCACAAGTTCTCAGGATCCATTCTCTTCCACACAACTTTAGACATTTTTTCAATGAAAGACACCAGGACTACATCAATTAAAGAGTAATTTAAATATATACGCACACAATAGAGAGACAAAAGGAGAAACGAATCAACTGTGAACAGAATGGAGTCTTTTCATCAATACAATACAATACATTATTTCTTACAGGATAAAATTCACTTTACCCTGAAAGCCCAAGTAATCATTGTGTGAGAGAAAATGTGTGAATGGGATGAAAAGATAAAAATCAGACACTCCTCAAAGTAAGCCAGGGTAGGGGGCTGTAGCAGAACTTCCCTGTGATGGCTATAGGAACTAATCCAACGTAGGAAATAGGGCATCATTCATATGATGGCATTTAGAGAGCTTGTTGCACTTTCCTAAGGGTTACTGCATGATTTTTAGGCAGGTCTGCAGACCACCTAGGCTGCTTTTCTTTCTGACTTAGACTTGATACATCATAATATATCCCTCCTGCCCTGGGCGTCCTACTACTACTTTGTGCTATGATTACAAGGGCACATTACAAGGGGTTTCCATTTTTGTAGGTTATGTTTCTCTCTCTCCAGTTATAAAACTAGAGGTTCAGTTTAGACTGGATTTTGAGACTCCCGAGCAATTGGGACTCTCTTCTTTAACAAAAGTTGATTCTGTATTGTCTGTATACTTCATATGAGAAGATGGCATAGGTAACCATGCTAATTTACAAGCCAGGTTTTGTCTAGGAGCTATGACAGGAAAGTGTAATTTTCTAGTGTCTCATTTTGTCATGGCCTTGTTACACAGACAGAAATATCACTTACAATTATTCAGCCAAATGCAGTCTTCATTTTTTACCTATTAATTCCCATTAATTAATGTAAAATGTGAATAATCACAGAATTTGGTCCATTAGGACAAATCACACCCATGACAACTGTAGAAAATTAATGTAATCACCTAATAAATGTTTGTGAAGATTCAGTCTTCTCCCAAATATTGAAAGTTTGTCCGCCCACCACTCCTTCACTCCATTTTTAATCCTTCATTTTCTTTATTCTTCCTTAAATATACATTTGTGAAGAAATCAATAGTACACAGCTACAAGACATTATCCAGAAACTGCAGCTCAATGTTTTCTTGCAAAGTGCTGTTGATCTTTATAGTCTTTGATATGTACCTGATACTGAGCATGTGTAATCCTTACAATTTAAAAATAAAGTACAGCTGCTTTCTGATAATCTCAGAGAAGACTTTTGAGCAATGTTTGGATGTAGGTTACCTGTGATCAAAACCAAAAGAAAAAACAATGCAGTTTTAAGAAAAGTAAACGGCTGTTTTCTTTTAGTGACTAGGAAATTTTGATTTGGTTTTGGTTCAGAGGACTTCTTTCTCCGTATGTCCCAAGCCATGCATGCTAAAAAACAGGCTTTTCACCTGTGTGAATTACATTATAAATTGTTATAGACAAAGATTGGCTTGTGAGTAACTGTATGTTCCATCCCTGTATGCTTACCTGATTTCTTGTTTGGGTACGAATGAGAGCCATTACAAAGTCATAGTAACGGCCTAAGGAAAACCGATATTGAATGAGCAGATAATTTATTCTTGGATTGGTTTTCAAGTTTTGTTCTCAAAAGAACATAAACTGCTGTCAATTGACTATAAAAGGATTTGACATATAGTTGGCAGGAGGTATGACACCTAGAGGAAGAATGTTAAGGCAGGAGTAAGAACACAAAGCTGAGCAGGAACTGGAATATGAAGTTGCATATAGTATCTGAGCAGACATTTCTGTATTAAGCAACCAAAGACCATACATTAGACTGGGTCTCTGCCATGAGACACAGCTCTAACATGCCTGCTGTTTCTCACCCAAAAGCATCCTGAGAAACATACTGATTCAATGGATGACATTGGTAGCCCTCTACCAGTTACTATGTTGAGAAAGATTGCTGCAGGAGTGCTGTTCGTGGCTTTGAGGCAGCAAGGCAGGACTTCAGTAATTTCTATGCCTGCCTATCTCTAAAATCATTCTGTGGTGGAAGGACATGAGTCTGTGGAAGGTACTTCCTGCAAAACCTACTGCACTTCAAAAGGCATCTGATGTGAAACTGATGTGAACAGCTATACTGCTATTTGCTATTTATGTGCATCCACACTTATTTCAGCTCTTATCACTTTGACATTCTAGCCCGTGATTCCTTGTGGTTTAATGTACCACACTCTATCTTGCTAGGCATAAAATCCAATATTTACGTTCGTTGATTGGTCTGTTTGCTTGTTTGCTTGCTTGTTTCTTTGTTGTTGATAGGACTGGGAGGATATATAGGATAAGTTGTTTCTACAAAATACTTCCAAACATGCACAAAATAATTTAATCTCAGTGATCTATATTATGAAAATACCAATGGCATTACATTTGATCTAGTGAACTAAAGAGAACAGTTGAAATTTGATCTTAATCATTCAGGACAGTAGCTAATATTGAGAAGAGTAGTTCAGAGGTTTAGGAAAGCTCCCTCTGAGAATTCAACACAGGAAATTTTCTTATCTGATATCCCTCAATAGACTATTTTCATTACCTTTGTACAGACAGATATACAACATCTAAAAGGTATTTGACAGTCTAATTTGGAGGTAGAAATCCTGATATCATGTGACTAATTTTCTTCACCTACTGATTATGTCTGACATAGCACACTTCAGGAAGTCACAGCGCATGCAAATAACATGACAGAATAACAGTACTTACAACATTGTACGTACATTGATTAATCGTGGTGTAACTTACTAGTAATAAATTATCAGAAAATGCAGCAAAAGGACACTGCTGTTGTGTTAGAGAGAATCTAAACTATCTGAATCAGCAAACAAGATTAATTACTATTGTTTTTATTACACAGAAAAATACTTGTTTTCAGTTGGACTATATGAAAATGCTTTGGCATTTGGTTGTATTTATTTTTATTAGCGTTCAGTAGGAGTCTATCCTTTTCTTTAATGAAAGATCAACACCAGATGCCTACTGAAAGAAAGAAAAAAATGTTAGCTATAGTGCTTGCAATTTGTTTCACTAATTATAGATAATTGCAGAATCTTTTTTGATCCCTGTGATTTACATATTTTCTGCATTATTCAGGGGACAAACCCCAGGGATCATTGGAATAAAACAGGAGCAATACCACTGAGCATTTCCAGCATTATGTACAGCAGATCCACTGATCTGATACATAGAAAAATAAAATATTTAATATGTAATTGCATAATCATAACAAGCAATAACATTTGAGAATGTACTCATTTATGCCATTACTGAATAATGTGTATCATATATATTATGTGTATCATATAGTTTTGCTTAATATTACTACTCAAGTGCCGTCCAACATATTCTATAGTACTTAGCAGACACTCAAAAACCAGAAGAAAAGGAAGAAATAATGGAAACAAAGAGTGGCATGTGTGTTAGAAAGCATTATGTAGGTAAATTTCTACTTGGATATTAATTTAATTATATCAGTAAAAGTTGGTGCGATTTCTTTCCTTTCAAAATGTCAATTGCTGCTAAACAAAAATGCTGAAAAAGCTCAATAAATAATGAAAAGTCTAATTAGTTAAGAATAAGGACATAAGTTAATTTGTACACATTTTTGAATTGTCTTTAATATCTATAATAACTATGGTGTGTGGATTTTATTTTAAAACCAGAGAATTCTTTTTAGAAGAGAGGATGAGAGAATGTGCTGTCATTTAAAGAATGAGTTTTGTCAGTGTTTCTCTACAATGCAGGCAGGATACTTCTTGTTCTGCTATTTAAGGCTGAGAAGGAACTAGCAGTTTGGAAGCCAAAAAAAAACCACTTTACAGCAAATATAATAGGCCTAGTGTATAACAAGCCCTGATCTTCTCCTTGAATATCGCTTGACAGGGTAAAAATATTTTGCTGCTCCTGGCACAATAGTTCTAAGTATTCTATGATTTTAACTACACCTTATGTTCAGTTGATAGTAATCATTGTTCCATGGTATGATACATACATAACAATTTCAATGGTAAGCATAACTTTTGTTCCAAAATCGAGAATTTAAAGTACATTTAGATATGAGGGAAAAGTTCCAGACAGTAAATTCATACAAAAAAACCTTCATCACTGTAACTACAAACAAAAGCCTGTTAAACTCTTCTCAAATTCCCTAGCTGATTGCATTACAACCTTTTTAAGAAGAAATGATACTTGATGGTGGCTTGAGTGGCAGACTGTTCTGTTTTGTGACAGATTTGATGCTTACAGAAATAGTTTTTTCTACAGTTCCAAAAGGTCATCCCACACTAAAATTCAGCTATTTCAACAGTTGTAACAATAGTTTCTTGCAGCTATTCTTGTCTTGTTACATAAATTCTTAGATATAATAACTGTATAAGGACTCTCATATTTTCCCAGCAAACTCTCTCCTGAGAACATTATTGTCTAAAAAAGCATAACATCTATTCCTACCTTTTGCTTTAAAGAGTAGCAGATAGATATTCCTTACTCAAGAAAGAAAACAGTTTTCAGACTTCATCTTTCTTCTTCTAGATCTTTTATCCTTAAACCCCTACATTTTGGTCTATCAATTAGGTCTGAAAACACAGATGTTCAAATAAAGATATCATATTGCTGATGTGAAGAATTTCCAGACCTTGGCCTTCTGATGTGGACTATTCTGTATGTACTTTTCAAAAAACAATTTCACAGTTTCACTTGTTTTAATTATACTGTGGAATATGAAATGGCAAATAATATGCTTTCTAATTCATTTCTAAGATTTGGGGTAGGATGTAAGTCCTGGAATTGAAAACAAATATATTTTTCTATAGCCTTAGTATATGTGAATACTTGCTCTGAATTTCTGAAATAAAATTGTAGTTACCTATAGTTTTATCAGATCCATAATTTTCCTTTCCACAGAAGATAAACACTAGTTGATTCGGTAATGCAGCTATCCTTTTTAGTGGTATCACAATCTGACCTTCTGCTGATAGACTGGTGGAACCATGCTGTGCCTTCCCCGAGACAGAAACAGGAACACCTGCCAGAAAAAAAAAACAGAAGATCAAGGGGATCCTGTATTGTAGTAGCTTAAAGAAAGCAAGTCAATAGAGACAAGTCTACACTCAGGGCAGCAAGCCCTCCTTGCCTTCCCAGGTGCCCCTATACAACAGGCTCTGGATGTGGAAGGTCAGTCAGTTGATGATGTGGATGATGGTGTATCCACACCAGAGCTGTTGCCAAGGTCAGAAAGGCCTACCCCCTGTATCACAACCATCTCCACGAGGAAGAAAAGATGGATTATAGTTGTAGGTGAGTCCTTTCTGAGGAGAAGAGAGGGTCCAATATGCCAGACAGACCCTCCTCTTAGGGAAGTCTGCTGCCTCCCTGGTGCCCAGGTTAAGGACATCACTAGGAAACTTCCTAACCTGATACAACACTTAGACTCCTACCCATTACTGCTGTTCTATGTGGGTGGCAACGAAGCTGAAATGTGTAGTCCAAGGGCAATCAAAAGAGACTTCAGGGCCTTGGGACAGTTGGTAAGGGAATCTGGAGTACAGGTAATTTTTTTCTTCTATCCTTCCAGTTGTGGGTAGTGATACTGGAAGAAACAGATAGACCCAGTCTATTAATACATGGTATTGTGGCTGACGTCACAATTTGGGGTTTTTCAACAATGGGATGGACTACGCAGCACCAGGGCTGTTGGCATCAGATTGAATTCATCTTTCTTAAAGGAGGAAGAGGGTCTTTGTTCACAAGCTAGCAGGGCTGATTGACAGAGCTTTAAACTAGACTGAAAGGAGGAGGGGGAGAGGGACTTGGTGGATGAAGAGCCGGACATAAGACGACAACGTTCACTTGCAGCACAGAAAGCCAATTGTATCCTGGGCTGGCCAGCAGGTCAAGGGAGGTGGTTCTGCCCTTCTACTCTGGTTTGGTGAGACCCACCTGCAGTACTGTGTCCAGCTCTGGAGTTCTCAGTACAGGAAAGACATGGACCTGTTGGAACGGGTCCAGAGGAGGACTTCAAAGATGATCAGAGGGCTGGAGCACCTCTCCTTTGAAGAATGGCTGAGAGAGTTGGGGTTGTTCAGCCTGGAGAAGAGAAGGCTCCAAGGAGACCTTATTGCAGCCTTTCAATACTTAAAGGGGGCCTACAGGAAAGATGAGGACAGACTTCTTAGTAGGGCCTGTAACAACAGGACAAGGGGTAATGGTTTTAAACTGGAAAAGGCTAGATTCAGATAAGGAAGAAATTTTTTACAATGAGGATGGTGAAACACTGGAAACAGGTTTCACAGAGAGGTGGAAGGTGTCCCATCCTTGGAAATATTCAAGGTCAGGTTGGATGGGGCTCTGAGCACCCTGATCTAGTTGAAGATGTCCCTGCTTATTGCAGGTGGGGCTGCACTAGATGACCTTTAAAGGTCTCTTCCAACCCAAACTATTCTATGATTCCATGACTCTAAGATATTCTTTGGAAAGCTGATCAGTTTTAACAGCCTTCTGAGTTCTAAGTAAAATTCTGTTTATTATCCAAGATACTGAATTCTGATATCTGCCAAAGAAAGAATGTCTATCCATTCTTACCCCACCATCTCTTCGTTCCAGAAAACAGAGCTTCAAATGCAAAAAACAGTTCAATTTGAAATTTGTCATAAGTTTATTTTATAGACTAATCAACCAAACACTCTTTACTTCTTCAGAAGCTGAAATGGCCACTCCCTCATTATATTAGGGCTTTTTGGTATACCATTCTAATTATTTGGGGTCAAACATTCCCAGTTTTTCCAATAATCTGAAACTTCTTTTAACAGTCTGCTCCACATCAAAATCCTGACATTAGATTGTCATATATATTTCCGCACTGCCTCTGGAATTTTGCTGTAAATTATGACACTTTCATTAAATGTTATTGCTATTTTTAAGACGTTACTCCTCATTAGATAATGTTTATCACAGTAGTATGTGTAAAGGAGGAAGGTGGAAGTGTTTGAAATTCCTTTGTTCTTCCAGTGATAGAAAAGCTACTGCCTTTGAAAACAGAACAGAAGAAACTGTTTTGAGGCTACAACTTCCTTGTTATACCTACTTTTAATTTTTTTCTTTCTCTACTTTCCTTGTCTTTGGGTTCCTGGGAAGGATTCAGAAGTGGCCAGAAAGTGGAACTGAGGAATGTTTGCCTGGTAAGAATCTTCCAGATCATCTGACTCCAATTCTTCTCAATTATAGGCTTCACAACAGATTTTAGTTTTGACTTTTGTCTGTAACATAAAGCTCACATGCCCTCACTTACCATCCACTACCCCATGATCTTTAGCAGAAGGTACACTCAAAATATCCAATATCAATAAAATATAACTCCCTGTCAGCAAGACAAGAGGAAAAACGCCTCTTTTAACTCCAAATCTGGGGATCACTTTAACTGTGGGCACACTAACACTGTTGCAACACGCTAACAGTCTACCTGGCGTATTTTAATAAGACTTTACAATGAGGGTGGTGAGACACTGGCACAGGTTGCCCAGAGAGGTGGTGGAGGCCCCATCCCTGGAGACATTCAAGGCCAGGCTTGATGAGGCTCTGAGCAACTTGATCTAGTTGAAGATGTCCCTGCTTACTGCAGGGGCTTGGACTAGATGACCTTTAAAGGTCCCTTCGTCCCTTCCAACCCAACACATTCTATGATTCTATGATTAGATACCTGAGTTCAGAATTGACTCATATCCTTCATGTGTCAGCTGACCTCAGATACACCTTAACACTGCAGTGGCCCTAGTTTCTGACACTGACGGTTCTTAGGTCCCTAAAATTTGCCCCCTATATGTACTTTCTGGTGTTTAGGATCTAATTCACCACGAGGACCATCAGAAGTCATAAAAAAGACATTTTTCTGCCTCTTTTCTGTTGACAAGGTCTGATCTGATAAAAGTGCTCTGAGACTGTCTCAACGTAGGGCTTCTAAAAATATGGTAACTTCTTTAAACGTATTATGATTCCTGTTTCTACACAGTATTTTAGCTTCAGAATATTTCTGTAGAGTCTAAAAGACATGATTTCAGTCATTGTGTCTGAGGGGCCTCAAGCAAATATGTCCAGTTTTTCAGTATGTCCAACTGTAAAGCCTAAGATGAAATAAATTCAGGAGAGAGCGTGACTCAAATTTATAGCTTAGCGTGTTCCTTTGGGAGATGCAAGTTCAGTCTTTTCACAAAGCATACAGGATTCAAGTCTTGAAGAGGAAGAAGAATTTAAGCAGTGCTCTGTCCTTTTGGGGTTTTTATTTACTTTTTTAGTGGTTCCTTATTCAGCTTAGCACAATTTTAAGCACCTAATTTCTGCAAACTTGGTCAGTCTGGGTAAGTTGGATGTTGATTAGCCAGTTTGGCGCACTGTGACATTAAGAAAGGACCATCATAAATACAGAAGACTTCTGACATTAATATTTGGGGAATAAACCAAAGCTGGTGTCATGAACCAATGTTAGTGTTGAAGTAGGATTTTCTTCCATTGTGTTCTCTAAATTTCATAATCATTAACGTTTCTGGGATTCTTTACTGTAACCTGAGAGCTGTAATTAAAAATACATTTTTAATAATTTATAATACAGGGAATGCAGTGCAATAAATTCTGGAATAAAATGCAATCAGACTGTGCTAAGGTGAACACAATAAACTGTCCCATTACAAATGATGAAAGATGAAGAACAAGAGAGACGTGACAGGAAGCCAGAGTGGATATTCAAAAGCAAAGACAAATGCACATCCAGAGTAAAAATCAGTTGTGACCTTGAAACCTGACTGACTTCATTATAGTTATTTTATTGGGGAGGCATTTTCTCCAAATACAAGAGCCAGTTTAAAAAAATATGACTGTCATTTAGAAAGTCATTAATGAGCTTTTCTTTACTTGGGCTAGTTATTTCAAGTATGATATTGAAAGCTTATATTAATCAAGAGCTTATGTGAAAGCCTTTTTAATGCATCGTAGTGGATATTCTCCTAAAACAAGCAGCACAGACTCCTTTTTTATTGATGTGAAGTGGATGTTGATGCAAATTATGCATGATTTATACTATTGTCTTTTTCCTCCATATCAGCTTCTTAAGTTTTATGAATCACATGGTGCATTTTTGTTTTCTCAGAAAACCTTAAACACCCAAGACCCAGAGATTTCATATACATGACCTCTGTCACATTGGCTTTGGGTCCTATAAATAGCTGTCAGATGTTCAAACATTCTCACAAAGAAGCAACAGTTGTTTCAGATTAGTATCAGCAACTAGGTTTGTATTTCATACATAATTTTATATGCTTCTACCTCTATCTTTGATTTTCTTATATTCACTACAAACTTTTCACTCTACTAATAGGAGGGAAAGGGGGAGGGTAGAGAGGACGCAGAAAAGTATCTATTACTGCCTTGTATAATTTCTCAAAATTGCATGCTGAATTAGTAAGATTGGTTCAAAAACCGTTTTTAGAAACTGAAGCTATGTCTGACATGCCCTATTCATATAGCATTTATGTAACACTTACAAGGCGACAACCATTGCATATTTGAACAAAATCCCATTTTGTACTGACAGCTTTCTCTTCAACAGATAACAGAAGGTGGCAATGTGCCCTCCTAGCCGTACAGTGTTGCAACCTTAATTACTTTCTGCCTGGTCTCATCTCACACGATCTGTATGACCACAGTTATTCTGAGACCTGATTTGCTATTCCTTTTGTACCTAGACTTTGGCCCATGAAACAAGCCCAACTTCCTGTATCCTGTACCAGCTTCAGAGGTTATGAATGCTTTTGCTCTCTGCATGCGCGTTCTAGAGTCTTCCATAAATTCTCACAGAAATCAGAATTACGGGTTTTACTCCACTCCAGATGAGAAGGGAATTGAATTCATTTTCTTACTTCTTGATCATCTGTACCTCATAAAGCTGTCTTCCGTAAATGATATGACCCTCCAACAATGTGTAGCTTTGGAAGCATTTTGTGGTGAGTCCAGATCCTGTTGGTATGCACTGGCTTTTTCTTCCAATAGGCTACTTTTGCAGGAAAAAAATGTTTTCATTCGGCATTTTTATGAAAGTGAGATAATGAGCTAAACAGACTGAAGCAGGGTCTTCTGGGTCTGCACAGGAGAAAAGCTATAAAAACCAACAGATCTTTACAATCAAAGACTGAAGTTTCTAATGTGTCTACGCAGCAGCTAAGAGGATGGGGGAGACTGAATCATTACTTCAGATTCAGGTTTCTCAGTTATCACTATAGATATGTAGAATTCTTTTAGTTACCTAATTATTTCATTGAAGTGTCCTCCTGCAGAGAGGACGTTCGCTACTGTGCAGGGCAATACGAGTCTTTATTTTTAATGATTAAAGATAACTTCTGGCTCTAAGTAATATTGTGTTCCATTTCTGTATGGTAAATTAGCTTCTAAAAAAGTCTTGGTCTCTGTTTTGGGGATTAAATATTAATTTTGAATCTGCTGAAACTGAGACTTAACTCACTTATGCACACATTTTTTGAGATACTCTCAGGTAAACAAGGTATCTGCATGGGGTGACAGATACTACAATGCCTGTAGGAAACTTAGACACTTCTAAGACTGGGTCTGGGGACCAGAGAGTTTTCATACTGTCAAATAGTATTAGACATCTATACATGACCAACTGACTCAAGTCCTAAGTGTTAAATAATATTTTAGTGCTCCTTTATCCTATGCAAAATGATTGTCTACAGTTCCTACTATTCAAAAGAACTAATTTAGAATAACTCGCTGCATTAAGGAGGAATGTAGTTCATGAAGAACAGCTGTTATTTTCATTCTAATTTATAACATGAATAAACTATTCCCTGTATAATGTGTGGTACATATTTTCTTCTTACATCCTTAAATATCATTACTTTGGGTGAATATGTGAAAACTTTTCTCACTTCCTTTCTACCTAGGGATGCCTTCATTTTTTTTTTATTTTATTTTTTTTTTTTTTGGATCCACTTTTTTTAGAGTTCTTTATTTTTAGAGTTTTTTAGAGGTTTTTTTAGATTTTTTTTAAGAGTTCTCCGCAAGGCTCTCCAGTGACCTCTGTCCAGCTGACTCAGTGTCACTGGCACTAACACGGAGCACTATCTGTTGCAGAAAGCGTTTTAGGATAAGCTAACAATATGGGAGTTTCAGAAGCATTTTCTTAGGGACCAATGTTTCAAGTTATTATTAGCCAGAATTAGTCTCTGTCATTTGACAGGTTTGTGCTGAATATACCAAAGAGGAAATTCAGTGTTTTGAGGAGCTATGAAGCAGATAGTTTCTGGTGATTATGAATATGTGCTTTTACCATTATTTGATCAACTGAGGTCCTATAGATATCTTCAGTGTGGAATATGAAATACTCTCTGGCAGAAGGGCCTCCCTGTTTTTAGTGCATTCAGCATGTGGAATTCAGCAGACTCAGAAAGAAAAAAAAGCAAAGACATCTCTGTGTAGTGTAAGCCTGAGTAAATACCACCTTTTCAAAATGATGACAAGTGCTTAACTGTAATTACATACATTTCTAATGCATTTTTTATCTGCTGCAAACCCTGGTGCAAGGTTTTTATTTTTTTACTTATTATAAATCTTGGGCTGAACTTTTCTCCTTTCTACAGTGTGATAACTTCAAACTTATCCTCAGTGCCTTGCTGATATCAATTCTGACCCAACAGCATCCTGCTGAATTGCATGAGGCCCTGCAAAGTAGCTTTTATGTTTTAAGGTTCAACTACCATAATCTCTTAAACTATTTGATAAAATTTTAATCTCTCTGCCCTTCTTTTTTAGAAATCTGCCCAGGAAAGATGCCTTGACAGCATCTTATTTTATTTACTTTTCCTGAATCCCTATCTCTGCCATGTTTAATCATTTATCTTCTTCCTCCAATTTTTCTCCCCCTCACTTCAATCTTTTCTTTCCGTTCATCTCACTGTGGCTGAAGTCCAGCTTTGCCTTATCCTAATTATTGTGCAGACTATATTCCATTATCTAAACACACTCTTTGTCTCCTGAACTGCTCCTGTACTTTATCATTAGATTCTCTCAATGTCATCACTACTTGTGCTTTTCCTGTCTTGATTATTTGATCACTGATGACAGAAAGGATGAGCCGCAATTTATTAAATTTACTCTGTAGGCCATGTTGTTGCTAGGTGATACCCACTAGCCACTGCTATAAATACTTAATAATCTTAAGATTAAATTTCCTTGTTACTTTTCATTTAAATAGTGTAAGGCACCTGGACTTCGATGATTTAAAAATGCGTTATAAAACTATTTGGATTAAGGGAGAATTCTGATTGGCTGCTAGATTATTGCTAGGGGATGGATTAATTTGTATGAAGCACACAGTTCTGCACTGCTGTTCAGTGTTTCAAACTGGTAACCTCATTCATTTTTTCACATTTCTTTTTCAGAATAGAACTGTTAGGGAAGAATAAGGCAAAACTAAGCAAGCTATTTAGTAATCAAGAGGTAACACTCAAGACGGATTGAAAGTATGAGATTGTGCTGGGTTGTATGGCTGTCCTATGTTAATCACATTCCTTATCTCACCTTGCTGCTTAATATTCATCCAACTAAAATTAACTTCATGATGCTAATGAACTAGTGCATAATCTTGCAAATGTTCCTGTGTGAAATACAGTACCATGGGTGTATACATGAGTGTAGTATGCTAGTTGTTATGAAAGTGCCTGCATAAATAGTCTCTGGATTGTTTTGTAATTAGGAGGAGAGTTATCTGGTTTAAATAAAGATTTTTTTACCAGAAACTGGAATCAGACTGGGAAAATTGCATGTGCTTATATCTAAGCTAAATTAAAATTGAATGAATAATGATTTTTCTAACACTTCGATATTTGGAGATCTTAACTCTAAACTTCAACCAATCAATAGTGAAGGCTATATACATTTTATAATGTCTATTACACTTAACTCATTTCATTCTCTGTAATTAACAATTTTATCTGTTGGTTCCTTGTGATTGATTTCATGAATAAAACCTAACACTACACTTGCATTTCATGGGTTTTTATCCTTTTTATTAGCTATTAGACTATACTAGTTTTTCATGGGATACCTGTTTGGTATATTCCTTCTCATTTCTATAATCATCAGGAAGTCCTTAGCTGTTTCTTCGCTGAACTTTTTTATCATTTGCTCTGTGTTACTTCTTTCCTGCCACTTACCTGCTCGTCAGGGCATAAAACATAGTGTATAGATATATAATATGATGTAAATAATGTTTTGTACCATTAGAAAAATTGATATTTTAAAGGCAAAAGAGGTTAGGAGATCAAAATTAGCAGAAACTTGTCTTACACATTTTCCAGCCTATTTTCCACTAACAAAGGTTGCAGTAGTGCCTACAATTGCCAGAACTACTTAATGTAATTGATTAAGTCTTCCATTTCCTGTCCTAAACATTCATAACTGCAGGGATATTTGTGGAACAACTGTTTACAAAGTAGTCAGTCATAATCTGGGACCATTACTTACAATCTATCATGAAAAAAGTTTAATCTATTTTTGTTTTAATTGGAGAAGCTTAACTAATACCACCTTTTTTTGTCTTGCAGAAATGTCATGGCGAAGACAATGAGACTCATCTGCACTCAGAAACCTCAAACTCAAAATTAGATTCTAAAATAAGCTTTGAAATACTTGAATCCAAGGCATGCAAACTGTCAGTGTAGGTTTTGTGAAGTAGTTAGTCTGAAAAGACTAATACTTCATTTCTGATATTTATGACCTTCTTAAATGAAAATCCCTCTGAAAAGTTTCACTGCTGCTGTCAGAATATGATTTGCCTGTAGCTGAATTCACTGTCTAATTCACAATATATCTTATTTCATTCCTAAAATATCTGAAAGGGGTTTGTATTTCACTTTGCTTTCGATTATGTAATTACAGTTGATTAGAAGAAATGAAAGTAAACAATGCAAAGGTGCAAATTACTCTGTGGTGAGATCACAGACATGTCTGTTCCTTTCCTCTGGTAGTCAACTCTGATTGCAAAAGATATGGGTCTGGGAATAAAGTCTTATTTCGGATACCTTGATCCCACTACATAAAAATGAAGAAACTTAGCTATGTCATCCATCTCAGATTTTTTCAGTTGCCTTCCATTTCATAATATTTTGATTTTGGTGAAATTCTAGATAACGTGTTCAAAATGTGAATGCTTGTCAGAACACAGTTCTCAGAATAAATTTTTCATAAAAATGAAAATAGTCATAGATGTATTTTAATCGCAGCAATGCAATTGTTACGGGCAGGTATTCAGGTCATTTGCATCACTGAAAGTAACTTCAAGGTTGTTTTTCTTCTAAAGAAGAGTATGTAATTAGATTGTTTCCAGTGAGTTTTTTTGTGTGTGTTATTGCAGTAAAGCTGAGTCAACTCTCTCTAGGCTCCAATGTGTGGAAATAAAACATACGCTATGTATTTTAACTTTTCAGTTATTTTAGTTCCTCCCACTTTTCCTCCAATAAACTGTCTGTTTCTGAAATAGTTTCCATTTGCTTTTCTTTTTTTTTTTTTTTTGCCTGGCATTTTTTTATTCATTTTTCTTTGCTTCTCCTTCTCTCACTTCACCTTTCACTCATAGGAATTCAAACCTGAGTGTTTGCTACATAGGCTCAATACAGGGCTATTGAACTATTTGTGCATGAAAAATGAAATAACATACTCTGTTACCTGAGAAATACTTCAACAAATTATTATTATTCTCAAAAACCCTTGTATGAAATGTCTCAAAATCATGATGAATTTGTTTCTTAACTTCAATAGATTGTATATTCCCAAAATCTTTCAATAATTAAAAATAAAATATTATTATATTTTCTTATTAACTTGAATTTTTGTTCAGTTTTATTTAAAAATCAGACCTTTAAGTTTAATTTAAATAGCCTTTCCACTCTACACTTTTTTAATTTTTTTTTTTTCCAGTTTGCAAAGAATACAAAATACATTTGACTCTGACTTTTCAGTCAAAATAAAAATAAAATAAACTAAGATAATATCTCCATATAGTTTCTGTGGACTGCTAATTGCTCTTGGTCTTGCTTTCAAAAATTTGTCATTGCTTTCAATGACAAGTTTGAACATATTTTCCTTAGGTCTGCACTCTCATTTAGGTTAAATCATTGTTTTATAACCCTGTCAGTGTAGAGGAACCATAAAATAAACACATTTTAAGACCAATTATGTTGGTACAGGAAAATAAAATAGCCTTTTAGTCTAAATGATGTGGGCCTTCTGTCTGTTGTTTCACCCAGACCCCTCACTTCAAAGATATCTATTTTTTTCCCTCCTACTATGTCTTCTGTTCTTGCCTACTCCACTTAAGGGCTTTTGAAATGTTACTGAAATACCCAGTTTACTGAGTGCATTATTAAAAATATTGTATAAATAATATTCTTTCCTACAAAGATACGTCCAGAGAAAAGAGGAAATCCCTGAGCAATAAATATTGCAGATATTTAAGGGATTGTAGTGAAGACTGTGGATGAAATCAGCATGAAGCCACAAAGACAAAATCAAATCTGGCCAATTTTAATTGACTGCACTGGGGCAAGAAAGTAGAACATTTAACACAGAAACAATCTGTATATTAGTATTTTCACAATAACAACACAGTTCTCAACCTACCATAACAAGTCTAAGAAAGAAAATAGAGAGGGGAAAAATAGTTTGTAGAAAGAGGACAAAATTTATCAATTAAGTGGAGTTAATGGGAAGTTTTCTCTGAGGTCAATTGGCCCTGAGTTCAGAGACATAAAATGCTGAAGAAAATGTTCAAAAACATAAACAATCTTCAGGGGCCGAGCCACAAATGAATTAGGCAGACATTCCACCAAATGAGTATTCAGAAATGTCTTGAGTAAAGCTATACATCTTATTTAAATGAGCCATTTACAAACTAAATGACCTTTTTACAAACTAAATGTGCAAATGTAGAAAAATAAAATTAGAGAAAAAAACTCAGACATATACTTAAAAATATAGAAGGAAATTAAACTGGAAATAAATATGTAAATGAATGGAATTCAGATCTTAATATTGTGTAGCAATGCAATGCACCAAAATATATGGGAGAAATGTGGATGATGAAGAAAAAAATCTCTCCAAAATGAAGAAAACATGGAAAAAAATATAGCACAAGAACAAAATATCTCAATATTTTTATTTTGGTTTATTAAAGAGAAGGCTGAGAATTCATTTCATTATGGTGCATAAGCATTTCCATATGGAAAACAATAATAACTGTTAAGGGACTCAACCTAAGAGATTAATATGCTCAGTATAAAAGCCAAAAACATTCAAATAAGAAACGTGACAGAATTCTTTAACGCTGACAGTATTTTATCTCTGGAAAAATTTACTAAGAGAAGTACTGAATTTTCTGTCACTTGAAGGTTCTGTATATTTGTATATCATGTACCCTGAAGTCCAACACAATTTATTAGTCTCAGTGCGGTGTAACTGGGTAATATTCAAGGGCCTGTCTTAATTTAAAGATCAGACAAGATGATCTAGTCATCATAAATACATATATATACAGTCAGGAGAGAGCTTTAAAAAATTAACACATCATAATAAAGAAAGTAATTACATAAATAACACACACCCCCAGACCTTTAAATAAATAAATATGTCAACAAAAGTAGTAGAAAATAAATAATGCAGATGGGATAATGCAGAAACACAACAAAAATGACATCCATTGCATACTCTTTGATGTTTTGTGCCAGGGATTAGAATCCCACCGTACTGGATATAGCAAAAAGAAGTAACACAAGGATAGAGACTGTCCCAGACGATTTATATTCTAAACAATTGGCAAAACACAACCACTGAACAAACAAGGTCTGCAGGGGAAGATAAGGTTACTGTCCAGGCAGGCAAGTGCAAACAAATTAGATGTGATGGGGGCTCAGGCATCATACACTGTCATCAACCTAATCAATGGCAACATAGCAATTATTTATAGGAATATTTTGTTACATATTTTCCCTTATGTTTAAGACAGCCAGTTTAATTAATTGTACTTTTTTATAACCCATGGCATGCAAAAAATAAAATTTCATGGTCATGTCTATTTATCATTTTCAGGCTTACTATTGTAAATTAAAATTCACAAATCAAAGAATGACCTTGATTTCCACCAATAGATTTTCCCCTGACATTGATTTAACATTTCAGGTAAAGAAATCTACTGACAACACTTCCCTAGATTTGCTGATTGTAGGTTAACATTACAAACCCTTAACTTTGATGGGCCAATTCAATAACTAACCTCTGCATTTATTCTTCATATTCTCACTACAGATATGATAATGTCATCTTCAAAGCCATCTCTTCATTATGTCAAAATATTTCACCTCAAACATGCAATATAATCTAATAATAATGGGAGCAGATCGTGGTAAGATCAACTTTTCACCAAGCGACACAAGAGAGACAAAACTTCTGACCAGCAGAACCTTTAAAGGCAATAGGTAGTCTGAAAAGATTTCTAGTAGCTAGGCAGAATGAAGGATGAGAAGCTATAAAGCTGTAACAATAAATATAATAATGACTTTAAAATTAATGTTTTTGTCTCTATATTAATTATACTGTAAGTTGAAAAGCCTTCTGGAATTTTGCTTCAGGGTTTACTTAGAAAGAATACAGTTATTACCCCATAAATGGGTAGTAAGCACCCTTAGCCTATTGCCAAATAAGTGATATGCCTAAGGGGAAATTTCAGACAGAAAACAGAAATCTAATAATTTCAACATTTACCTACTTCATAAACTGTTATACCCTATTAATTGTTACTAATGAGCAATAATAAAACTCTGTTTAGAATTCCTGCCATTCATGGTGTGACATCAATGTAAGACTGAAAATGGTATTTGTTCATTTGAGTAGAAAGTGTGTACGACTGTAGAAAACAGACAGTCTCTTTCTTATCCTCATTTCCTCATATTTATTGTAACACATCAGGATGGATCCACAGGCTATGTACAAAACCAGTGAAGCCGGAAGTAATTCACAAGTCATTAGTGAAACCATACATAGATCCGTAGTCTTTGATAGCTCTGAAGGGTGTAGTGCTGATTTGAATACACATTTTTATTTTAAATAATAATAATCTAAACATGTTGCATTTATTTCAGATATCACAGGCATTAATGTATTGTTTCTGAAAAATAGCGAGTACTTTTTGATACATAAGACTTTAGTTTTTAATGCATAAGGTTTCAAGGCACCATAAAAAACTACTTAGGCAAGACTAAGATATATTCTTTTAACAAGCATTTACTCATATAACAAAAAAAGAAAAAACCTCTCATAATTTTTCCCCAATGAATTGTATATGTTAATCAAAAAATACTGCAAATTACTGAGTGTTATATCCAACACTATATTTGGTAAAAAATTCATGTTATATAATTAAAATATTTATCACTTTTTTTAGAGCCAGAGGCATTGGTATTCATATTTTCAGATTATATTAACATGCTCTGTTTCATCATAGTGTATTCGTAGAAAATAATCACAGTTCTATTAAATTTTTATTCCTCTACACACAAGATCACCATTAGCTTCTTTATATTGGGGAGTTTAACATGCTTTATTGGTTTTATGTTAAAAGAACGTTAGGACATTAGGGCCAAGGAGATATTTAGATTCATATTTCTTCTTTACATAAAAAACCCCACAGATAATGACATAAAGTAGAGAAGTCATCTGTGTCTTTTTGTATGAATTCTTGACTGAATCTTTGTACAAAGTGATATTTCTAGAATTGCCAGGCAAGATAGGTGTTATTGGGAAGCTTATTGAATTCTGAGGTAACATTTCCTATTTTAATTCTCAGAAGCCCTGAACATCTGGGGAGTTAATTTTTCATCTACTGAAATGACATTTTAAGAAAATCCATGTCACGTTATCTCTTTAGAAAACCAGAAAAGCACGTATATGGTGAAGCAAGCTCACTCCCAGTCCTTGTAGTTCAGGTGGAAAGATCATTCAACTTGCTTTTTGTTCACTTTTCCCCCTCTCTTTGCAAGGAGGAAGAGTCAGCATGAAATAGGGGATTTACCTTTCATTCTTAATGCATGTATTTTCACATCACTTGGAGATTAGCCAAAATATCAAAAGTACAAGAAAGCATTGAAGAACTGCTGAGGAGATAGTCCGAAACATTTGGAAGCCCATACTCCCTCCCACCCTTCCTTCTCTGAAAACCTCTTTGGAAACTTACATTCTAGGTCATCTGCTCCACGTGGAAAAATATTATGAAATCTAATAATCATCCATGAAAAATAAAGACTGTTACAAAAATTACTGCAGAATAATAGATTTAAATATGACCTTGTTAAAAAAAAATATTTATTTTTTTAATAAAAATTTATTTTCCCATCTTTTTCATGTTAAGTAGTGTCATTAACATCCGTAGGACAACCTAAATGGGTAAGGTAAGCTAGATTTGTCCCCAGTTTATTTTCTTCTCTGGCTTATTTTAATTAAAATATCTTCGAAGACTTTGTATAACCACTTCAAAAATTTAAACAGAATCTCAAGAGAGGTTGTGTAATTTTCAGTTCACTGAACCAGAGAATAGTGTCTCAAAGCTGTTTTGGTGTTGTCATTACTTCCACCTACAAAAGAAACAGTGTCAACTCAAAGTCGGAAACAAGAATAAATAAGCAAATACCTTCATAAAGGAAAGCTTTCAGAAAGTGCCAATTCAACATTTTTCTGCATTCTAGAAAGTTTTACCTATGGTAAATAACTGGAATTTTAATTCCAGTATCTGACATACACTGAGTGTTTTTCAATGTATTTCATCACTTTGATACAATAATAATCAGTCAATCTGATTATCAGTTCTAAACTTTTCTGTTCAAGAACCAATCAGAATAAACACTTTGCTGAACACCATAAATTTAAATCAGGCCCAAACTGCAGTTTCCAAACCTACATAAATTAATGATGTATCTAATGAAGCTGTAGGTTTGATGACTATTTCTGTGTATGCTTTCATATAGGAATACAAACAGATATTTTTTCCTTAGTGAATAAGGTCCTTTGAAATCTGTGTTTTACTGACCTGAAGACTGCACATGTCCTGAAGGATGGTTTCATGAAAATCGCATTAAAGAGGAGTTTATGTTTCAAGGAAATTATACTTTGACCACAAATTACTAACTGACTGCAGTTATATCTGACTAAATCAAATTTGAAGCATCTTACTTTCCTTAAATGAGAAATATTTGGCAATACTGTTTATGCAAGAAAAAAAAAATTAACCCTTGGAATTAAATATCCTATGGAAGTTTGAAGATATTCTGCTTTTTATATTTGCTGTGCATATTGTGAATGAGTGTGTTTTCATACACTAATTCAAAGTAACTAGCCAGGACTCTATATCCAATGGCGTCATACCTATTTGTGAGTACACATATATACGTATGTGTGTGCATACTTGCATAACAAACACTGCCCATATCTTATGTGGAAATTCGTGAAGTACTTTAAAGGTCTTCGGCTCATTCACGTTAGCAAATTCAGTGAAAATTCATTACATTAACAAATGCAGCAAAGAATTAATTTGAGAAAACTTGTGATAGTTCTCATATTAACTTTACGGAAGAGTTTCCTAGAAGTTTGCTTCCTTTTGTTAGAAATTGCTATTAATAATCACAGTCTCTCTGAAATGCTTAACTAACATTTTTATGTCACATAGAATTTTATTCCTAGATAACTCTTAGATCCATGATAATAGTTATTAGATAACCAAACTAAAATCTCTGAGGTATTAAAAGATACATAAAACGAGGGAAATTTTCAACTTGATAAACTTGACCTAGTCCAGCAGGGAGCCACCAAGCCAGAAAGGTGCTGGACCACTTGCCCAATGAGAAGACACTGAGGGAGACGAGTTTGTTCAGCCTGGAGAAGAGACAGCTTTGGGAGAACCTAAGAGCAGCCCCCCAGCACCTATGGGGAGGTTGTTGAGAAAATAGAGACTGGCTTTTCACAGTGGTGCATGACTGGAAGATAAGAAGCAACAGGTGTATACTACAACTTTTCTGCTCCACAACTTGATGCTCCTGTCAGTGCAATTCAAAATGTAATTTATCTTTTTTTATGAAAGTCATAGAGTATATAAGTGGTAGATCATTCTCCTCTCTTTTAGATAATTATTTAAGCAAATGTAATGTCTTCTCATCCTCTCATTGCATGTAGGTATTTTAGATCGCCTTCTTCCTGGTGTGTTAACTCTTATATTACCAAGCTTTAATTTCATTTTATTATGTCATACTAATATTTCAAATATTTATGCACCCCTTTTCATTATTTTTCCCATTGCTGTACAAAAGATTATTAAATGAAGTTCCTCTTAGTGTTAGGAGTTGAGGGAAGAAGTTTTCAACACAGGTTACCAGTGAAGGTACATTATTGTCTCTTCTGGGAGCTGTGCAATGCAAACATATTCATACTGAAGAAGGAAGTAAATAGTGAAATGGGAAATTTTGTGAGTGAGTCAAAACAATAGAGATTAAAAAAAATAAACATTGGCTGCAAATAGTTGCACAAACTTGTTTTATAGGAACGGTTATTCAGTAAGGCAGCAAGTGAATAATTTCAATAGATTGAAAACAATGCACCTAGTCAAAAAGATGATAACTGCTACATCTACCATGTGAGGTAAATTATCTGATTCTACTCAGTAAAAACATCTTATGTTATTATGAGCTGCAATATAAAAGTATCAGATTCATGTCAATAGCAATAAAAGGAGAGGAAGAATGTAAAGTATTGTTAGCAAAAGAATTTAGAAACCCCACAATATTTAATTACACTGTTGTGTAAACCCATGGTGCATCCACATCTTGAGGGCTTCATGCTGTTCTAATCATTCTATCTCAGAAAGCTACAGCCTGGGAAAGTACAAAGATGACAAGAATGATCAAAGACATGGAAGAGTGTTCATAGGAGGGAAGATTTAATAAACTAGGACTCTTCAGCCTGCAAAACAGACAGTGGGGGATGGATGTGGTAGAGTTACACGTCATTGTGAAAGGTGCGAAGAAATTGATTAAGGAACAATTATTCACTCTCTTTTGGAGTCCAGGAAATAGGAGCATTCAATGAAATTATCAGGCAGAACGAAGTACATTTCCACACAGAGTAAAATTATATTGTGGATCTCATCACTATCAAGTGCTGTGAAGACCAAAACTGTAAGTACGTTCAATATGTGATTAAGTAATTTAGGGAAAGGTCTATCAAGCTCTATCAAATACAAGGAAGCAGATACAAACTCTCAGTAAGGAAAAACGGCTGAAAGACTTTACCTGTTTTTACATTTGTTCTCAAAACACCATCTTACTGCTGCTGTGTTCCATGCTGCCTTAGATATCCCTTCAGTGCCTTCATTTTGCTTAGCTGTGTTTCTTTTCAAATACAACACTCAATAATACCAATCCAGAACTGGAAAACTCAGTATTATTACCCTTGCGTGAGCTTTAAATCACTTTGACTATGTAAAGCAATTTAAGTAATTTGAATATCGATTTTAGATATTGATTATAGGTTTCTGATTTCATTCAGCCTTTTCTCAATTCAGTACTCAAGGTTTGAATGTCTACAAAATCATGAAGGCAAAAGATAACCTGAATTACAAATCCAATAATGCAAAAACTAGGGAACACTGAACGAAACAAGCACAAAACTGATTTAAAACAGATATGAGTAAGTGCTTCTTTCTTTCTGGAAATTTCTGCCACAGAAAGTTTTGAAAACAGACAGCACCTGCAGATTCTGAAAGGGATTAGACAAATTGGTGGACAAGACCATTGTTTGTGGCTACTAGTTTTGAACGTACTCTGTTGTATCCCTCATAAACAAGTTGCAGACACTGAGGGAATGCAAGGGAAATGAAAAGCAAAGACTGGCCAGCATGTCCTATTGCTCTGTTGGTAACAGAAAACTAAGTTGAAAGTACCAATGATTTTACTCAGCAGAACATTTCTTATGTTATTATTCCAAGTAGAACTGTTCATGCTACAATGCCATATTACAACTTTTTGACATTGAACAGTATTTTTCAATAAATGACTGGTATAAAACCTCCCAGAGTTAGGGAACCCTCAGAAACCAGTTAAATTATCCCAGAACTGAGAGGGATTTTGGCCTGGAGTCCATGTGGTTTTTCAGCAATGGTCCAGAAAACAGCATCTAAAATATTCTGCTACCATTTTTATTCTGCCAGGGTCGTTATAACAATATAATTATCATTAAGGAAGTTCATTACAATATGTGATTTTGTGCTATTTGAGGGCAGGATCTGTTTCATTTCCTCTTTTCCTGCTTTTCATCTCTCTCCATTTCCTGCATGACAGATTTTGTGTTGGAGGAGTAGAGTCAAACATGGAAGTAATATCCATAGTAACAAAACATTACTTGATAAATCCCCAAAATGCACATCTCTTGTATCTGTCCAAGTGCTTGTAGTAGAGTTTTGGGGAGTGTTGATACATAGAATAATAAAAAAATAATTAAAACTAGAAAATCATCAAGACAAATTTTAGTTCATCTCTTGTCACCAACAATAACTAAACAATTTCTAGGAGATGTTTGTCTAACTTGTTCTGAAAATTTTCCATTGAAAAATACTCTACATTTCCTTAGAAAATTATTATTATTAATTTCTTCCTAGTACGTAACAAAAATGAAACAAGTAAGGCATCCAGATAGACCCTATCTCAAATAAAGGTCAACCCATGATCAAGACAGTTGGCAAGGCTGTTAGAGATGTTGTATGAGGCTGCTTGGATGGGAAAGACCTTCCCTGGATGAGACTGAAAGGGACTGAAGATGAAAAGGGATACATATGCTTTCTACTGATGTGTCAGTGGAACACCAAGTAGAGAGAAAAGATATTTGAGACATAAAACACAAAACACATAAAAACAGAAGTTTAAATAGGCTGTTTTTCAATATTGGCTGAAATATAAAATTTATAAACATGGAAAATGTGAGGATTCTGGATCCTATTAGGCCCAGCTGAGCAGAAGTCAGTATTTCCAGTTTTCAGAAAATGTAAGAATTTCATTTAGTTTTTTTTCTTCTTGTTGGATAATATTCATCAGAAACTATTTTTTTTTCAAGCAACAGAATAGCAGAAGGTGTCAAGACTTTGCAGTTGCCCAGTGCAAATATTTTCCTTAATGATTCATGGCTAACTCTCAAGAGTAAAATTAATGCGTTTTTCTGGTGATGCCTTGTCATGGATTTACATACATTAACACCTTGTTGAAGTGATTGCATAAAGGTCTGTCACATTGAGCAATAAACCTTGACAAGTATTTGACACCAAACTTAACCTGTAGTCAGATTTAATGGAATAATGTTAGCAGTGGTGTCTCTGAGCATTTATGCCAACACGGAGGTCTGTGGGGTTATAATGCTACATTGCAATACATATGTATTAACAACAGCCAACAGCTAAGAACAGGTATTTGAAAAAAACATAGGATAATTTATTTTGGAGGGGACGTCAGGAAGTCTCAGAGCAAGACCAGTTCTGAAGTCAGACCAGGTTGCTCAGGGCTTGATACAGTTGGGTCCTGAGAACCTCCAAGGATGGAGACTGCACAACCACTCTGGGAAGCCTCTTCCACTGCTGAAATTTCTCCTTGGGGAGAAGATGGCTCTCCTTGTGTCCAATTTGAACCTCTCTTTTTTTTGTTTCTCTTCCAACTTCATATCTCTTATTCTTACCTGATGATTCGTATTCATATAAACTGCAGGTGGCATGTAAACAATGGAAAAGCAGCTAATAGTTTATTTGAATTTCTAAAACTATTTATCAAGGTTCCTTGCCAAATACTGCTGGAGACACTGAGAAGGTATAAGACAGAGCATTAATACTTAGTTAAGCTGTTGATATTCTCAACACAGGATGTAAAGTGTGTATGAGACAAAAAGAGACTGGAGAAATTTATGGAAATCTATCAGGGGTTATTTTATTGTGTCTAAACCACAGACTCTTGAATGCTCATGGAGGCAAAATGTCATTGTGTGTTTATTTTGATTTTGTGCTCTTCCCTAATTTTTCATTATTGGTGACTGTTGGAGACGGGATATTGAGTTGGGGTACAGCAACACAGTCATATAAATATGAAAGCATGAAATTCTCCATTTCACTGTTGGGTACTGATCTTCTGATCATTCTCAATTAATTCCTGGGCTTACTTTCAGAATAAACAAGTTGATTATCCTTCCTGAAAGAGGAATAATAGGTGTGTATTTTGGAGTAACTAAGCTTAGAATTTCCTCTAGCAGGCAGGATCACACCCTTTTTTCCTTCTTACCTTCCCAAGAATTTCTACTCTTTCAGCCCAGTCTTCACTCTCAAACAATCCACATCCTCACATGCCACACCCTATGTCATGAAGACCATATTTATAGCATCACGCTATAAATTAGCTAATTACATTAACTATACATACCATTACATTATAATTATATAATTACATTATTCTGAATATTACGGCCACAGATCCAACACACAGGACCCAAAGAAGACCTGATCTAATGCTATACGACGTGGATGCACTGTGCTCTTCCTGATGCAACTGTCCCTGAGCTGTGTGGAGGCTGCTTGGCCTGCAAGTTAGGGATCACTTTCAGTCATGGACACATTGAACAGCCCAAATGTAACCCATATAGATCTTTAGGCTGGCCCAAATTTTGATCCTCTTTACATGAGTTTAATCTGGAATTACAAAATGCACAATGTATGCACAAGTAGGATGGCATTTGGCACCACCTACATGTGCCTGTTTGCTTGGGTTTTTTCTTAATACTTTTGCTGATACCACATTAATCTCTACATCAGTCTTGCTTCCAAGTCCCAGGGTATGTTTTGTGCTTGTGTAAATGATAGAACTGCTATTTATGGCAACCATAAAGGAGAAGGAAAAGAATGGATATGCCAAATATCAGACAAAACAAGGAATTTTGTCAGCTGTGGAAGGATTTTTTTGTTTGCCTTCACCAAGCTTCTTTTACATTTGTGAGAGCCACTTCTCACTTGACTGTTACTGAAGAATCTTCAGGAATGCTTAACAAAAGTGTCTTTAAGCACTCAACCTGGAAATGAATGTTAATTAAAAGCACTTAAAAGTTGCTTTGTGCAACAAAAGCATTTCCTTTGCCATGTTACAGTCCTTGATATTGAAAAACATACAGAGAAATGACACAGACACTTCAATTAGCTCTGAAAGCTTTCCTAAATTGTTAGAATAAAGGTATTGGTTTACACGTGTGCACCACATATTTAAATGTCAGAAGCATAACTCTGAACTCAAACAAATGACGAACAATTTTCCGCTAATGTGTACACAGGGTTTAAATATTCAGGGTTTTCTGTTCTTTTTTTTTCTTACCAAGCAGTTTTTATTACCACTTTCAACATTATCTGAGCTTATAAAGTGGTGTTTAGCTTGCTGTTGTGGTCATAAAAGAAATGATTGCTACAATCTTATTTATATGTGCAAATTTTATGTATATTTATATGCATAAAGTGGGGGATCTCAATCAATCCAAATCCAGAATAAATTTAATTTTATTTCTCCATCAAATTACTGATATAAGAAAAGCAACTGTGATACAACCCAGCTAAATTATAATGTCTTTTCTCTGCCTTTTCAGATACTTTTACAATGGTAAAACCAGATTTTATTCTTTCTTTTTCTTTTTCTTTTTTTTTTTTTCTTTTTTTTTTGGTTGTATCTAAGTTTTGTAGTTGGCATTAACAGATTCAGGACTCATCTTTGGCTCTGCAACCAAACCCCACTATCTGAGGTGTCTCTGGAAAATTATCATTGTAGTCTGTACTATCAGGCTGATGCATACTGAAAGAGTGTAATCTTTGTCACTTTGAGGGTTGTGAGAAGGAACAATTCTCAGCAGTGAGATGGACTCATTTTTGAGAAAATAAGCTTTATCACATATAGGTTGAGTCTCTAAGGGGATAACACTTTCCTGGAATGGTCAAAAACAGTCTTTGAGGCAGCCTTGGATAAGCTCTATTACTTCTTATTACAAGAAACTCAACCAAACAAGTTAGAAAACTTCACCCAAGATAAATAAAAAAGTTTGAGAACCACAGAACAGGCACCTCCCAGGAAACACTGTTTCCCTTTCTCCTGTCTTAAGCAGGACCTCTTCCACTAACGTCAAATCTCCATTCTGTGTTAGCATGCTATGTGAGTCTGCTCTGATGCAGCAAAGTTATCTGGAAATAAAATGTTTCTCCCAAAGTAATCCGCTTGTTTGAAGGGTAAATGAGGTTTACATCCCCTCTACCACGTGAACTTTCATACAGAGGGCAGCTATACCAGCATCCTGCTGGTCTTCCCTAGAGCTACACCAGGAGTATGTACACTGGGTCTCTCACTTTTTCATGTGCCGCCCTGTCTTCCTTTTGGAATAGCTATATTGTACAGAAAACCAGTAAAATAGAGATTATTTTTCCTTTTTGTCTTGTGGTCACAGGGCAAATCCAGGAACAAATATGTTAGGCAATTGGAATACGTGACCCACCTAGGCAAGTCCTCTTCAAAATTAAAATCTTATTTAAATATCCACATCTTTCATTTTCTTGCTTTCTTTTCCTCTGAATAAGCCATTTCCTGGTTTGAACAGGAAATCTGGAAAGCAGGAGTGGAAAAACACATCTGTGGAAAGCAAACTAAATCTGTCAAGCACTGGCAAAATGGCATCTCAGAAAGAAATTGAGAGCAAGACCTCACTGTAGAACAGAATTGTTCTTCAGAGGGTTCTGCAGAAAATGTTAGAAATCCTGTTTGAATACAGCTTCATGGTATTTTTTAAGGGACATTAGGAGCAGGTGGAACTTTCAGCAGCTCCAGTCCAGGACCCTCCTGCCTGGTCACTGGAGCCCAACCTGGTACCCGGGGACCCAGGTCTCTCTCCAGGCTTAGTGACACAGCTGCTGCTTTCCTGTTTGCATGTTCAACCAGTAGTAAAGCTGAACATGTGTCCCAGGGACACACATGCACACACACACAGAGGACACTGAAATGGCTGGTCACTCAGGCTGCCACAGACAAGGCATTGCCTTCAACAGCACCTGCATGCAGAACTCGTATAAACATGAGCACAGACAGCCAAGCGCCCTCCTCCTCTTCCGCTGATAGAGACAGGGGATGACTAGTGAAAGCACACCCTCAACACTCACTAGGTTCACAAGGATGCACATCTGTGGATTCCCAAGTACTGGCACAGACCTTCTGTCCATCCAACACCCCTGCCCAGGTCCTACCTGCTCCTACCTGCAGGTTCTACCTGCTCCACACATCTCCCACTCACTAGCTGGTCTAGTTTGGTGCTTGCTAGCAGACTCATGCACTTAATATGCTCACCCTACATGCAGTCACACTTGTGGCTCCCCCAAATACCACCCTGAGCCCTCTCCCTGCCTATTACCCCTGCTTGGACCCAGGGCCTTCTACTTGCCAACTGGTCCAGCTTGAGGTTTGCTAGTGAATGATGCACACTCACACACACACACACAGACTTTAGGGAAAATACAGACACTCGTTCCCCAGCAGCCAGCACCAAACAGCAGCTGGTTTTCAGGGGGAAAAACATTCCTGCCCCAGTGGCTGAGACCAAGACTCCTACTTGCTCCAGTGGGTGGCACAGAGCCTCCACTGGCTCCAGTAGCTGACTCCATTGGCCAGGGGTGCCCACATCCCCAGTATGATTCCAGCTGCTGGCCCCAAATCCACACACTCTGGTCCCCCCCCAGAAGCTGGCACCTAGTCCTTGCAGCACTCGCACACAGCAAGATTGCACAGAGAGATCATTAGGAAAGGATTTAATCAGAAGATGGGACAGACAGTGGTGGTCAGGTGCAGGGCTTAGTCAGACAAGCATACTGACCAGCTCTGTTTTACAAGTGATGGACTCCTTTCTATTCCCCCTTTGTTCCTCCCTGATCCCCTTCCCCTACACATTCCCCCATCAGTTTGTGCAGTTGCACCTATGCCCTGCAACATCCTGAACCCTCACCTTTGCATTCTTATCAGTTGCAAAGTCTCAATTTGGCTGCAGTTCCCTGATAGCCCATCAGTTACTGTGAGTGGTGAGGTTTGCTTCTTGTCTTGTTCCCATTAGGTTTGTCTGTTATGTTTGTGACTCTGTATGTTTTGTTCCTTGCCACCCACCCCTGCCCCCCCGCCCCATCTCCTTTTCATTGTATTTGGCAAGGTCTTAGATCAGATAATCTCATTGACATAAAGCACTCCCATATTCCACATACCCTTACCCATTAATGTGACTGACCAGGTTTGGTTCTCCTTCCTGCCTCCCTTATCATTTGTTGGTCAGGTTTATGCCTTTGTATGTTCTTGCTCATGGCTTCCTCCTTTTCTCATTACCCCTTTTTGCATTGAAAAGGCCCTTGACTAGACACCGTTTAAGAGGAGATGGTTTCTTCTTCCACATATCCTTACAGTACTCAATATTTTTAATGAAAGTTATAGCCACAAGCATAAAGTCATTCCTGCACAAAGACTGATGGAGTAAAGGTTGTATTTTACAACAGGTAAATGTCTACCATGTCTACATTCATTCGTCTGAGTTAGTCGTCGATGAGCTGCATTTACATTCTGTAAAACGACTTAGGCATTTCTAGTGTGTGACTTACCTGATTTCAAACAATCACTCCCTAAAAATACCTAAATCCCTCCCTTGAATACAAAGATGTCTGTGTGTCGTCACATGAATCTTCAGGGCGTGGTTGGAATTCATGAGGATTAGCTAGCTTGGTAAACTGAAATGTATTGAAATAAGATGTGTTTTAACACACATAATACAAAAGTTCTTCATCTAGGTCCATGGAATGGAGCCCACAATCACAAAGTGGAAGTCTGGACTTTAAAGAATATTAATATAAAGAAAGCCTCCTAATCTCTCATAAGAATGTGGTAGTAAAAGAACTAATGAAGACCATGAATATGAAAAATGAAATAGTGCTTATTAAGAGCTTCTATCTCTTCAATATCTGTTAGAGAAACTGATATTGGATTAGTCCACTCATTTCTGCTCTGCATATATTTTAAAGGATATGGAGGGGGGGAGAAAATCAGGCAGAGAAGTGTTACAAAAACTAATAGAAGGAAAGAAAGAATCAATCAAAAGGAAACTGAGAGTTTATTTGATATAAATACTTTCACAAGGAAAAAATATCAACTTGTTAGTTAATTTGTTAATCTCTTCATTAAGAAAAGCCTATCAATAACCTATGGCTGTAAACTGAAGTCTGATAAATTGTAACTGAAAACAAGGCTTCTGTCTTTAAGAGGCAATGATTTAAAGGATCTTTAAGTGATTTGCCATTGGCACAGAATATCAAGAGTAGGTATGGATGTTCACAGTCTTTAAATTACAGAAGGACACCTGCTGGAAAGCACGTTTCAGAAAAGTACAAGTTACAGGCCTTACTATGGAGCAGCTGAGCCGATCAATAACCTGGGGTATACAGTGGGGTCAGGCTAGACCCTTTTGGCCTTAAGCTCTATGAATCCACCAAAAATCACAGCAAAGGGTAAAAGCTTACTTCAGCAGCGCCTGGCTAATCGTTTAAAGAGAAACAAAAAGCTCTAACACTAACAGGTAACTCAACGATGGTGATAAAAAGTCAATATAAAAGCAAAAATGTCATTAAGACATTGACTATGGCTTTCTGGTCATAAAGGAGGGACTTGTGATAACAGCAAAGCCTTTTTAATACTCTAGAATGGCTTAAAATATTCCAAGGTTTTAAGTGGCAATATACTTTGTTAATGGTCATCTAGCTAAAGGTTGCAAAATTATATAAGCTCTTTAAGTGTGATATAAAAACATGGATTTGTGCTTCCTAAAGCTTATCTTTCCAGAAGATCTACTGTGCTATAGAGGACATTCAACCACTAGGCAGGCTTTCTCTTCTTGGAACATGAAGACCCCAAATAACTGTAAACATTGAAAGTTAGCATAGGAAATAAAACAAAAATCTGAAAATTACAACTTTAATTTCATATGTATGTTTTCCAGAGTATTGCATGTTTTAGATGACACATATTTTTGGACAGCTAAATGGAAATTCATGCTTTCTAGGTAGGCCAAAGCTAACAGAGTCCATGATGTCCTATGCAAAACACACTATTTATTAAATCAACATTCATTACCGAAGTATCCAGAAGTCCAAAACAGTATATTTTTTATCCAGAGTGTTGTGTAAGAGAAAGTTTTAAAAACTGCATAGCTCACGTTTTCTTTTTTATGGAAGATGATCAGACACCTGAGTGAGTGGTCTAAAACTGTAATTTAATCTAGATATAACTCTAGGAGGCATTGGAGAAATGTGACAAAATCCAAATCCTCATTGAGCAGAGTCTATTTCAGGACTTATATTGACTTCCATGAAACTTAAAAAAAAAAAAAAAAACAAAACAAAACCCACCAAGATTTATCATTCATTCAGCCTAATCTATTTTTCTGTTTAATATTCTGCTTCTAACTTATAGTTAAAAATGTGGAAACAGCAAAAGGAAGTAGTTCACTTCTTCCTTCAAATAGTTTCAAAATTTTCACCCCTCCTAGGTGGAAACTGATTATCAGATATCCTCAAGATAGCAGATGCAAGAAACGGTGAATAGTTTTAGTTGATCTCTTCTTTTATATTACTTTTTTTGACTGGCTTATTACTTTACTGGGCCGATTGGCCCAGCAGGTGTTGCTACATGTTGTTCCTGAGGAGGCTTCCTGCTGGCAAATTGGTTTGAAATCACGAATTGCATTTATAATCTTGACAATAATACCTATGAGAAACATCTAGTGAAGGCTGGATGAAAGGCAGATCATCTTTTCTTCCAAAGCTTAAGCATAAGAGTTTTCAAACTATGTTCCCTCCTATTTTTAGCAAAGAACTTTTGATATATGATATACCAGGCAGAAAAGTTAGGCCTTAAATACTCTTTTTTTAACTATTGAATTTATACATACATTTGATAAATCTGAGAGTCAGGTTCATAGTTTTAAGTCCTGGGTTAACTCTATGACCTCTATTATGTACAGGAACACAGCAGAAAAGGATAGTCATATTGGTCATTCTATAGCTTATGAAATTAGCTTCTTTCTTGTGACTTGTTATTGATTATATATATTACACTTATAACTAAACTTTGATATCTCTGTAGCTTTCTGTATCTTTAAATACATGCTTGTCTAGTCAACCTCTGTCATCAACATGTACTCAGACAAAATTCCTTCTGAAATAAATGAGACATTTGCTTGTGCCTGGGTAGGAAGTTTGGATAGTTAATGCAAAATATGAAGATTTGGGAAAAAAAATAAAAAGTTTACCCTGGAACAGGAGTTTCAGTTCACTTCAGTTCACAGCTCCTGTTTAAAGCCTTCAGTCTTTTAGAACAGGTAATGCCTGTAAACCCTAGGCAAGGGACTTGCCATGAGTAAAGAGGAAGGAAAAATTGTGTAGTTTGCCTTGCACTCTGGTCGTATCCAAATGGTCATAATCTTTTAGGTAGGATTCATTTTCTCTAACTTTGGGAAGTTTTGAAGGTCTACAGTCTAACTACCTTAAGCTACTTATAGGATAGAAGATGGGATTCTTTTGACTAAACATGCACTTGGCATTTTCAGAGAATTTGCATTTAGCATAAGAATTCCACCTTTAGGGACCATTTCTAGTTTATGCAGATTATGTTAATCTGGGCCAGTGTAAATCAGTAACCAGAGTCCTTGATACTTCCTTTCTTTTCCATTGCACTCTGTGAAAATGGAATGCTACAAGTCAAATCTCGTGAGGAATGACAAACAGAGGCACTTATCCTTTAGTTTGATACCATTTGATTCAATGTTCTGACCTTGTATGGACAGAGAGCCTAAAGTTTTCATATCAAGAAATCAACAGATAAAATTTCAAAGGCAGTATGTGACTTGCTTCTCCTGCAGACTTTAGCAACAGTGTTTCTTAGTGGCTTTTAAAACAAGGTTATCTATGTATGTACCTATTATTATTCTTCCTTTTCAACTGGAGACATCGTCATAACAGTCTCTTAAGACTCACGACCACTTTTTTTGACTGAAATGATGCATAAATGTTTTCCTAGAAGAAATGTCAATCGCATAGGTACCAATAGATATAATAAGCCTTCTTTAGCATTGAAAGCAAATGCGATGATAATCTTGCCATAAAGAATAAAAAAGTACAAAGAAACAGGCTCTGGGGAAAAAAAAAAAAAACAAACAAACAACAAAAAAAACCAAAAACAAAAACAAAAAACCCCCACCAAATTAATTCCTCTGATATGTTAGTGGCATCATGATGGGATTTGCAGAAAACAATCATGATCACCTTGTTAAGTGAGATTAAGACACGGGCAATATACAGTGATAGTAAAGTACACCGAGAATGTCAAAGTAAATAAGCAGTGCAAGAAAAACAGAAAAATTTGAGTACATTCATTCCCTTCAGATCTCATTTACAGATAGTACTCTAGGTCTCTATAAGATGAACAATCCTGCAGAAGAAGTGTAAGTTTGCAATATGAAGAGTTAGTCCCATTGATTATCCAGATAGTACATTTTACATGCCTCATTTAATACACGGCTCTAAAAGAGTTCTCAAACTAGTCAGACAAGTTAAAGTGCTCAGCAGCATCCAGTGCAAAATGCTAAAATTGCATGCATGGATTGGCATGGCTCCATGAACTCAAATAGATCTAGTTCAGTTCTTATCAGCTTTCCAGACATTGCATTTATGTAATTGAAATACTAAAACTAAAAGATCAATGTGTTTTAAACTCCTCTGAAATGCACTGCTGAAAACTAAATCCAAAAATGAGGTCAGATTTGGTTATACACTCAGGCACTCCTGACTGTGAAGAACTAGAATGTCTCCACAGATTTATTTGTGAATGAGATTTTCTTAAAACAGATAAACCTGTGGAAACTAAACTCAAGAGAAGGAAGCTTGCTGTTGACTCTACCTATTGAACATGGATAAGAGTGACACACTGATGCAAGAATTGCAGAGCTCTCTAAGAGGGAAAGGCTGGGGCCCTGACTGCACCAGTATCACCCTACTCAGTCTCATTTGGGGCTCCCAACCACATACCCTCTTTCCTTTGGGTCCATAGCTGCATCTGAGCTCAGGTCCTGGCCCATGTTGAGGTACACTGTATGCATGCTTTGTCCAACCTTGAGCATCTTGACCTTGTCTTGATGATTGACTTTCCGACTCGGCACTACTGACTGGTAATCAGTGGGCTCTTGGCTGACCCAGGTTACTGCCACCAGACCTGCTCTGCTCTTCATGGTTGGGACTCTGCCCTTGCCTTGCTGTCTGCCTTGGCTCCCGTCTTGCCTTCCCTTCTGAAGACGCCGTTTGCTCCCTGAAATAAATGCTGTTACCTCTCAATTTGGAAGGAGTACACTGAAAGAGAAAATATCTTTTATCCAGATTTTAGCTGTATTTTACTGATATGCTGGTCAGAGTGTTTTGAATAAAACAGATCTAAACCTTCAGTTTCAGAGGAATAGACGCAATTCTCTTCTTCGTTACAGAGTTGTAAGGTGTATCTATCCCACAAGTCCGAAGACGTCTGAAACAAGACAGCATTCTGCCACAGGCAAAATGCGTTCAGCCATTGGGGGAAAAAAAAGACTGGGAAGTAGCTTCCACACTCTTTGGAAGGTTACACTCATGGCTGGGTTCCAGACAGAGCACCTGTAGAGTACCTGTTCACTCCGCGGGCAGGCAGAGGCAGCCCTGAGGTTTTGCTGGGTTAAGTTTGCAAGCAGCCTAGCTGAGAGTGTCTGGAGAGAGCTTCGCTTAAGGCAGTTCTAAAGAAACAGCTCTTTACATGCAGTAGTCCAGAGATCCCATCCTAATGAGAACCAGGGTGCTAAAACTTTAGCATACCATAATGACTGAATGTGAGGATGTATGTAGTGTTTCTTGGTCATCAGCTTACTTGTTCATTTGTTCACAGCCAGGAGGGAAAGACTAAGTTAAGTGGGAAAAACACTGGGGCACAATAGGTAGTAAGAGGTTTACCTAATGGTTGAAATTGCTGTTTTCAAAGTGTTTATGCATCATTCTTCCCCATCACCAATTAAAGTTGGGGTATTTTTGAACTCTGGAATCAGAATATATGAATAAAACAAGTGGTTTTTTTTAAAACAAGGTTATTTTCCTCTCTTCTTCCCAAAGCCTTCTTGATATTAGTTCAATAAGACTATTTAAGATTGTGAAATGAAACTCCAAAAAATTGAATTTGAGACTTCATATAGCCCAATGAGATGACAAAAGAATTGCATTTCATGAGTATTGAATGCTTTCTTTTATTGTTGGTTAAAGACTACTACTCAAAAATTCTTTCCTTTTTTTTTTTCTTTAATAAATAACAAACTGAAAGGAATAAAAAGTTAATTTTTAACAGCTGAGACAGTTTTCCTACTGGTCTAGCTATTTTACCTGTGCTTACTGGGAGTACTTTGCTAGACATTAGCAAATAGAAAGTTTTATTTCACATGACAGTTGTACACCTTGCAGAAATCCTTGTAACGTGCCCCCTGGCCCCCAGGCCTACATGTCAGATTTGCGCAGGGCGTATGAGGTCTTCCTAAGTGAACTCCTCATACACATGCAGACAGTGTTTCACACAACACTCCAAGGGAGACAGTGAAGAACTGGCTTCAGGAACAAAACCGGCACAAGAAGGCCTGTGCAATCAGCTCACTTACATGCATGTTTTGACAGATCAGCCCTGGCACAAACACTGGCTTTCCTAGCTAAATTAGCTCTTAGCCAAATGTAGTGACAGCTAGAAAATAAATATGATAGGAGGTGAACGTACTGGCAAGGTACTGAGAAGCCTTCGCTGCCCTTTGACTTCCATCACCTTTGGAAAAAGTGACCTCCAAACTGGGGAGAAGGAGAAGAAAAAAGAAAAAGAAGCAATATGTGCTCTTCCTAAAAATAAATAAAGCTAATGGAACACAGATGTGCCGTATGCCGGTGCAAGCAATAATATGAACTGGAAAAGCAATGCTTAAATTACCTGCTTCTTACTGGAAATGCTTTCTGTTTATTATAAAATATTTAATAATAGCATTTAATTGTAGCAATTAGAACCTTTTTTGGATTTATCTTTATCCTAGGAGCAACATGATTTAATTTGCATTAGTGTTTTTCTTCCAAACAGTAAATATTTGAACTTCATTTGGCTCTGCTCTGTACCAAGAAGTTGTCAGTTTTTCTCTGTTCTACAGTACGATTACAAACAGGTCACATAAAAATCAGAAAACCAGAGTAACTAGATGGACTCAAAACTTCTTTTGAACAGAATCTGAGTTCAGATGAGAAGCTTTCCTCCATCACATACATTAAAATTCTGGATTAGGTAATTAATGGATGTTCTGCAATACTTTTTGATTCATATTTTTTCCACTTAATCCCATTGAATTTGATCCTAAACGTACCAAACTTATGCTTAAGCATGGGAAAGCAAAGATTTTCAGCTTTGCTCCTGGCTTAGCATTTCTTTGCTATTCTGCAACTTTTTTTACTTTTAACAAATAGAAATAGGATCACATACTCTTCTGATGAGGTCTTATTGCCCAGAAACATTAAGGTGACAGCTACATCTTGTTTCAGCTACTCCTCAAAACCCTCTGAGGAGATCTTAAAATTTAGTACATAGTGAACTACAGCAATAGATTCAATGAGATTTTTTTTCAGGGCTCAAACACAGCACTGAGTTAATGTGGTTTAATGAGTTACTGTTCCTTAGCTGATCCATATCATAAACAGTTAATGGAAGAAGTTTAAGTTAGTGTATTTTACCTCCTAATTACAACAGCTTGAAAGAGCATGCAGGGATCTGTTACTGACATTCAACTAGTATGTGGCAATAACTTAATTATATTGTGGTAAACCATGAGCATTGGTTGAATTTAAATAAATGTTGGAGGCAGCACTATGGCAACGTTGTGGATCCAGAGCATCTCTATTGAGTCTGGAGAGCAAAACGTCATATTAAAAATATTCTTTACCTCTTTAGAATGTAATCAATGTGGTTTGTGTTAGGAGAGATGTTTGGGCAAGCTGGTAAGGATATAGAAGCAGCATGTAGTTTTCTTTTCTCCAAGATACTGTTCTCCTGCTTGGAAGTTGAAGATGGGGAACAGATATGCAAACATGTACATGTGACAATTCCTTCCAGTACAAAATTCACCCATGATGGAAATAAAGCTGTTAATTTCAACTAAAAAAGATTCACTAGAGAATCTGATCCTTTAGGTGCTGTGCTGGGTTTTTTTAAAGTAATTGAACCCTCAATACTCCTGTTAGAATAAGGGATTCCTGTCAAGAATCTGAAAAGTGGAACTTCCAAAGTCACAGTATGATGAAATTTCTCTCTGATGTCTTAATTTTCTTCTCTTCATCAATGCATTTTGTTTTTTCCCACTGTTTACTCTGTTCTGCACACACATGTCCACCCAGACCACAGTGAAAATCCTCTGAGTCTAAAGCAGAGGTGACTCACAGCTGTGCTCTGCACTCACGAAAAAGCAACACGTGAGACAAATCTTTGGATGCATTTCATGATTACATGCAGCGATTATGAAGTATGTATTTACTATTAGTGCTTAAAAATCTTACCGTCTGCCAACTTCTCCATATTGTATCTTTTTCCCCTGCTGTTTGTATCATAGCTATTCTAAGCTGATATTCCCATGTGAGGAATTTTTTGTTTGTTTGTCTGAACACCAGCCTGTCCACATTTCCTATGGTGAGACAAATAGCCCGGTAGCCACCTATAAATCTGGGTGGCATTAGGAAGTGGGTGGTAAGCAGCACAGATCTGATGCAACTATATGAAACAGATTCATTCTAACAAGCACCATAAATTGTTTGTACTGCAGATGCAGCACTGTTATTTGAAGGTATCCAGTAACTATGTGCATAAGTTTTCTATGGGTAAGTCTTTCTCTAGCCAGAAAAAAAATCCTGACACTGCTAAAATCCTTCAGGTTTTCCCACAGGGAAAACCAGATACTTGGGCATTGTGACAGTTGGTCTCTGCTACCACTGGATGTCTGTGTCTGGCTCGGGCAAGAGTAAGGAACCTGTGAGGCTGGCTTTGTTCACTCTTTGTATTTTGAATCTGAAGTCCATATACCAAGCCATAACAAAATCTTCTCGCTCATATATTCCTCTGAGGTGGTGGTTGCCTGTCAGACCTTCTACTTTTTCTTTTATTGGTACTAAATCTGTCCTTCATTCCCCTTAGTTTACTGCACAAAGCTGAGCCTTGAAGGGTCTACAATAATTGATTGATGAATGGACACTGATAGTTCAGAAGCAGAGGAAGAAGGTATGTTTATTTGTCTTATGAGTATGCAAGGCTATAAGATTAAAAACACTTAAACTGAAGACCAAACACTACATAAAATCTTTCCAGATCGCCAACCATTTTCATGGGGTAATAAACAAATTTTCTCACAAAACTGGGGATTGCTTCATGAAAACACCTTCTTCTCTACTCTCCACCTACCCCTCCAATTTATACAATCAATGGGGAGTAGCTGGATGAAGTTAAGTGGCTTTCATTTTGGTATGATGTTCTGAGAGCTGCCTTTGTTTTCAACTTTCAGGAATGAATTCAAGTATTTATATCTGTATTCCAACTATAATTCCCTTTCTTGAGTGCAATACAAGGAGAAAAAAAAAAATTGTTTATAAAATCCCTTCATCTCTCTATTTATTTCCTGTCACTCTTGATAACAATGTTTCTTACCTGAGGTTCAAAAAACCAAAAGCAAAGTGCAATGACAGAGTGTACAAGGCCCATACAGAAGATTTCAGAAACTAAAGGTATGTCCAAAAGCAATATTTGCTCTGAACATGAAGAGTCCATAGGCTGGATTTGTTCTCACTAAGTTTTTAGACAGTTTAACTAATAGTTGATTCATAGATATTTGCTTAATCTTTTCAAAGGCATTTTCAAAAAAGATGGGAGCTACAGATAAATTTTTTGACTGTAGTGGAATAATTAAGGTTCATAATTATACTGGCTGTTTTAGATTCATGGAGTATTTGGGAAGAAACACCAATTTTGTGAGCATGTTTATCATTCAGTGTGACGGTATTGCATGCAAATATTTAGAGCCTTGCGAGACTCTGAGATTTGTCTAGTTTCAAACTTTGTTGGTCCTAATTCAAGTCTAAAACTAACCACCTATGTTGTACACATTAGTTTTCCTTTCCTAACTGGACCCACAAATATAAGAGCTTGAAAAAACATGAACATATCTTCGGTGTGAATAGAAGAAATGCCAGCACTGGGGAAGGAGAGTAAAGAAGCTCAGTCCTTTGGGTCATCTAATGGGCATGAGGCCATATGTCTGCTTATATGAAGAATGGACACCAACTTACACCTAAAGAGAATGATACATATGTCAAGTGCCACAACTTCTCTCCTGTTCCTTACTTCTATGGGATCAAAAAGCTAGAGAGAAGATGCAGTTTATCACTAGGAATATGTTGGATGCTAGTATCTGGTAAAGAACAGGGGAAATAGGTTAACACACCTTTAACTCCAGTATTAATCAGATCATTGCTTCTTATTCACGATGGCTAATGTTCTTCTGGGCATGCACATATATTCTGCATATATAGTGCTGTTTCTGTTGTTACTTTTGTAATAAGCAGTAGCTTTCCTAGTTTATGACATTCTATCTTTTCCATGATACTTGTTAAAAATCAGAGCCAAAACCCACAGAGCTTAAATTACACCTGACTTCCATAAAATTGTGTTTGGTACAAAGATTAGCACACCCTGCTGGCTACTATTTAGTTAGACAGCAATAAAATTATATTTTCTGTCTCCTTTAGTCCATGTGTATATCTGAAACAAAATACTATTTAAAGATAACTAAAAACAGTGTTGTGAGATAAAAGGACAATTCAGAGGTGCAAGGATGCTTATCAACAGGCTTGAAAAGTATTAAATGGTTCATATGGCAACTAATTAATTTAAAACAGTTCATTACTCAAAATAATGTTTCACAATCTAATAAACGCGTAGAAGTAAAGGTCCTCTCTGCTATTAGTAATTTTACAGCACAAACAGATGGTTTTGAAAGTTTCTGGCACTCTATTTGTTATTTAATTTCTTCCCACTGGTAGTCTTGTCAGATTTCCAGACTATGCTAAAGTAGCAGAAAGGCACAAAGGAAATAACCTTGCATTCAAGACCACTGGCCCATCTCATTCAGTATTATATTTCTAATAGTGGCCTATAGCAGATATTCCAAAAGATGATAAAAAAAAGCACCTCATATTTATGCCCATGTTGACAAAGCCATTTGGAAGCCTAAGTTGCATTGAAACTAACCTTTGTGAATTTAAGCTCTCAGGAATAAATTGCCTTGAGCATCTCAGATGACTTCGGATAGCAACAGAATAAAATAGATGTTTATTCCTAACCTGTGGCAATGACTAGTTGACTTATTCATTGGAGCATAAAGGATAATGCTTTTTCTGAGTTAATTTGTGAATTACCCTATCTACCACGTACAAGAAGAATTATATCCTTTGCTCCTCTGTACAAGAAAATGTAAATAGGGATACTGACATACAGAAACCCACTGCCTAGTTGCTGTGCTTTGTGCAGGTAGCAACTTCTGTTAGGATTCTCTGGTGCCTAGTAAAGTATGACATTTTGAAGCCTTTTCTCTGACAAATTTGGTTGATACCGGCCAACACCTTCAGAGATTACAAGAGCAGAGTATACTTTTTCATAATTCTCTCCCACATAGGTATTATGTACGCCATTAAGACTTCAAGCCTTAGAAAACTGAAATGAAGATAGATACATTCAGTGCTTCAAACACTGAGAGAGCACATTTCTGATAGTGGATCATCATTTCATTCCTAGTTGATAATTTCTTAGGATCCTAAAATACCTTCCATCTGATCCAAGAGAATCATGGCTCTAATGTGTTTTTTTTGTTCTGCCTTGTCTTCTGTTAGCATAACAAACTCTGGCAATATTTCACAGTTCTGAAAGTCAGACTTCAAGCCCTGCCACTGGTGGATGGGAATTGAGTTTGCCATTTGCAATAAAAGTTTTACATTACTGCTACGTAACTGAGCAGTTACTCAACTGAGGTTGAGTTACAAAATTGAGCATTCAAACTGTCTCAGCTCAGAAAGTCTCAAAGCACCAAATTTCTTTGCCGCTTCTGTTTGTCATCTTTCTTCATATTCTGTATGGTGCAGGATCACATGCATATTTTAGGCTTCCCACCCCCCCACCCCACCCCCCCATCCCCCCGCAGAACACCAGTTTTGGTCAGTACATGATGGAGAAGAATTAAGGATGAGTGAGCAAGTCTGGAATGTCCAGGTCTTACACCTTGACATTACAACACAGATTCATTTACTTTATAGGTTTGCTCTTCATTTTTCCTAACTTCTGAACAAAATGAACGCAGACAAAATAAAAAATAATAAAGACTAAAACAAAAACCATTAATGCTTTTAGCAGAGGTATAACTATTTCAGGGTATGCATAAGAATTTCTGAGGTACAGTTCAGTGAACCATAGGATTCATATTAATAAATATGGATCTTTTGATGTGGGCCAAATAGCCTTCTGAATGACAGAAAAAGTCCTCTCCTCAGTTGCAATCAGTTTAGCTTTTGTAATTAGTTTGCTAAACCAAGACTGAAGGAAAAGAAAAGAAACCCATATTTTCTGTATAGGAGAACTATTCTATATATTTTTCATAGGTGCAGTTCAGAGATAGTCAGAGAAAACTAATCTAAGTATCTTTTGCTCCTTGAAGTAGAACTCTCACATCTGAACAAATCAGGCCAGATGTACTATAGTGTTGGTAAGTAAATGGTAATATAGAAGACTACCTCTGATTTCAATCTCAATGCCTATTACAAATGAGATGCTCCAATGAACAGAGTGTGATGACAGAAATTCTGACCAGCAGTCTCTCTATGAAGTAGCAATTACACTTCCGAGCTTATTAAAAATAGAAGAGAAAAAAAATAGAAAAAAAAAGGAAAATTATACTAATGAAAATGTGGGTGTGTTGCTGAGAGATGTAGAAAAAGGAATAGACAAGGAAAATGAAAAGGAAGAAATTAATGAAGTAATTTAAGATCTTAAAAAAAACCTTGTCTTTCACCAAAAGAAGCAACAGTGTTTGAAATAATTTTCATGTTCTCCCAGATCTCCCTTGCTATTTTCTGAAGTGGAGCATGTTGGCCTTACAGCTACTTTAGGTGCATGAGTATAATGAATTTCCAGGGGTTTGTCTGCACAGCAGACATGTAAAATTCCCATGTAAAGTCTTACTCCAAGAAGAAGACAAAGACTTGGACCAGATGGAGGATGTTTTCATTAAGGATCTCATAAAGTACCTCAGTAATGGGTCAAAGAAGAGCGGTCAATATGTTAACAAAGTGAAAATAGACTAGATAGAGGTACCCATGAGTGATCTGGCTTTCCTGTTCTTTCTTCTCTTCTGCTTTCCGGTGAAAATGCAATACTCCTTTATCTCATTCCTTCCTTCTATGACATCTCCCATCCATGTGGAGCTCCTCTATTGAACTCATTTGGCAAAAGAAAGTTTGCAAAAGAGCCATGCAGTCCAGACAAGATACAGCAGCAGCCTTAGTTTCAAGCCCTTGCTGGAAAGAAGGTTAATGGTATCTTGAGCTGCATTAGATGAAGTATTGCCAGCCAGCTGAGGGAGGTGATCCTTCACCATTATTAAGCACTGGTGAGACCACAGCTGGAGTACTGTGTCCAGTTGTGGGCTCCTCAGTACAAGGGAGGCATGGACATTCTGGGAAGAGTCCAGTGAAGGGCCACAGAGATGATGAAGGGCCTGGAGCATCTCTCCTATGAGTAAAGGCCAAGACAGCTGAAACTGTTCAGCCTGGAGAAGAGAAGTCTCAGGGAGATCTTATCAATCTATACAAATACTTGAAGGAAGGGTGCAAAAAAGATGGAGCCAGGCTCTTTTCAGTGGTACCCACTGATAGGACAAGAGACAATAGGCACAAACAGAAACACAGGAGGTTCCCTGTGAACATCAGGAAACACATTTTTCACTGTGAGGATGACTGACCACTGGAACAGGTTACCTAGACATGTCATGGAATCTCCACCCTTGGAGATATTCAAAAGCCATCTGGTCCTAGGCAACTGTCTCTAGGTGGCCCTGTTTGAGCAGGGCAGGGGTTAGACAAGATGACCTCTAGAGGTCCCTTCCAACCTTGACCATTCTGTGATTCTGTGAAGCTGTCAAAAAATATGTATCACATTTCTCACTATATTTTTTGTTCTCAAAGCATGTTTTTATGGACAAACCGTTGCCCTTTTTTTCTGGGTTTTATTTTTCACTTCTTTCTACTATTCTCAGTTAAAACCTCAAAAGCTTTCTGATTGATGAATTAAAGCTTAATATTTGAGGAAGTTTTATGGAACCATAAAAATAGTGCAGCCACTAAAAAACAAATATTATTTATTTTTTACAGTATGTTATATCATGAGATAATAGCTTTATACTACCAGCAAAAATCTAAGGACCATATTAGTGTGGAAGAATAGGAAGAGCTGTTTGCAGGTGTAGCTGTTTTAACCAGATTTGTACACCACATGGACAGAGGCTCTAAATCAAACCAATGATCTGATTGCAGATTACCATTGTACGACAGATTACTGCTGTTTTGCCTTCCAGCATGTTCTTCTCAGAAATAATAATAGCCTTAAGGCATTTTTGTTAGAAAGGCTCAGATCCATTTTTCCAGATTTTTAAGTCTAGCCTCACTATCCTTATATACAACAAATTGACTTGTTATAAATTGCAAGTCCAGTTTCTGTCACTCATATAATGAGAAAATATCCTACATTCATCTTTGATTAAATATATGCAACTCATTAGTTCTGGTGATTTTCACAACACCATAGGGATACTACTTATGATTTGCTGTCACACATATCTTCATATTGATTTTGGATGCTGGCATCTGAGGATGTTATAAAATATCTGCTACCACATCCTGTGGATTATCAGTCTACACGAAAGTTAGCTTCCAGGATGCAGAAAAGGATTTGTGGTACAGGCTGGGGGATGAAGGGATTGAGAGCAGCCCTGAGGAGAAGGACTTGGGGGTACTGGTGGATGAAAAGCTGGACATGAGCCAACAATGTGCACTTGCAGCCCAGAAGCCCAACTGTATCCTGGGCTGCATCAAAAGAAGCATGGCCAGCAGGTGAAGGGAGGTGATTCTGCCCCTCTACTCTGCCCTGGTGAGACCCCACCTGGACTACTGCATCCAGCTCTGGTGTCCTCAGCACAAGAAAGACATGGACCTGTCAGAACAGGTTGGATCAGCAGGCTGGGGCACCTCTCCTATGAGTTGGCTGAGTGAGTTGGGGTTGTTCAGCCTGGAGAAGAGAAGGCTCTGAGGAAACCTTATTGTGACACTTCAGTACTTAAAGGGGGTCTACAGGAAAGATGGAGACAAAATTTTTAGTAGGGCCTGTAGCAACAGGCTCTTGTTCTTCAACATCTTGTAGGACAAGAGGTAATGGTTTTAAACTAAAAGACAGAAGATTCAGACTAGAAATAAGGAAGAAATTTTTTACGCTGAAGATGATTAAACACTGGCACAGGTTGCCTAGCGAGGCGGTAGATGCCCCATCCTTGGAAACATTCAAGATCAAGCTGGACGGGCTCTGAGCACCCTGATCTAGTGGAAGATATTCCTGCTTATTGCAGGGATGTTGGACTAAATGACCTTTAAAGGTCCCTTCCAACCCAAACTATTCTACAGTTCTATGATTATACAAAACGTTATTTGAGCATCAATAAAATAAGGAAATATAAGTAAAAAGAGGTATTTAAAATAGTAATTCTTACTTCAATAATTCTAGGAAGACCAGCAGAAGAGGGCAAACTGATTTTAGATTATATCCATCATGCAGAGAGGCTCTCATACTATCAGGTATAGGAAGACAGCTTGTGAAATCAAGAGACTCCACAAAAGCATGGGACTTACCTGTGGAGACCCAGTTACATAATTCAGAGTCCACAGGAGCTGCCAGAAGGCTGATTTCAGGTAACTACTAAAAGTGGAGTTTTTTACTGTACAGTTCTCTCAAGGAAAATTGCAAGAGACACTGCATTTCCTTGTCACTCACATTTCTTTACTGATTTTTTTCAGCACTGAGAACATATCTGCCTTTGTGCGTTTTGCTCATATTTTTCTCATTTCACTATTTTTATTTTTGCTGTTTCTTTTTGTGGTCTTTTTCATAATTAGTGGATTGAGGGGTGGGGGGGGGTTGACTGTTAATCATCATGGGTTTTCTTTTGGTTTGGTTTATTTCTCTTTTTTCCCTTGCCCTTTCTATCCTGTCTGTCTCATCTTTTCTTCCTCATTAATATCATTCCTTTAAAAATTAGTATTGGGCTTAGCTTCATGGTTACGAATAGCATTTGCAGAAAGAAACTGAGTAGTTAGAATTCTTCATCCATCCTTTGCATATACATACTGCCTAGAGACCTAGATAATTAGAAGATAGATAAATATTTTCAATATAATTAGTGATAGTTAGGGTATGCCCATTAGAATCAGGTAGGAGGAGACAGTAAATGCCTCTAACAGATTTCACTACCTGGATAGATTTTTCTGGTTTCAGCTGTATATTTTCCAATTAGCGAAATACGGAATATTTTTATTATTGTTGTTACACCAGGTAGGTATTTTTTTCATAGTCTCCAAATGCTGTTTACTTTTGTCTCGAGCATTTCACAGGTCTCTCCAAAAGTGTAGTCTATGAGCAGTTTTCCCTGTTAAAGTTATAATAAATTTCTAGGTAAGTCACTGTCTTTTCAGTCAGAAGCAGCATAGCTTTCAGTGATTCACAGAGAGTAGTTAGTTTCATGAAAAGTACTGTCAGAAAATACATATAATTTGTAAAATGGCTGTAACTTTGAAACTGAAAGCTTACATTACATTCAACTGTTAATTGTCAGGTCAGTAAATAAATCAATTAATTAATCCAGCAAGCACCTAGCTACAATTCAACCAAATATAAACCACTCATAATCCTTCCACACACACAAATGTGTGTAACTGTTAATGGCAGTGCAGTCAGTAGGGTTTGTTTAAATTAGATCAGAACTATTGGTATCATTTTTAGGCAACAGATACAGACAATTACTGTAGTCCTAATTTCCTTTGATTACAAAAGGATATAAGACAGGGCTGACCACTGTCTACAATACTAAAAGTATTTGTTGGTAACACAGGATTTACATCTCCTGTTTAGAGAAATGCAAACACCTGTTTTCCCTGACAAGAAAACAGCACACATTTTAGCTTCCTTTGGCTGTACTTTCATGACTATTCCTTATCAGATTTTTCCTCTTTTCATTTGAACATTCACTGATAAATAGAACAACCGATCAGAAGAAAAAAACTAATTGGAACTAGTAAGGAAAAAAATAACTTTAAGCTGTTAATACAGGAGAAAAGTCTTGATTTTCTTTGCTATCTGGAAAGATCCTTTTTGCAAAGCTGGAATTGAAGAGCTTAGACCAAACATCTTAAATACCCAGAACTGGGTCAACATAAATAGAAGGAATGATGAAAAATATCTTATTTAGCAGCATAGCATGTTTCTTTCAGAAAAATGTATGCCAAAATCCTACATCACTTAAAGGATTTTGCATTTATATCCTCATATGTATAGGATGAGGACATAGCTGGTGTAAAATGGATTAGCTCCCTGAATTCCAGGACCGTGAAGTCAAATAGTCTTCCTTGTGAATTTTTTCTTCATATCCATCCTGACAAACTAAGGTACATTTAGTAGACAATCAGAAAAGAGATGCTGGAAATAAAGTCTAACATTCCTTTCAAAGTATCTTGTCCTTACAAGATAAAAAAATTGCTTGTTTTCTTATTAAGGAGTAGTTTTGATTTGCGACAAGGTGGTGTGCTGTGTGTTCCTGACATACCTGAAGTCTCTGCAGTACTCAAAGTCAAAGTAATTCACTGTAAGCTTTTGTTAAGATTTATATAATGCTAAGAAGAATATTGAAAATTGGGGTGGGTCATTACCCAGTTGTTTATATTGTCTTCTCAAGGACAAGTGCAATACATTTTGGTTTGGTGGATTTACAATAGTAAATGACTATTTGCCAGTCTTTATCATGCACCATATACCGTATGCACATATACATTTTTCATAGTCAAAATACTAGCTCTGAGTGGAGAAAATGATTGCTGAAGAATAAGGTGATACGCTGCATGATGTATGAGTGTCTTAAACAACAAAAGATTCCTTAACAGGTTTGCCAGCCTTTGAATCAAGACTTGTGTTTTGCAAGCGGAGCAGGAGTATGTAATATATTTTTTAGCTTTCCTTTTTTCTCCTTTGTGCAGGCATTTAGAGGTGATGAAAGAAAGAAACATGATATCACTGGCTTGAGTAAGCCATTGTGTGGGTAGTTAAGAAAAGTTTTTCATTTCATTTTTGTAGAACTTTTTTCTCTTCTCTATCAAACTCAGGCATTTAGTTTTTCTATGTTCAAAGTGGGCAGCTTCAAAATAGTCAGTGTATTGTTATTTCTTTTGCAGAGGATTGTAATCAAAAAGATTAAACTGATATCAGGTAAAACATGGGAGAAAACTAAAACCTTGTAGCAAAAGTGTCCTGTGCATATACATGTGAGGGAAGAGCCCATAGAAATGGCTGATAAAGGGGATAACAGAGAACAAGAAAAGCGATATTGAGTTGAGGATAAGATCAAAACCGTTCATATCAGAGCAGTGTTATGCCAACTTTAAGTGATTCTGAAATTCCCACCACTGACTTCTATTTTTTTTTTTTCTTGGAATCTAGAGAGACTCAATCCACAGAGGAGATTTTTAACCACCAAAGTGACTAATTGACCATTTGACTGAGGTCCAGATATAAGCTGAAGCATCTCTTTTACCTCGGGGTGGCTGTCTTTCAAAAACTGTAGCCTGAATCCACCTCTACGCTGCCAGCCTCAGCAGAAAGGCCCAGGGGTACCTGGTGCATCAGAGAGACGGATGCATGGCATAAAGTAACCTTCCAGGCCAGCTCAGAAGCGCGTCTCCTGAGCGGTGCGTCAGGGACTGTGCTGCCATTTCTGCCTTGTGGCTCCAGACTTGTCAAAGTGTCAGTGACACCAGTGAAAATGAAAACATGCTTTCTGACACTACAAAGACCAAAGCAAAACAGCCAGAAAACTGAAGCCTCTCAAACCATGAGGAGAAATGGAAAAATTCTCTGGAAATGGAAAAAAATGGCTTTTGTGATACAAGCCAGTTGTGCTCTAACCGGTGTGTTTATACACACACCAGTCTTGAACTAAATTATACCCAAAATTATATTTTGGTGCTGGGTGATTTTTCAAGCATTTGTTTTGCACCCATTTTTAGTATTAGGGTCTAGTTAAGACTTCAACAGAGCCCAGTCTTTTGCCAGTCTTACTTTCACTGAAATTTAAGATATGTCATAAAGGCAGGAAGGAACACAAGAGGAACATTGTGACCACATTTATGATTCTCCTTGTCACATAGTCATAGTATTTATTGGGACACTTACAGACAGTTTATTCCCAGATGTTATCAATGCCACAGGCAGGTAGATTGTTTTTAATAATACCTGTCCCAGATGTCAGTCCCAGTATTGGAAAGGAGTACTGAGATTAGCCAGTAGCATCCTTTTAACAAAGTAGAACTGCCATTAGGCAGTAGGCATACGTCCAGCTCAACAGCACTTTGACTCATGGATCCCCCAAGCCTTCCATCCAATTAAGGAAGATGTAAAAGGCTAATCAACTCTAATTTGTGATCTTGTTTAATGTCAGGAAAAAAATGTATTCCCTTTTTTTTTCCCTTTAACAGCAGAACATGGGCTTTCCAGAAGACTAAAAGACATGACTTGGTAACATACTGGCCCTGTATGACATTTCCAAGAAAACATAGTCTGCGGGTTGAGCTAGAATGATCCTGGCAGTTAGTGCATACAATTCAGCAGCAGTCACCATTCGAGAGTAGGCAGGACTGCTGTGTCCTGGGGTCTTGCAGCTGGCATGCTGCCACACTCACTCCTTTCCAAAGAGATAAAAGCATACACTGATGCTTCTACCATCCTCTCTATCTATATCCAATACCCCCCACATAATTTTCTTATCGTTTAGTTATATAGACATGCTGGTATTTTATATGCACAGACGCACACATGCCATTTCATGGAGGCATTCATTAGCCTGTAATTGAAAGCCATCTAAAACCAGCCAACAGACACTATGTTGCACCTCCGTTTCAGCTATGACATAGCCAAACTGCATGTTTTACTAATCTGTGCTATATTACACTTTGTGAGCACATTTGGCAATGCCGTTTGAATGCTTTTCTGAACAATGATTTCCTCTCTTGTAACCTTCACCTGTACCCATTCCTTAGGTTTACGATCAGGCTGCTGGGCACCTCCCTGTTTTTTGACAAGCTGCAGTAATAGCAAAAAATTTCAAGCCTCTGACTTGAAAATGAAATGTCAGTCCACAAAGCTGCTGGTAGGGAGAACTGGTGACAGAAAACCCCAGGGTATGAGTGAAAGCAGCCTTGTACAGTGACAACTGCAGATTCCAGCCTATCAATTACATTGACCTTAACATCAAAACACCTTCAGGTGAGAAAGGCAGGTAACAGCAGCAGTCTTGTAATCTTACGCCATTTGATGTTATTGTAGCAGGTTATATAAATGATCAATTAAAAAGAAAATACATTCATTTTTTTCATCCATTCAAAGTAGTTTTGCTTTCTTCCTTCCCCTTGCCCCCCCACCCCCAAATTTCCATGAAGGTCCATGGCATCCTTTGTTAACAAGACATTTTTATCAGTTTTTTGTAGTCTTTGCACTAGATATGAATACCAGCCTTGAGAGAGGAGAACACTTCTTGAAGGGTGCTGTGTGCTTTACCTGCAGCTACCTGTACTGGCTGCCTACCACAGCGCTTGAAAGCTGTAAGTCCTTGTGGTAGGAGACTGACTCAGGAGAGACACAGTTCACAACCAATTTATTAGAACACTTAGTTATTAATTAAGCTTTTATTAATAACAGCAGATAAGTATTACCATGGTTCATTGAATTATTTCCTCACACAAACTCATAGGTATGCACCTGCAGTAACAGCTGGAAGGCCAAACTCAGCTCCTTACCAAGAAGGGGAGGATCATAGTGACTTGTCAATGACAGGTTGGTAGGTGGTGATAAAAGTCAGAATCACAGAATGGTCGGATTTGGCCCTTGTCCTGTCACCGGACACCACTGAAGAGTCTGCTCTATCCTCTTCACCCCCACCCCTTAGATATTTATAAGCATTGATAAGATGCCCTCTCATTCTTTACCTCTCTAGGCTAAACAGACCCAGGTCTCTCAGCTCCATTCCCTTGATCATCTTTGTAGCCCTCTGCTGGGCTTTGTTCAGTAGTTCCCTGTCCTTCTTGAGCTGGGGGGGGGGGGGGGGGGGGCAGAACTGGACACAGTACTCCAGATGCAGCTTCACCAGGGCAGAGTAGAGGGGAAGGATGACCTTGCTTGACCTGCTGGTCACGCTCTTTTTAATGCACCTTGGGACACCATTGGCCTTCTTGGCCACAAGGGCACATTGCTGGCTCATGGTCAACTTGTTGTCCACCAGAACTCCCAGGTCTCTCTGTGCAGAGCTGCTTTCCAGCAGGTCAGCCCCCAACCTGTACTGGTGCATGGGGTTATTCCTCCCTAGGTGCCTTTGTTGAATTCCATTAGGTTCCTCACCGCCCAACTCTCCAGCCTGTCCAGGTCTCTCTGTATGGCAGCACAGCCTTCTGGTGTGTCAGCCACCGCTCCCAGTTTTGCTCCTTCAGCAAACTTGCTGAGGGTACATTCTGTCTCCTCATCCAGGTTGTTGATGAATATATTGAGCAAGACCGGACCCAGAACTGACCCATGGGGAACATCACTTGTCACTGACCTCCAACTAGAGGACTAGTCCCTCAGAGGTTCTTTGTTTCAGATGTGGGATTGGATGTGGCCTGAGTTATACAACCTGTTGTTGGTGCTAGTGTGTGCTAGTGACCTTGGACAGGCTCTTAGTGTCCTGAGTTTAACAGTTCTTGCAGATTCAGCAGAGCCAGTATGCTCCGGAGCTTATCCGTTCTGGTGAGACATTCAATCAATACCTCCCAGAAAATACTTTTGCTCTCTTTGGCCTGCTATTTTCTGATAAGTACTTCTCCATCCACACCCGTAGTTACCTGTGGGGCCCATTCACAGCAGATAACACAGAACAGGCCTTTGGGGCATGTCTAAGTTAACATATACTTTTGAGAACACATTGTGCAATACTCCCACTTAGTGCACATTATTAAAAAGCTTTCACAGGTTTCACGAAGCTTCCTAGCATATTCACTTTCAGGCACTTAAAAACCCTAAGAAGCAAGGATGACCACCAATAATAAGCAAGTAGATCTGTAACATTAGGTCTCATCTATTTCCTCCTCAAAAGTCCTTCTCAGTGTTCAGTGTTCTCTATAATAATCTCCACGTGTTATTCTGGACAAAGTTTTAATAATAACAGTGAACTTCAAGTATTTTGTCGAGTTTCTCAGAAGTGGTGTTATCATTTACGTTTCTAATCTTAAGTCCCACCAAATCTTGTTATTAACAAAGACTAGGTATTTTCATGTATCTGCTTTACTAACTATACGCAAAGTGTTGGTGACACATTTCATATGAGAAAATAACTGCACTGTGATAGCAGTTCTGTACTCTGAGACTTGCACTGAAGGTCTCTGTATTGGTCACTTTATGTCCTGCTGAAGTTGGAGATTGTTGTTTTGAAAAGATGATGATTTCCACATTCTGCAAGTCTACTTGTAGGGATTGTGTGTGATGCAGTTTACTTCTTGACACTAGCTTCTTCATTCTCTGTTCAGTATTCTCACGTTGTGCTGTACCTCTTCACAAAAACTGTCAAACAGCACAGCTGGAGTTAATAAACTGAGGAAGGATGCCCATTACCAGTTACAGACATCCCTGTTGTTTGATGCTTTCAGTATTTCATTATCTCTGCATCAGCACTGGTAGTCCTGCAACTGAAAAGCCATCAAAATAACACAGCTTGAAATGATAAATGAAAGTAACAGAACAACTGCAGCACAGAGCGTGCAATTCTGTGGGCTTTTCTCGGTGAACAGAGATTTGTATCTGTGCTGTGGCAGTCTTATACTACCACACAAAAGATTTATCCAGATATGTTTGTTGGCTTAAAGCCATGGGACTCATTTCACATAGACAATTTTCTGTAAGTGCTAGGAAACCTAAGAAAGTACATTTGATTGTTCTTCCTCAGAAATAGGTTTTTAAAAAGGTACAAGATTGCATTTTTTTCCCTTTCATTAATGAAAGAGAGGAAAATATGGCAAGGGCCAGGAAAAGTCCATATCAGCCACAAATAATCTTACTGCAAAATGATCATCTCTTAATTAGAACTAGTCAAATTAATTGGTACATTCATTCCTGAAATGAGGTTTGTTATGTGACTCAGGAAGGTACCAAATTCTCAATGAAGAGTTAACATAATGAATCAGAATTCTCTGACCCAGTTTAACAATTAGCTGGAGGTGACGTGATGTGAAATTTAAATGTACACTCTGGAGCAGGGAGTTCTTTCATCCTTTTCACAGAATTTCACAGAAATTCTTTCATCCTTAATAAACATGGCTAAATTTAAAACTGGAATGTATATTTCATTTTATTGTTACAAATATTATCTACTTAGTGCCAACAGCATATTTCCAGCAACTAAAAGTGTACTGCTCCCACCACTTGTCAGATCTGCAATGTATTCATATAGCTGTTGTAGATAATTAAACATGTAAAGCAGAAGACTGAAATTGATAATTAACCCTCAAAATTTTGAAGTAGTGTCTGGGAATTAAGCCACACAGTTCCCATTATAGTCCAGAGAAATCACACAGATAAAATTCTTTCACTGCTTAGGAGATGAGGAGCCAGCTTCTAAACTGCTCTTACTCATGGGAGAACAATTTGCACTTTCTGATTTCATATGGAACAATGTCTTTTCATTATGTATTTTTGTGATTCCATGTGTATATTTTTCTGAGAGATTAAAAGTTTTTTATTGTGATTTCCGGTGTTCAACCTTGAAGAGTAGATTCATCGCAGCTTTTTATTGATAAACAGAAAAAAAATAAAAATTCATTTTAAAATAAATGCACAGTGAAAAACAAGCAAACGGAAAAAGAACCCAAACCGAAAATCCCACAGTTCTGATTTTTAAAAAATTGCCCTTTTATTAGTATAGGAAAACATTCTCTTTTGTGGTATTTTGTTAATATGTATGCTATCAAGTGCAGCTGATAGATGGTTTTCTAGTTTTAGACTCTTGTCTACAAAGAGTAGGGAATTTCAGGGATTCTTAGAGCTTCAGAAACTCAGCTTGCTTTGGCATTTGTTGAGCAGTCTCATACATTTCCACTGCAGAGAATGTAATTATAATTTCAATTTATGTGGGGGAAAAAAAAAAGAACATTTTTTCTTCTCACAATTTTGCATTTGAGTACATGCAGTATGTATTCACAACCTAGGTAATATACATATATAAAAATATATATGTATATATAATATACATGGCATATGATAACTCAGGAAGTACTCACAGATCTAAGTGTACAGACCTGGTTCTGTTTCTACCTGAATTTAGCTTTCCTTTTTTAGAAACAGTGGAAAAGAAGACTCGGCAGTCAGATATTGACTAGTTTGATACTGAAATACTATTCAGAAACTTTAAGAACACTTGGTATAAGTGCAACTTAGAATCAACCCTTTGCCTTCCTGGTCAAATATATGGGAACAAATTAGTTATATCGTTCCATACACTGTTGTTCATATTTTATTTGTCTGCTCAGATATTGAACATGTATTTGAAAAATCTTCATTTTCAGGATAGATTTTATCAACATTTCAGTGCTAACAGTTGTGTGTTTCTTATAATGAGAAAGGAAGGAAGGATGGGGGGAAGGAGGGGGGGAAGGAAGGAGGGAGGGAGGGAGGGAGGGAGGGAGGAAGGAAGGAAGGAAGGAAGGAAGGAAGGAAGGAAGGAAGGAAGGAAGGAAGGAAGGGAGGGAGGGAGGGAGGGAAGCAAGTGAACAAGCAATAGATTTGTCTAGCTCATAGTCAGAGTTCCACAAACAGAAGAAAACTATATCCTTATTCACTCTGCCAAATGCTTCCTTACCGTTGATAAATAACTGAATTTTGAACACATCCTTTTATATCATATACACCTCAGGTTTCCCTACTTGGAAGGTCAATGAACTGACTTGTGTGAGACTGACTGCAAGCTGTGCACAGACAATTTTTTTTTTTTCCTTTTCACAAAGTTAATTTGAGGTAATTATTTTTCTTGTACCTGAACTGATTGCTGAAATACATTTTCTCTCCCTACTCCACCCCCAGTCACTTTTTTTGTTAATCCCCTGCAGGTATTTAGAATTAGCTTTCATGTTGTGCCTTAGTCCTACTTTCACCAGGCTTTGCAAATTCTCTTTTCTTAATAAACTTTTTTATCATTTTTGTTATCCTTTCTTTGGATTCTTTCCAATTCAGCAAAATCTTTTTTGTATTATAGAGCCCAAAACAGTGTAAAGCACTCAAATACGGTCTCACCAATTCTGCACTGAGATAAAAAATTAATTACCTGCCCCCCTTCTCCTGACCTAATTCCTCTCATTATACTGTACATGCTCAATATGGTATTTGGGTTTTGCAGCATATCACTCTGTATTCTTCTGCAGAGTTTATGGTTTGCTCTGAGTCTGGTCTTTTCCTGTAGCTGTGGAAATTTCCAAATTAGTCTTTCTCCATGTTACGTGACAAGCTCTTTCACACTTCACATTTAGCATGATTATGGGTCAATTTTTTTGTATTTAGACCCTGATCATAGTAGGGCACATTGGAGTCTTCCCCATAGTCTAAGGCTAGGATAAACAGAAAAATGATGGTGTAGTCGGATGCAGCAAATTATTCTGATTCTATAGTTATACTGAAAATGCAGGTCTCTCTCTTCTTTTGAAGCACAGTACCAGGGCTATTTCGGAGAAGAATGACCTGTGCTTTCCTAAGAAGTGGGGCTATAACTTAGTTTTTTTATTTCATTGTCTATACTGGGCTATGCTCTCCTCCTAAGCTTTATACCATCAGATCAAGCCTGGTTTTCCTGAGTTATGGTAATTATTCTTACTTCTTCCCTTCCACTTTTATTTTATTTCATCTTTATAGAAACATGACGATTTGTTACAGAAATTCCCTTTAATCACGTGGATTATGTCACCTTGGTCATGACAGCTGAAATAATGGCACTGTACTGAGGGAACATGAGTATCCTCTCTTCCTCTACCACTTAGTCAGACGTACCTTAAGCAGCAGTGTAAATGCTTTCTGTTCTCATGCTGTTACTCGTCGAGTCTCCAAGACCTTAACCAGCGTACAAGGATTTTTATCACAGCATTGTGCAGCAGATGAAACCCTGTGTTTGCACACTTAAAGGAAAAATCAAATGTTAGGCTTAATAACAATTACAAACTTGACCCAATGACTTGACTCTTTTACAGAGTTAGATGCAAGGAAGCATGGTTAAAATATTCTTACATAGATCTGTTCATCACTCTTTTACTATCTTTAGTTAATATATTCTATTCACATGTGTTAGCAGTGTAAAAATGTCTAAATAGGCAGAGAGATTTAATTTGGGATAGTAAACTAAAGCCAAAGGCTGTCACAGTCACTCTTATAGCACAGAACTTGTTACCTGAAAAGCAGTTTATTGTACAACTTTGTAGTGATTTCTATGCGAACTGCAAATTATGCCTGATGAATAGCATTCTACCAGACATGATGAGATCCTTAACCTGTAAAAGGTGCACAGCCACATCATTCCATAAGACCTGACAAATTTCCAACGATGAGCACTGCAGACAGGTACTTGCTAACCCAGGAGTTATCAGAGCCTACAAATTTTATTATTAGTTCAGTTTTATATTGATGCTGTTGCTCTTGACCTTACAGTCATATCTCAAGTAACACAGGCCTCTAAAAGCCTGGGTGAGTAGCCTCAGCTCTAAGTTATCTGGACTTTCTTGCTCTTTTGTCAACAGAGAGAAGCATCTCCTCATTTTTTCATAGACTCTTACACTATTGTTGATGAATGTTTTCTGAGAAGCAACTCGTTCTCTGATAATTCAAGAGGAAGCCTAGATAGACTAATTTGAACCAGTTCCCTGACTTTTAGAGAGTGAAGGGGGTGTGCGAAGAGTGACACCAAAAGTCACTCCAGGGAGCAGTGTGAACCGTTGCTGTCACACTGACATTTTGCTAGCTGACAAAAGACCGCTAAAGCCATGCAAACAATTGTATGATTTGGCCTTGTTTGGGTGTTGGCTGAGTTGTGTTAACAAATGTGACTGCTACCAATTACAGAAATGAATATGAGCAGTTAATGACCTTGGCAGAACTGCTGATGACCTCTGCTGAGTACTAATTAGTCAGCAGACGGACACCAACATGCAAGCTCATGGCTGAAGATCATCAGTTCATAATGCTAGTGTCAGCCTCTCTGGCCCCAGTTAATAAGTACATCACTGATGAAGCCAGAGGCATTGAAACTCACCTGCATTAGTCTTCTCATCAGTGGAGTGCTCTTATTCACATCAGTTTTCTTCTGATGTGGTACTTTGTTACTCCGAAAGCTTAGCACCAGTGGACAGTGATATTACTTCCTACCTGTAATGAAGCACTAAGTTGGGATGATGTTTCTGTGAGTGTATCCTCCATACAGAATGGAATATTTGCACAGGTTTAGCCTGGTAGCTGATGGTCCTTAACTGCTTTGATTTCCAACATGCTATTTTCCATTGAAATGCCACACCTGTTTATTTATTTTTTACTGCGGACCACTAGAAGTAAATGCACAAATTCTTTGAATGGATTCCTGAAGCAATTTATTTCTTTGTAGATTAAAAATTCTGTCCCTTTCTGTTAGGAGGTGAGTATATGTAGAAGAATATAGAGGTATCTGAAAGCAATGGAAATAATTAAGTTAAGACCACACACTATTTTTTGACATTGTTGTTAACTGGCCCTGTGATACTGTTACCACTGTTTTAGGGTTTTCACTCATCTCTGATAAAATTCTCTGATAAGGATGCCTGCAGGATAACAAGTATAACCTGTTCTTCATAAAACATCTGGAAAAATGATGAATGAATGGATACATACAGACATAAGGTTGACCTCCTGAATTCTCCCATTCAGAAAAATACACCGGAATACGAAAAAGTTTAGCATTCAACTCTTATAATCCCAAAGTTTATGTAACTGAAACAGAGGCATAGAGCCCAAATTTGCAAAAATTTGTCAGTCACAGATGAAGTTAAAATGCCTTCCAGCTTCCAGTTTGGGAGTATCTTTCTGATTATAGAGATTACAGGCACAAGAAGTGAAATATGTAGGAATAATAATATACATCTCTAAATGTATATGTGAAATAAACTTTATGACACAGAATCATTACTAGTCACTGTTTAGTCTTTTCACTGTGAAAAGTTATACCAATAGCAGCAAGTCGTTCAGACTCTGAGGAATTTCCAGTACCCCCACTTTAATTTTTCAAGTAGTCTCAGGAGGAAGATATTTATCCCAGTCTCTCTTAGGCTACAAAGGATCACAGAATCGTAAAATCTAAAATTGGGAAAGATATACTGTGTCATTAGTCCAACTCTCTGCCAGCACAGAATACATCTCCATATTACATTTACAATCTTTTCTCCACACTTGGCTTTAGTTTGACAAACATATATGAGGAAATTATTTTACTATTTTATTGATTTGAACTGTAATTTTTGATAAGGCTTTTCCCTCTCTTTATATGACCCTGCTTGGCGTTGCTCCCTCAAATATTCATAGACCTTTCATTATAACCCCTTCTAAGTTTTATTTGGCCAAGTTGATGTATATTTAACTCTTTTAATCTTTTCTTCAGAACTCAGTACTTGAAGTTTTCCAATCAATGACCATACTGTAAATCTCTCCTTCCTTTTGGTCAGACAAGATACTTAGTCAGAAACTAGCTGGAGTGAAAACGCTGCTTCACATCTTTCCCTGCTCAAATCAGGTATAACAGAGAGTAGAATCTCTTTCCTGCAGTGTGGCAGAAACAAATAAAAAATATTTTGTAGACCATGAGTTACACTACTGTCTAAAGTAAAAAAAATCTAATCAGAGATCAATCCTAACCACAGTTACTGCCGTTAATTATTATTCTTATTATTTTTATTTCTAGCTCGCATTCTACTCACTGTTATACATACCATGTTTCTTATGATTTCTTGAAAGATGTTTCAAATTCACCCTTGATTTAATAGGTTAGAACTTTACTGAATTCAGAGGAATTAAGCAGTGCCTATTATGTCCGCTGCGTTAACCCTACCTTCTGTAACAAATTGTTGAATTTTCTTTGATGGCAGGTTAATTTAATATGATTTCTTGCTTATGAACTTTTGCTGCCTGCAATTTTCCTCAAGGTGTTAAAGCATTTATTGAAGTATTTCTCTGATCTCATGCCTAGTACTTACTTGAGAGACTTGTAAAAACTAATTCTATAAATGACCCAATCTACTCTCTGAATTCTCAAAGGCATTTAATAGTTCTGATTCTAATGCTATCTTAGTAAGTCTGTTTATACAATTTTGCCATGTTGTTTCATGTATATAACATTTAAAAGATGCATTCTTTGCCATGATTACATGTTTTATAAATTCTTCTGTATGCTCTGAATTTACTATCAGCCACTAATAGTTTTACCCTCCTTAAAAAAAAAAAAAAAAAAAAAAAAAAAAAAAAAAAAAGACGTATGAAATATATTGAAAAAACATACTCAAAACTCCTGCTAGCGACAGTCCATCTGCCTGAAGCACAGTTATACACCATGGAACAGATAGTGTAGAAGTCCATTGTCAGAGACTATACATTAAACTTCAATTTACTGGAAACAAAACAAGAAGAGAGTGAAAAATCAATGTTTAATATTGAGACACTAAAAAAATTCCACTCATGTTCTGAGACCCAGCCAAAGGGAATCACTAGGTGTGTTGATCATCCTCTGTTTCCCCCCTTCAAGTTTTACAGGCAATAGGGTTTTATACAAAAAAAATATTCAATAACTATATACAGGCAAAAAAGTATATAGAAATAAATCAAGTGCAATGTAATATGGATTCAATTTCAACTTAAGTTATAATGTAGCTAATATCTGAGGTAACACAATAACGCAAGAATATTTTAGAGATGGCATACTTAAGTTCAATTATAGCTTTCAAACTTGTTTTATTTTGTTTCTGAGTTTTTCTTCCTTTCTGTGTGTCAGTTTGATCATACAAGAAAAAAATTTGATCACAGCTGTAAACATATGAATATCAAAGTTAGATCCTACTGCTTCAGAACAGTGTAATAAAACGTTGTAGAATTAAGATGGATGTAAGTAGCAGTAAGAGATATCGACACAAGGCTTTACAATTCAAAATGTCTATCAGGGCACTGTACGGCTCTTCTCAGTGTGGTATTTGAACACCTCAGATATCTGGTGCTTTATCAGCTCCTATGAAAGATTCCTGAAGAAACCCTCAACGGAGAGAATGCCTACAATATGAAAATGTTTTATAGACTCAGGTTCCTGGCCCCTGCCTGTCAGCATCATTAATAGCACCAATTTTCAGCTGAATTGAGAAATGCAAAGTGCAATTAATCTTTTCCTTCATATTAAATTAATAGTTTATGCATGCACAAATTTCCTTTAAACTTTCAAGCCAGTGATGATGAGCAAATACAATTTTATCTTTAGGATTCGACTTATAGCAAAAAATGTAAAGGAGTTCAAAATCAAACAGAATCAAAATCCTTCACTCCATCCATGTCACCCCGTATTATTCCCCCAGTCAGTATTTCAAATGTGAGCCATATCCAGTTTGAAGAGTCATATTGTGTTAAGTTACTGTATGTAACACAATATGAACAGTGTAATAGGCATGAAGCATCAAAGAAATAGTTTATCTTCTGAAAGTTGATGCAATTTTCGTTTGATGATAAGAAGTGCAATGAATTTTAACCTGTTACTAGGAGGCTTATTGATACTTTCAGGTTATTAATGCTCTGAAAAATGAATTACATTGTTATGTGCATTTGAGTACAATTATAATGTGCTTCAGCTCCACTGGGAATGATGAAACTTCCTAAAAATAATCATGTAATTTCCTTTTCTTCCTGCACCGTCCCTTCCCTGTCAGTGTGCCATTATGTTACAAGAACTTCAGGTACTGGAGCTCAATATAAGCAGAAACAAATTAATGAAACTTTACCACAGTGTGGGATTTGAGCCTATTTATTATGGGTCCACTGAATTATTAAGCAACTCATCTGTCTAGTATCTGAGAAAGAACCTTTTGATTAAAAACTCTATTTAAAGGTGGTTTTAGTAAACTTTAATTCATGAAAACTTACTGAGTTAAGCACATTGGTGATTTACAATTACAAATCTGTTTTATGTTTCTATATATCTGTTATGTCTACACTATCAAAGTAAATAATTTAAATATACCTATTTGGTGGATATCAGTGTATGTAACACATGCATGTATAGGTTGGTGAGTGTTTTATAGGCATATGTAACACACACACACCCCCATACCTATGCAGAAAAGAGCAGGAGAAAGATGAGATGGCTATCAAAATGGCCATGGTATTATTAACATAAACATAATGTGGATGGACATTGCTAAGGCAGATTATATCCAACCCTTCAGCAAATTGATTAGTAGGAATGAAAGGTCCTACTTAGAAAATTTTCCATGAGGGTGGACATGTATGCTGGTAGACAGTTGAGAAGAAAATAATAAACTCCTGCATCTGTTTCCAAGTACCCATTGAGCAACACCAGTGGAAATGAAGTCTAAAGAATCTGTGTTGATGCTTATATCACCTTTAGGTAGTCTTGGCTGCGCCTAACTAATCGAGTATACCAAACTGATAAAAGCCTGACTCCGTTATTGATAGGTGCAGCTCTTCAGAAGTGTAGATTTTAAACACCTCCAAACAAGTGATGATGAGGCCGCTAAAGCAGAAAAAAAAATCTCTTTAAACTAACACAAGAGTTCGTGTTCAAATGCTACCCTGCCTTGCCCAGTGAGGCACTGCTTAATCAATTTCATACTCTTTTAAACTTTATAGACATCTTTATTTAGTAGATCATTCAGTTTCAACACAATCTGGGAAATTTCTGATAACGTTGGATAAAAACAAAGTTCATAAAAATGATTTAATTTTTTTGTCAGCAAATATTGCTAAAACCATTTTTGGCTTTGGTGATTTCTCTATGGTGTTGGCTGGTTATTCCTTTAAATTTTGAGAATGACAGAGACTCACATATTATTCTTCCTATTCAAGAGCTCCATTAACAAATTCTTTTGCAGTTTTTTTTCCCTCTCAATTTTTTTTTCTTTGCTTGATTGCTTTTTATGTTTGGGTGCTTGGTTTGTTTGTTTGGCTTATTTTTGTTTTTGTTTTTTAACAGTAAAACAAGAATGCAGCAACATTTAAGTTTGTACTGTCATCAATATTCAAAGTAATTTTAGTGTCTTGGCCAAAAGTGTATAAAAAGAAGTGCCATTTCACTCTAGCAAGGCAGGGATGGGCTTTCCAGAAAATGGACTTCTACTCAGTACCTATAGGACAGAAATGATACTGATAAGCAAAGACATAGTCTGCACAACTCTGTTGGTGATGTATTTTCTACCGAGTAAATTTAACTGACCTCTGTCAATACATCTCACTGTCACAGAGTTCTGCAAGACATATTTAGACCTCAGAATGGCATATATGCTTTTTCTCTCTCACTCTCCCTGTCTTATTGCCATGTATAGTTTGAGCATTCTTCTCTGAGGTTGAGATGAAAGCAAGGACCCACATCCATGCAGCCCAAGCGATACCCAAACAGGTTATCCTACTATGTTAGACAAACACCTGGCAAGGGCAACTTAATCTGGTGCTAACTGGAGTAATTCATCTTTGGAGTCAGCTGAGTCATTGTGAGGAACATATTTAACGCTTGTGGTCTGCCCTGCAGCAGTTACATTTTTATTTCTGAGTACAATTCACTATGTTGTTTATCCTGGATATAGCCTCAAGTCCTCTAGGACTCTCATATCAGAAACAGAGCTAGTATTGAACTCTCTAGGACAGAAAGATTTTTTCAGTACAAGACTATGGTTTCTATACGACCTCTTTCACTGTGTTTTGAAGGATCGTGTGAAATATACTCATTAGAGGAACCTGAATTTGGCATTTTTTGATAGCTCCTCAGCCAGCTTAAATTGACCCAAACCAGGCATCCACTAGAAAGGGTAATTCTGTTGATAATTACTTTCACCTGCTCACCAGGGCTTCCTTACTATTCCCTTGCATTTGCTTTACTTGTTTTGAGCTATGGTATGAATCATATATCCAAAAAAAAAAAAAAAAAAAATAAGCTGTTGGGCTATACAACCCCTCTAGCTGCCAAAAACTGGAAGAGGAACATGCGTATACGTATGAGAAGAAAAAATGACCTAAGTGCACATCTTCTTTTAAACATAATCCAACTCAAACATGGGTCATCATGATCTTTTACTCATATTTTTCCCAGTGCCCGCTTAGTACCAGATACAACATGTAAGTATCTGCAGATAGTGAGCTAGATCAGAAAGGTGAGCCAAACAGACACAAAGAATTTAGAAGGGCAGGATCGTATGAGGAGAGGTGACAGGAAGGAGAGCAAAACCGCCTGTGTTAGTAGCAGTCCTCAATTAGATTAGATTAAACATAACACAAAACTTCCTCCTTTGATCAGCCTAACATGATTGTGAAGCCTCAGGGCTAAAAGTTTGATTATGTCTTGATTCAAAGTTCTTTGAATTAAAGTCAGCTGTGAAGACAGTAGTTCTAATGATTTAATTTATTTCCTATTAACACAATTTGCAGTGAGCACCAACGAAGATGTCGTTCAAGTTATCAGTGATACACAGAGTCTCAGGTGATAGCAAGAAACAGATACATTACAGAAAGATACTGAAGACAGAGGTAGAATAAATGCCTTCTGATCATTGTTTCCCAAAAGTCCTGACTTTTTGTATATTTAGTCTCTGTTGTTCAATATAGCCTTGAGTACTAAGGTATGAGATTTTTTTCCCAGCATGTTTCTGGCCACTGAGATGTGGTGGCAGTGAGTTTAAAGTCCAATTTGAATTTACTGCCTTCTAATTTTAGCAAATGTCTCCTATTTCTGAAGGATATGGCATGGAGAACAGGTGTTCCTGATCACCTGGTTTTTACTGCTTGGATTTTTGTTTACATTTTTATCGTATCAAATATTACTTACCTCTTTCCTAACATAGAAGTTCTAGTTTTTTTCCCATTCTACTAATAGGAAAGATTTTCCTGTAGTCCACTTTCATCATTGATCAATGATGAAATACTTTTCTTGAAATGGGATAAACAGTGTTACCCGAAGTATTCAGGATCAAAATATAGCACTGACTTTCTTCAAGGGATTACATTGTTTCCTTATGTACTGAGTCTTTTCCTTATGAATCATCAGGATTTAAAGTATTTTTAAATGTAAATGCAGATTAAGCAAAGTTCTTTATTGAAGCATCTACAGGATAAACTCATCCATTTCCAGTAAGGCTCTCTCCATAGACTTCATTGCACTTCAAATTTGGATTTTGGTTGGCAGGCAGACAATTCATAATATCTGGTAAAATTCTGTAGTAATGACTGCCAGTGTTGAGAGTTTAACTCTAAAGTTAATGCCATTTTTTATAATAGAAATCACATTCAATATAGACAGCAGAGGCTTCAAACAAGCTATTGAATGTAGCTAGAAAAAATGTTTCAAATTATGTAGTATATACACGATGTAATACATGGAAATTATATGCATTCTTCCAGTGCTGGATGTAAAATCAATCCTTTTGTCAAGTGCTCCTATTGTAGACTGCCATGTTGGAGACCTACATTCAAACAAAGGACTCAGAGGGTTGGGCACTTAGCTTCCAGGGAGAAGAGCCTTCTGTCATTCAATAACTCTCCTCAGTCGCAGACGGCAAATGAGACACTGCAGACAAGCTTCTGAAAGCCCTTTTGATAAAGTCTCACATCTGAGGTTAATGACAATACCTAAGGTGTGGGAGTCATGTAATAAGCGTAAATCTGACTTGGAAAATTAAAAACAAAGAGCAGGAAACAAAGAAAAAAGTAGCACTAGTTTGAAGAGAATGGCGTTATAGTCAGGAGGAGTAAATAATGAGGAACAATGCAGTAAGATACATGAGGACTTAGATGATTTAAATACTAAAAGATGAAAGCTAGTTCAAAGCAGCTAAATAGAGAGCAGTGACAGGTTCCTAGGGAAAAAAAGGATATCAAACAATTGGGTGTGTCATTAAATATAAGAAATCAAAAGGTAAAAAGAATCTAAAAGATAATTCTGTGTGCAGCATTAAATATGAATGATAAGTAATAAGATGAGAAAAGAAAAATCTATGTCTAACATTAAAAACAAAGGAACATTACCAACTATGCCTAAGTAGGGCAAAAAGGAGTTGGGTACAATTTATTAATATAAACAAAATCTAGAAGAAACAGACTAACTAAGAAGTGAACAAAGGAAAAAGAATCCACTTTCAGTAAAAAAAAAACCTAGAAGGTTATTCACTCCTAGGAGATAGGACTGCAACAAAGAGAGATACTTCTCATTGAAGTACAATTAAAAGCTCTTCTAGGCTTTTTCTCTTCTAGTTTTTGCTCACTGTACCAAGGGCTCAGTTAAACTATCACTGCTGTGAGCTCAGTGTCACACCTAGAGCTTGCTTTGCCCGTGTCCTTATTTAAAGGAGGCATTTGAGGCCCATATGATGATTCTGTAAGAAAATCCAAAGCAAACAAGGCTGGATTTGCAAAAGTACTTGAGGCACCAAAAGTTACAGATTAGAGGCATCCCAAAATCTCACAATGAGATCTCACAAACACCTGTGAAAATCTGGACCATAAGCGATGCTAGCAGAATTCTTAACTCTATGAGTTCTAATGGGTGAAGTCCGTTAATAATAAAACCCATCAGAGTTAAATCCCACTGCTTCTGCTATTCTTAATTACAACATAACAAAATTAAGGAATTGACATTTCATTTTTTCTCTTCTTCAAGACAATGATCCTGTCACAGCCAGAGTTCTTAGGTTCTTCTTTTTTATGGTTTTGAGCCCGTGTGAGTTTGTCCATGACAAATCTTTCATGACATATCATTTATGATATTACCATAAAAAATTCTCTTGGGACTTAATTTTGGCATAAATGGTAGGTGATTAAGAATAGCAGTAGGTTTTTAGTTTTTTTTTAATTAAAAGGTTGGAACTTGTCATGCTTTTCTCTTTCTAAATTAGAAATACAGAGTACATATTAAATATTTAAACATGCAGAAGTGAGGAGATTCTGGCTGGAGTAACTGAAGTAGGTACTGACTGCAGTAATTTAGGAATATGGTAACTGCATGAAATACTACTATCTGCCTATCTAGTACCTCCTTTAGTCCATTTTTATATACCACTGACTAAAAGGATGGTGCAGCTCAGAAACCGGGATTTATTCCATTTTCTGGAGGTAGGAGGGTTCACTGCAGATTTAGTTTGGTGCTTTAGTTCAGTGCAGTGAGCTCTGTGAGACTGTTGGTCGATATCTTTTAGCATCCTTGGTCCAGGTTACTGTGCAAAGTCAAATTGCAGTACGGTTACATTGATAATTCAGTCTAGCTTGGCAAGATTTTCATGGATGTAATGCAAGGCACACTGCTAACTGCAGGATTAGATCTTGCCCCAGTCGAGAGTGTGGGAGTTCTATAAATTCTAACTGAACAGAACATATGAGTTGCAACATGCTTTTCTCAAAAAAAAAAAAAAAAAGGCAGAACAGTTTTTTCTAACTTAAAAAGTAAACAAAATTCCCTCCACCTTACCCCTCCCAAAAACAGAATCATAGAATCGTAGAATCATAGAATTGTTAGGGTTGGAAGGGACCTTAAAGATCATCTAGTTCCAACCCCCTGCCATGGGCAGGGACACCTCCCACTAGATCAGGTTGCTCAAAGCCCCATCCAGCCTGGCCTTGAACACTTCCAGGGATGGGGCTTCCACCACCTCTCTGGGCAACCTGTTCCAGTGTCTCACCACCCTCATGGTGAAGAACTTCTTCCTAACGTCCAGTCTGAATCATCCCATCTCTAGTTTTAATCCATTCCCTCTAGTCCTACCATTACCTGACATCCTAAAAAAATCCCTCACCAGCTTTCTTGCAGGCCCCCTTAAGATACTGGTAGGCCACTATAAGGTCTCCTCGGAGCCTTCTTTTCTCCAGACTGAACAACCCCAACTCTCTCAGTCTGTCCTCAAATAGCCTTTCAGACTTCTTTAACTGTAAAACCTGAAATTTCCAAGGCTAAATAATTAAGAATTAGCATTTTTCCAGTGGGCCTGGGGAGATTACTTTTGGTTTGTCTTTTTTAAATCTGAAAAGCCTATAAAACAATAAAAAAAAATCTGCCATACAAAAATGTTTAATAACCTCACTATAGGCCAGCCCCCACTAGGTAAAAAACCTTGTATGGAGATGAGAGAAGCAAGCAAAATATCTTGCACAGACCTAATTAGTATTTTCTATTGAATGCATATACTTCATTTACGTTATCAAACCATGGTCACAAACCTGCACATCCTGCCATGTCTTTACAACTGGACTGATGTCGTTACTTGCATAACTAACTATGGTTATTGTATCTTGTCCATACAGGTCTCACAAACCTGAATTTTCTTTGCCTGGCCATCTTGGTGGTATAAAACATCAGCACAAAGAACGTCTTATATCCCTGGAAAACATTCCACTACTCTTTTTAGTCATAAAAAATAGCATATCTGACTCACAGCAATCACCTGTAACATTTCAGTTTGGCAAAAATCTTTTTACTGTCCTGTTTCCTTTGGCATTCATGTTTCAGAAGCACAAAGTAAGATGCTGAAGACCAGTAGCTGCAGCTGTTTCATTTCAGACTTTATGCTAATACCTTTGCTTGTCGCAATGTGAGTGAGCTTCCTGTAAGTGGCAGTTGTAATTCCAGGTCTATATAGGCTCCCTGAGATCTATTTAAAATCCCTTAAAAACATATTATTCACCTGCTTTGGGGGATCAGTACATTCCAGCTCATCTTCATATTTACATAACAATCATTTTATCATTTCAATAGACTTAAGTGTCATCATTCTTTTTGCTATCACTCACTGAAAATGTACTGCTCCCCCTCCTACTCCCTCTAAATTTTTTCGGTCTTTCTGAGTTTACACAGTTGCTCTACATCATAAGCAATGCTGTGTGGACTGATTTTTTTTTGTCTCTGAGCATATGAATTTTCTAATTTTCTACCAATAACTCTTGTATTTTGAGAGAATATGTTTTCTTTTCTCTTGTTCTCCAGATAACAGGTAAAAGGAGCTGATAATGATACACAGTCCTGCCTAATATCTGTTCTAAAGTTAAATCAATCATTATATTCACTCTGCATGAACATCAAACTTCTCTCACTTCAAAGGAGATAATTTTTAACCTGCTAAATCTAACAGATTCAGTTGTGATCATCCAGATGTGATCTAACACTTCAGGAAACTCTAGAGAGCCCTAGACCACCTTCATGTTATTCTCAGCCTTTTCTCAGAGATACATATGTAATTATTTGTTCCACTGTTTCTATTTTGTATCTAAGTCCAGTTTATTAATTTGACAGAACTTTTTCTACAAAATATATAACTTCTTCAGAATGATGCATGACAACATTGAGAACAAGAGGAAATGAGAATGAGCAAAAAGATATCGCCAGATTTTTTCATGAATAAGAGTCATGAGGAGCTGTCAAGGTCTCACACCCTTTTCCAGGTACCAAATCATGTTGAACAGTTCAACTGGATACTCAGAGAAGTGTATATCTTATATTTAAATTAATTCTACTTATGAGATATGCACTTACATAATTTTTTTTTGTTCTTCCCTTTCTCCTCCATTAACTCAATCAAACACAGGAAGATTTTCACCACAGAATCACAAAATCACAGAGTGGCTGAGGTGGGAAGGCATCTCTGGAGATTGTCTACTCCAGCTCCCAGCTTAGGGCAGGATCAGCTACAGCAAGTTGATCAGGACTGTGTCCAGTTGGGTTTTGAATATTTCCAGGAATTAAGAATTTGCAGCCTTTCTGGGCAACCTGTACCAGTGTCTGACCACTCTCACAGTAAAAGTGTTTTTCTGATGTTTAAACGAAATTTCCTGTATTTTACTTTGTGCCCATTGCTTCTTGTCCTTTCATTGGCTACCACTGAGAAGAGTCCAGTTCATATTTATACCATCCAAACAGGTGTATATGTACACATTGATAAGATCCCCCCTGGGCATTCTCTTCTCCAGGCTGAACAGTCACAGCTGTCTCAGCCTTTCCTCATATAAAAGAGGAATTCCCATTCCTTAATGATCCTTGTGACCCTTGGCTGGACTTCCTCTATTATGTCCTTTTCTCTCCTTTAAAGGAGAGCATAGAAATGGACATGGCACATCAAGTGTGTCTCACCAGTGCTTAGCAAAGGAGAAGGGTGACCTCCCTTGACCGGCTGGTAGCAGTCCTACCTGTGCAGCCCAGGAAGCTCTTGGCCTTCATTGCTCCAAGGACACATAGGTTAAGATATCTAAAGATATCTCCTTTCTGAATAACCTATCTTACAGATACAAAACTGAAGGTTATATATTTTAAATATGTTTAGCTATATATAACTAGCTGATTTCAGTGGGAATGTGGCACTTCCATATTTCAGAGAATGTGGACCAGCAGAAACTTCTTTATTGTCATGAGGGAAGTTACACAAAAGAAGAAAAGAGTCAGATCACAAAAATCCCTATTCCTAGACTCATCTTCCTACTTTACTAGATACATTTGACATTAATATAATAGATTGTAAGCTACTGACATTATAATAGGTATCTAAAGTTGACGTTAATTTAGATGTACTTTTAATCTTAGTAAAACTGAAAGCGGAGGCATGATTTATTCCAAGTGAAATAAAATACTAGGAAAAAACACACCACTATTTTTCAAGCAAACCATTTACATACAGAGCTGTGCATCAGCAGGAGCTCTGACCAAGCAAACATACAAAATACAAAAGCTGTCACCTCCTCAAATATTTTTCTTCAGTCTTGATTTCACAGAAGAAACTACATAAGGTTAAAGTAATAATTTCTTTATTAACTTAGAAGAATAACATTTTCAGAAACATTGCTTGTATTAGGAAGCCTGGAATAAAACTAAAAGATGCCACCACAAAAATATACTGCAGTGAGAAAAATAATTAGCAATTTTTTGTGCTGTACAATTCAAAGAAAGGGATAAATAGCATGATAGAAAAAAGGAAGAAATGAAAACCTGCATTATATTAGCAAGACCTCTATGTTAACCACAATGTTAAGTTATTAATGAAATTTATGCTTACTAGTAGAAAGATCATTGCTAGCATGATTCATGAACCTCAGAAGAGTCATTATTATGATATGGCTACTCTGATGAAGCCTTCATATGTCACTCAGAGCAGAATGATTTTATACAGAAGTATTCACATGCTGTAGAGAATTTTGAGGATTGATTTATTTGTTTCTAAATACTCACCATCTGTATAGGCAACAAATATATATGTAATATCTTACAGGCAATTCATACAATTACAGTTGTTGGCTATGGACTTGATCCCCTGAGGATGTGACCTTTGACTCCCACTAGAGAGAAGCCAATTTTCCCAGAGAGAATAGGGTATGGAGATATTGAGAAGCTGCAAGGTTAGGCACAACTCTTGTGTTTGAAAGAGCAATGATACAGAACAATTTTAGAAGTCCCAAGCCAGAGGACTACATAACTAATTCAAATAGTATACTGCAATGGCTGAGTTTAATGAAAGTAAGCAAATTCAAGGCTCAACAGCTTTTGTACATCTACCTCCTTTTCGGGGGCCTCAGCTCACTTGGATGTGCTCTTGGACCTACATAAGTATAAAAGAAACATCATATCCTGTTCCTGTGATCATACGTGCAACATAATAAAGGGAGGACAGAACCAATAAATTAGAAAGAAAATGTGAGAAGCAATGATCAAGTAATGGTCAAGAGACCAGATGGATTTTGTAACCTGAACAGTAGAGTAGTAAAAGAAGAAAAGTAATGGAGGTCCCATTTATGTTATTTGCTACCTCTTTTGTCTTTCTCTCCCACGTAGAGGAAGTAGAATCCACCTCACCTCTGTCATCTCTGGAGGTAGGTGCCGGTGCAGCAGTTCCACGGGAGATGGCAGGATGATGCTCTCAGCCCACTCTGCTCCTGACGCTTTTCTACTCCATCAGGAATTCAGTCAGCAAGGAGCACACCAGTTCTTCTGTAACTTTGTTTTAGGATCTGGGAGCTAATTAGATGGAGGAAGAAGCACTAGGAATGCTTGGGTGACAAGATTTCCAATACATGCAGTGGCAAAGCTGAGCTGGAACTACTGAGGTTCGTTTTCAAGTTGAATGTGTTAGTCTTGCATGTCAATGGTGAGCAGCTGTCTCCCTCAGAGACTGTATTTTTAAGAGACTACTAAAAACCTTACCACTGAATCCATTCCTAAGCTATTAATTAGCTTGGTCCAAAATACTCATCTGTCTTAATTAAGCCAATTCCGTATGGACCAAAATAGGTTTGCTAACTGAAGTTCAGTTTAAATGGAAGCGTTTATGACTAGGGTATGGCATTAATGAGATCCCTTTAATGAAGGTGGTGATTTTATCAAAAGCCAAAGAAAGGGGAAAGAATGGTACCTATAAACAGAATCCTGTATCTTCCTCATTTTTGTGAAATTATGTAGTTTTAGCCATAAAGTTGTTTTATCACATTCTTACCAATATGAGTCACTATCATTTACCTACTGTGCTATGATAGCAAAATGACATTACTTTAATACCACACTTGCTCAATCTCTCTCAAAATCATCACTGGACAAACCACGGATGTAGATATATAGGATGTTTTCCAATTGTCTGTATTTCCACCATCAGAACTGGAGAATGTGGTATATTAAAACCACTAAAAAAAAAGATTTGCACTTTGACAAAAATCAGTACAAAATAACTATTTTCTCTCCAGCAAAAGTGGGGCAGTGAAATGCCACAGAGTTTGCAGGGTGCTGAGTCTCCATCTTTCTGTGCATTTTCTATTGAATAATAGAAAGTTCATGGATATCTTCACAGTACCCATCTAGGGCAGGAGCATAGCCAAAATCCATTTCATTTGGTCGCAAATCTTCTGTATGGGATTTACAGTTCTTCTGACAGACTGAGGAGGCTGCGTTAACTCACAGTCTGAACTGATTCTCTGTCTGCACATTTTCATTACCACTGAGAGAACACAGTTGCACTTATGACTTACCAACTTCTTGTTTTCTTAAGCAAAACTGTTCATTTGAGGAAGAAGGAAAAGGATTTGTTACTGTGAGAGGAATACCCTATGTTCGATAAAGCTTTGAAAATTCAGCTTTGCTTGATTGAAAAATTAATCAAATCACCCTTGAGATACTGTCGAAATCCAATACATTTGTGCTATACACCTAATTATTTTGATGAACCTACTGTTTTAATAAGATACTTTGCCTTTTTTTATATGTTGTGTTGCAAAAAAAAATAAACACATTTATAATGCCAGCGTAGGTCCTAAGTTAAGGCAATCTTATAAGCACAAATTGGAAGCGAGTATACTGAAAAAAAATCTTTCTAAAAAAAGACATGGACTTATTTGCAAAAATATTTCCAAAATGAAACTGGGAAACCACTGAGAGGCAGGTTTTACATATCCACTATCTTTAGTTCTTGTAGACTTTAGGAAGAATACACATTACACTTTGGGACTGCCTGACCCAGATGATTTTTATCATTGTTCATCCTGGAGGAAATATTCTGATCCATTGCATTAGCTGTTAAAATTGCTCACCTACACGGCAGATGACTCCCCGTGACAGCGTTGCAATACCACAATTTTGTGTAATGATACCGGTCATGTAAAATCTGTAAAGTATGCCTTTTTTAAATAGCTGTATGACTTATTTACACTTTAAACTCTGTATAGCATTCCTTGTTTCCTAAAGCAAAGGGAAAGCACACAATAGATGAAAAGAAAAAAAAAAAAAACAGAAAAAAAAAACAGAAAAAAAGTGGTAATCTTATTATGTCATTCACAAAATTTGGAATAAAAAAACTTTATATTCTGAAAAAAAAAGATTTTGTGATCCATAGTAAAGGAGAAAATCACTAGCTCTGCTAATAGGAAATACTTTTTGAAGGAATTACTGAAAGGAAAAGGCAATGCAATTCAAATTTCCAGCCAATGTGAATAAAACTGAGAGAGAAATTGCTAAGAGAGGGGAAAGAAAATAGATTAAAAATGATGACCAAAAAGATTTATCTGAAAAGGGACATCTTTCCAAAGAAAGATATATTATAACCTGTCTTCCTATTAAAGTAGTAGAGAATAAAAAAATTACATAAATAAGCAACTATCATAATGACAGAGAGTATTATAGTACATTAAGGTGATAAAATATCCTCCCTTTTCCTGCTTCTTGAACATGGTTTTGTCTTTTTCATGATAGATGAAGAGAAAGGCAGACAAACAGATAATTTTGTTTCACTGTGTCTTGCTGCTGACACTCAAGTGAATGTGTTCCAAAAGAACGTAATTTTTTTTTTCAGAGAGAACAAGCCTATAAAAAGAAGCAGTAAAAGAGAAAAGCAAGGAAGTTTATGTTAAAAAGAGGATTACTCTCCACTTTCAGAAAATATCGGTTCTTTGTTCCTATTCTGTGTATTCCAGCAGCTAATTATAGTTTTCTATGAAGTAATTAGGAAGTGATAGTTTTATAGAACACATAAGGTTTTTTTTTCTCTTGAAAAACGTGGATTGCTAGTTATCTGTCTCTAAGCTCTGTTCTTTGTTCAGATTCAGTGACTTGGTTCCTATATAGTTTCTGTTTCCACTATGCAATGTCCCGGCCAGTTTTCGGTTGGGTTTGGTGAGGATTTTTTGTGGGTTTTTTTTTAATTATTATTGTTTTATTTTCCCTCTGCTTGATTAAGACTTCATTTATATAACTCATTTTTTAGACTGTAAGTGACTGGTTTGGGGACTGTGATGTCTATACAAAGCTTGTCAGGTACCTAACACAGTGGGACACCTAGTAAGTTCAGTTTCTAAATACAATAAGAAAATAATCCAAGGAAACCCCATTTCTGAATTAATCATTATGTAGGCACCCTGTAGTTAGTCAGATCTAAGTTCCCTAGTGCCTTAGGGTCATTTTTGAAAATAGGGATTGATCACTTCCTAAATTAAATGGGTTTGAATTGAAGGTTACAATAAAGTATACTACTGACAGCCATTAAGCAACATTTTCAATAACAAACATCCAACATATTTAGCCTTTCACACTAATTCTATAACAACAAATTAAATATTGCTAAGGAATGGAGACATGCATCAGAAAGCCATCATCTACACTAACGTTAGAAAGGTCCGTGTCAGAGCTTTGTTCTTCCCTCCAATTGCTCACCTGAAAAGTTGGGAGTGTGGTGTGTAAGCACAGGGTTTTGGTGGTTAATGACAAGGCTGCGCCAACAGGCCATTGACACTGCGGCCAAAACCCCAGACTATTTAGTTCACTAGTGTAGGATTAGCCCTTGTGTTTATGTCCAACTAATAATTTCCTCTGGTACGTCTATATGAATAGAGATGATCATTTGGATGTGGGTTTTTTCTTATTTTTTAAAAAATTTTCTTCTAAATTTCCTGTTTTATTTGCGTAGATTTCTTCATAAGTAATACACAGCCCTCACAAGGGCTTCATATTTGATGTTTGAGTTACAGCTGTTAACTGTGATTGTTACAATAGAGTGCACGGCTTTATTTCCATTCCTTTACTTGACAAATGTTTACAAATTTCAGGTAAGAATGTTCACTGTGTGTATTTAAGACAATAGTTTTCACCTGTATGGAATGAAATGTATTTTCCGATGAAAATTCACGAGGTGAAAAGAGACCTTCATGAAGCCTGTGAAAAACAACCTACGAGGGTGAATCTTTCCATCTGAATTCAAGTTTCCATAGTTCCACTGGTATAGCCAGCCCATTTCCAGTGACACAAGAGCTGTGCAGTGGTGTGTGCACCTGCCCTGAACCTATTACACACTGCACTTCTGCACTGGCTTTTTTGCTGCTGGAAACAAGGGCCCAGAGCACAGAACAAGCAAAGCACCTGGGTGCTGCACTTGTCATTTTAAAAACATTTGCTTGTAGTTTCTGTGTCATATCTGAGCTCATGATTTTCTGTGCTTTAAGAAATCTGAAATCCCCCGGATGCTGGTTTGTGGCAAAGTCTAGCAAGTAATTTTTATTTTATTTTAGGGGACGGTGCCTCTTAAAATGGCGGTTAGCTTTTTACTTTAATGGCAGGAGTATCAATGCTCTCGGTTTCTCATGTTAATGGGAAATAACTAGTGGTGTTGCAAGAGAATAGCCCGTAAGCCACAATGGACACTCCACTTGGCCGGATCTGACAGCGGGAATTCTAGACGTAGAAGTGCTGCGAAGTGCGCTTAGACCTTTTGCTTCTGATGGCCTTTGAATTACATTGTTCATGTCAGATCATGAAAGGACACAGACGCTGGAACTTCGAATATTCATTTTTGGTTTTGTACTTCTTTCATGAAGATAAAAGTACTTCTTTTTGACATAGACAACAACATTAGGGGCTGTATTTTTTCTCTTTCCCTCTCTTTTATCAAAAAGATATTGATTACCTTATAATGGTATTTCTTTTCAGGTTATAGAAGAACAAAGCTTATTCTGTTATTCGCACTTTCTTGGAACTGCTCTGTTTGTAGTTTACATTTGCCTGCAACATTTCAGTCAAACAGGTAGCACTGCTCTTACTCACTTCAAAGGTATGAGATGAGCAGTTGCCATTATATCAAGGCTTTATACTCACCTACATTTTATCTGGAATAGTCACATAGGTTATTGTCTTACTACTAGGTCAAATTCAGTTATCTTTATTCAAGTTTTCTGAGTAAAATAATGGACTAAAGAGTTCATAATGTGGACAGCTGTTACTGTTAAAAAGAGTTTTCTTGTGATAATGTGGGGAGAACATTCTGGACAGTCTATTATCCTCAGTTGCTTTCATATTTTACTTTAATTTGCATTATGAATGTGCACACACATTCACAGACACAAGCATGCATGCACACACACACACACAACTAAGACAGATAAGTTCAAGACAGTCTTGAATAATGAACTGTTCCAATATAGATGAGTCTCCTAGCTGTGCCTCAAAAGAAATACGGTTTTGATTGCCAAGGCTTTTAGCTTGGACATATTTAATTTCAACAGGTGGTAAGTTCCAACTTAAAATGGAACTGCATGTTGCAAAAACTACTGTATTTATCTCCCTGTTTGTGATGCAAAGATCCTGTGCAGTGCTTCAGCCTGACTGTTCTGTGCATGGCCCTGTGCACAGGGAAAAAAAAAAAAAAAGGTCTTGCCATAAACCAGAAATACCACGAGGGAACAGAAACACCATGAGGGAAGAGAAACGAAATGGTAGCGGTAACAAAAACAAGCAGTAGCATATGCAATGACATAACAGGGTGGTTATGAATCACTGTTGTTCTTGTGGACTCTAGGTAAATAAATTGACAATCATTCAGGGTGAGCTAGAAAAACAAAAGCAGACAAAAGGGGGAATGTTAGATCACCTAGAGATCATAGTTTTTCTGTTTCAGATTGGCACAGATTGACATTTTCATCATCTCTCCCCTTTAAAGCAGGGTTGCTTTAAGCAGTGAACCCCAAATCCTCCCTTTGGAAGAGATGCAACTCACCAGGACCAACCAGGGGGTTAGGTCAGGGTGGGAAAACGTCTGGAGGGCAGAGGAATCTGAGGAAGGAATACATATGCATTGGAAAATATGTGAGCCGATTCCTCTGTATTTCTTCCCATCTTCAATGAGGAGTACGTGGTGACTTTTGGGAAATCTTGGCCTTTCATTGCTTTCTCTGTGCTTCTGTTTCCTGAAGTCTAAGTCCGTAATAGGACTGTGGGGCAGGAAAGAGAAGTAGTAATGTTAGTAAGTTTTAAACTTGAATTTTTATTTTTTTTTTTAATCACAGACATCTGTTTTCTAATTTTTACAAGTTTCGCTTTATCTTGCAGATGAACACAGTAGAGATAAAGAGACTGATTTTTTTTCAGAGTTATTACAGTCTAATAGTGTACACACACACACACACTCAGGTAAGTGTGTATTTATAAGAATAAGTATATGTAAATATATCTAATGCCATTGATAAGGAAATTAAGATGGGTTTTCCTAAATGGAATAACTAATTATGTCTGATAATTATTCTCAGAAACATTCCCAGTCTATGCTGAGATCTGTTGAGAAAAGGCTGTTATTTACCATAGCAAGCATTCAGACAAAGCAGAAAATAAATCAATTGACACTGATTGTATTGTATTCAATGATGACAATCTTATTCCATCTGAACACTGCCAGGTTCCTTCCTCCCCCAAGCAAACCATATGTTTTTATTCAACAAAAAAAAAGCTTATTTCTGCATTCTTGTAACAGAAAATATGAAGCTTCAGTCTTCTATAAAGCATACGGTAGGAAGATTTCTCAACAGAAAGGGAAAGTCTATCTTTAGCATATTCCGCATATGTGGATTTCAGCGTATTTATATTCATACAGACTCATATGATGGATTCTTTTATTTTATTTGAAACCTTTTCCTTAAAGCAAGCATTTGTATTTTTAACTTTAGGTAAGGTTCTAAACATTAGCATTTGTGTGCATTTCATTCAGCCTACCTCATCATTTTCTTGTTTCATGCCCAGGGCTTAGCAGTTGGAGTTTAAAAACAGCCAGCTTTAATGTCTATGACTGACATGTAATTTCTGCTTACTTTAAAGCTTTTTTTCGCTAACTTTGCCTTTTTTAATATTCTTTCCTGTCCATAATCACTAACCTGCATAAGCTCTTTTGTGGCTTAATAAATATTGTCAATTTTTTAAAGCTCAACATGGTGTGTATTCTTCTTCAAAGATAGTTATTAAGTATATAAAAAGAAGCTTGTTAAATTTGTAGATTCATTTTTGTTATTATTATTCCTACTGCTTATATTTAAATGAGGAAAGATGATCCATTAAAGAGGCTGAACTGTCAAAAATACTGTCATATCTATAATTAAGTATAAATTCCTGGGTTTAAATAACATTATGGTTATGACACAAACCAACAAAAGCCTCTAAATTTGAAATTAAATGCTCTACCTTCCATTAACACTATTATTTCGGTTGGAAACTCAAAGCTATGTGAGTGCAAAGGATGTATTTAGCTCATAGCTATGACATTATTAACTCCCAGTTTTAAAAGTGAACAATAACAAGTAACATGCCCGTTTGTAATGTATACGTCACATCTTAGTGCCTTAGATTACCTGTTTAATGACATGCATATATCTTAGTTTTGCGGAAATGTTATTGAGAATAGAACAGTTAAAGAACTCTGCAACATAGCTGCGCACTCAACTTTGCTTCTTATTGTCTGATCAAGTAAGCTGTTCTGAATAATACAGTTAAAGCAGTTTTCCTTTTCATGCTGCTGAAGAAGAAATGTATCATTACAGCTGGAGACATAGATTTTCCTCACCCCCAAAAGTTTGTTGTTGAGTTGCTTTTTTAAGAAAAATATTTTGCCAAGCGCTTTCAAATTTTCTGTAGAATAGAAGACGCAGGAGGTGAATTATTTATTGCATAGATTTTGCCATTGTTCAGTTGGAGCTGCTGGCAGAGCTTACTCATTATTTGCCAATATATATGAGTTTTAGATTAATAATAACATGACTTTAATAAATCTGTTAGAATTTTGCCTGCCATGATCCTTACCGCCCCACTGCATTGCAGAATATGTGTGAGTAGCTACCTGCTGAGACATACACATCTAAAGACAAAAAAATGCATAAAGCCAGCACCTGGGAGCTTCACAGCTCATCCCTGCCACGGTGTAGTTAACCAGTAATGGATCTGCAGGTGGTAAACTGCAACCATTTGATTTGAGGACCGCAAACATCCTTTCTTTTGTTTCCTACACAATCCATTTGCTTCGTATATGTTCGTAACATTTTTTTCCTAATTGTAAACTATTTCACATACAGTACAAACCACTAATACTAGTCTGTATTATGACTCATAAGGGATCATTTAATATGACAATTTGGGGCAAGGCATTTCAAAAAAGAAAATGATGGAGGAGAAAAAAGAAATGAGTGGCAAAGTATTCTAAGTGAACACTGGAAAAGATAATTATTAGAAAGCACCCACTCCCTATCAAATTTTCTCCAAAAGGTCATTGAATAGTTGAATGAGGTTGTTCAGGGAAACGATGGTGCAAGACCTATTAACACAGTAAACTGCCCCTTCCAAGTTGCAGTTCCCTTACTGCATGAGGGGTCCCATCTCCTTTCTGAGCTACCTCCTTTCTTAAAGTATAGAGGAGAAGTAAACCTTTGGCAATTTAACTTTCATTTTTATGTGTAAGTTTAGTTAAAATGAACATTGATTAGTGCATTTCATGTATAGTACCATGCACGAGTCAAACTGGATATCTTACACAATGAATTCTCTGTGTTATGCTTTGCTTTTCTTTTAAAGTAGCTGTAGGGCTTATAATGATGTATATTGAGAACATATTGCTCATTTGTTAGAATAGAATACAGTGCTATAAGTAGTCACTGCAAAAAATATTTCCATAAGCCTCTGTACTTATCATTGTGTTTAATATATTATATCCATGTCAAATTGTAGCAAATTTCAAAGTAAAATAAAAATGTTCAGGAGCAGGAAAGTTACCAAACAGCATAAAATAACATCAAATATCTTTTTCACAGCTTCAAATAAAATACATCTTAAAATCCCTGAAAAACTTCCCACTCACACTTCAGAGCAAACCTTCATGCTACAAACTGAAAGAGTACAGAAAGAGCTGTTTTCCTTACTATACTGATTCATCACTTCTAAGGCCAGAGAAAATATCAACGCTACTGTGTTTTCTTAACTAGCGAGAGAATTTAAGCTGCTTCTGTAGCTCGTAACAATCTGTTTAACTGGCATTTTAGCAGCGACATTAAACCTAGGCACAATGTTGGTCTCTCCACCCTGCAAAGATGAATAGGAAGGCTCATCTTAAAGCACATGCATAATAATACTGACTCTAGGCTGTTCATGCATGTAGAGACAGGATCATCTACAATTTTTTGTAAATTTGTTTTACTGAGGCATAAAGACAACTTTACTATCTGAAGTTCAATGCTCCGATTTAAGAAAAAAATAGATTGGGATGCTAGCGCTGTACACAAAACCATTTTCTTACAAACACACGATAGGGTGGGTGCACATGTACATATGTGTCTTTCAGCTGAAGGTTAGGCCTACCAAAGCATCTTGCTCTCAAGGATCTTCTGAAGTCCATCCAGAAGTCACACTTATCTAGTACATCTGACTTTGAAGTAAGGTAACTTTTGATAATGATCTCTAAAGTCCTGAATAATTTGTCTTGGTCATTTGAGATACTGTTCCTTTTCCTGTTAAAACTACAATTAAAATATATTTTTCTGTTTCTGTTTTTTAAGTGATTTTCCTGAACTAGTACCACGCTAGCTAAATGAACTTATTCCTTAACACAAGTTTTGAAACTCTACTGGTAAGGAGATCGCATGTCTTTTGAAAAGTCAAGACAATCTGGAAAGCTGAGAAATAAAAATACAGATGTAGCAATATTCAAAAAAGGTCATGGAAACAGCTTCTGTTACTAGTCAGTAGAAGAACAGCTGTATTACTAATCCTATAGCATGACCTACAGCATGAGGCAGAAAAATCAGAGCACATCAAAATGAATAAGACCAAATATAATAAGCAGCTTTAACTTCATAGAGTAAAATTATTTATGGAGAAATCAAACATATTGTACTGAAGATTTTTAATACAATGCATTCATGAGAACTGAGTACTTCTTAGATTTCAGAAAAGAAAAAATACCCTCTGGTTGCTCTTTGATGGACCAAAAAAGATTGATGAATGGTGGATGGAGTCACAAAAGTACAGAAGTCTGATGTAAACTTGAGTAAGTGTGGAAGGCTCCACCTTTTTCTCATTTCTGTGTTAGAATATATACTGTATCTGATCTTAAATCTGCTCTAAAATATCTCCATTAATTCTTTGGCAGAAACAAAGTAGAATACTTATTGCATTACCTTGTTAATTTAGTCCTAGAAAAATTAGATCTTTGTTCTTCCAATATAATGCAAGGGTTAAGTACTATTTACTTATGCCATGAGGCTGGAATCAAGTAAATAACTCCTGTTATTGCTACCCCAAAAAATAAAACAGTTTTAATATCTGGAATTAGAGTTCCTGCTGTTTCCCTCTGAGGCTTTTTCATACCAGAAATTGAACTAAACTCTATTATGGAATCAAAGTAAATAACATCCCAGCTGTTATTTGTTGTCACCCCAAAACAAGAAGTTATTGTGACACAAAAATAATACAATTTATTTTAAATAACAGAAGATTTAAGTGTAGGAAAAGTAAAATGAAGTTCACTGACCTTTTTCCTTAATTTTAATTATTTTTCTAATTTATGTTAAAGATCAATGGTAAGCCACATGTGACTTAGTTACATCTCCTGGAATAGTTTGAATCTGCAGGGAATAAAGAAAAACTTAACAAGCTCAGAACTGTGAAATGTTCACTTTGTCTAAAGAACATTTCCATATTTAATCAGACTATAGGGATGATTTTTAAAATGTCACGGATTTTTCAGACTGACGAGTTCCTTCACATTAGAACGTGTTCCCTGTTAGAGTGAAAAAGCTTGTGCTTTCCTTTCATGCAGCTTTTCCTCTATAAAGTTGATGACTTGTTCAGTAAGAGCTGCCATGAGACCTATATTTGGAAGGAAGCTGAGAACTGATGTAATAAGTTTGCTTTTCCCATCTGCATTGCCTGAATAAGTCCCCAAAAGTTACATTTTCCTCTCCTTTGCTCATTGGCTCTCAAGGCATCAAAATCACACAAGCTATAGATGGGGAGAAAAGCCCTTGAATCTATTGAGACAACAGAAATGAAACACATTTTAAAAAAATAATCAAAATTCCACTGACAGGATGAGCCTTACAGGCTATTCTAAGAGTGGATTTTTTTACTGCTGAGTAGAAGTTTCTCTTTCCCTCCTTTTCCCAAGAAGCAGTAATCTTCTTTCGATGGAAAATACCTGTTTGTCAAATGAAGCCAAATGAAATGCTGGATTTCTCAAATTTTGGCTCTCAGAAACTGAGGAAGAGAGATCATAATAGCAACATACATACTTTATGTTCAAACTATGCCTTAAGCAATGTTAATTTGAGCATCAGTGTCTTTAAGAATTAATTCCTTACATACTGCTTTATACCCTTCATAGTTTGACAAGTTTCCAAAAGTACTTATCAAACAAGATGGAAGACGAGAGTAACAAGTCACACAAATAAGTGAACAGAATTGTGATACTTTTAACTTCAATGATAATGGGCACCTGTTGACATTTTAAGCAATTATTTGACTGTTGAAATGAAACATTTGAAACATAAGAAAAACTCAGTATGCTAATTAATATGTTAATAAAACAGTCTAGGAATTCCATCCTTAGATTCATATTTGCCCTTGTGTTCACGTGTCTTCAAACTGAAATTATCTTAGGGTTTCAGCTTTCAAAATGTTGATTTTCTGTTCAGGGAGAAAACTTTGTTTTAAAAAAATTCAAAATTTCATTGTACCTGGAATCTACAAAGTCTGAGGTTTTTTTCCTCCCCCTCAAAAAATTGTCTATATTAAAACATTTTGATGGAATAGTATCAACTGCTTTATACTATAAAACCCAAGTGTGTATTCTTTTATTAGAGAATCATAAATGTTGATACCATGCACCTACAGAACAATATGAAAGCAATAAACTGCAGCTACTCCTTCCCCTTTTTTGCTATTTCCAAGAGACCATAAGAAGCAGAAAATAAGCATTAGTGAGCTTTAATACCTTCTTTTATTTTGTACTCAAATCAAATTTATCTTAATAGAGAAATATTTTATTTACTTTTTTTCGAAACTACTTTCCATAAAGAAACATTTTTTGGAAGTAGACCTCTCATGAGTTCTCCAGAATTAGTTTATGAAATGTGGAGCTGGATGAAAGTGAGGGTTTTTCCCATTCACTGTGTTTTTAATATGCAGTTCTTCTCAAACTCTCTGAAGAATGATCTATCAAATTGAATAGCTGATGCACTTTGAACACTTAGCTCCAAAAGATAGATGACATTTTTTTCATTAGTTTAAAATTTATATGCTACAGTATCTGTCACAATAATAATAAAATCTGACAGTGCAGATCATATCGGTATTTCGCACAGCAGAGGTAATGTGTTCCTTGGAAGATAAAATGACAATTTGTTCAAATCATAGATTTTTAAATTTTAGACAAACAAGGTACCTCTCACTCTATGTATCTCCTTCTTTCAGAATAACTTCTTTGCTAACGATACTATGGCAGGACCCAGACCACCCACATGCTGTCTCTGCGGGGAATCTGACATATTGTACATGTCCAGGAAGATGATCCGCAAAGCCTGCTCTGCAGCGCTGTTTGCCCCAGAGACGCCGAAGCCTCGCCAGGTGCTCTCTGCACAGTCTGTGCGTTCCCATGGTCTCTAAACATCAGCTTTAGCCTGTGCCCATAATCACCCTCCGCCAGCGAAGGGAGGCCCCTGGCTGCTGCATCCTCATCCAGGGGCTCCAGCATGGCACGAATACTAAATACCCTCGCCTCTTTCACAGTGACCAGGTGTTATTCAATGCAAAGCTCAGCAGTCATAATCACTTTTCTTTAAAAAAACATGTCAATGGAAGAAGAGCAAGGTGGTTATCCTTTGAATAACAATTAACAGTAAGGTCAGGCTGCCAGGACCTGGAAGATGTATTATCTCTGCCTGAGGGAACATAACTATAGCTCCTAATTCCAGTTGTAGCCTCACCAAATAAAAATAATAATAATTATTATTATTACCATTATCATCATCATCATCATCGTCATCATAATCATCATCATCATCATTACTACTATTGTGTAGCCATGAAAACAAGGATCCTAGAGACAGTACTAAAACAAAAATGAAAGGGTCTCTGACTCCATTATCCAGAATTTAAGACACTTAGTTGTCATTAAATTCTGACAGGCCAATTAGTTCTACAGCTGTACCTTAATGAAGCATATTCCCTCTACAACCTGAGCTGAAATCTGAATATAGCACTTGCATCCATGTACTAAAGCTGGCTTGTTTGGATCTATTTATTTTCCAACAGAAGGATGTGCTATACAACTTAGACATACCCAAACATCACAATTTCCTCACTCTCTGTTTTCAAAATTAGTTCAGCTTTCCACCCAACTATGTCTTTAAAAAAAAAAAAAAAAAAAAAAAATCAAACAATACACTACGTTTATGTTCTAAATATTGTTAAAGGAGAGAAGGATAAAGCTCTTTACTGAATAAACTCAAGTCTTTGTTGTTGTTTTCTTTCCTAGGACTTGCACTATTCTTGTCAGTTTGCACTGTGCATAACAACACAAATGTTTAAAGACACACCCTCAGGTAAAGAAATGCATTACCCAAGCACGAACAGAATTAATCACAGATAAGTCTAACACTAACCAATAGTATTTACACCACCATTAAAATCCTATAAAAGAGACACAAAATAAAGTAACTTTTGGAAAGAAAATAAAACCAGCTGATTACTCTCTGCATTAGTTGCCATTTGCAGCCGAAATCTCTGCGGTCATCTGGCCTTTAAGTCCAGAGCAGCCACCATATTTTTCTTTTTGTGCAAGAACTAAGTGGGGACCCATGAGAGTTCTTATTCCTATTTCAGCCTCCATAAAGAACATTCGCTGTAACAAACTAAATCACTGTGTAGTCACAGAAAATTTTCTATTTTCATGTCAGAATCTATACTTACTACCCAAGCTTTGAGAGTAAGGAATTAAAATCCAAAAGCAATAGGATCCTTGTATATTGGAATGAGAATTCATACTTTTCTTTTAATTTTTAAAATATTTCTTTATTCCAAACTATTCGCATGAAAAAATGGTCACCAACATTCCTCCATGCTGCCTCTTTAGTTTCAGGGTTACCCAAGTAAATATAGTAGATGCAATGCTATATTCATTCACTATTTGAATACCCAATATTACATAGATAAAGTTTTGAAATCTTTTAAAAACTGATTCCACAAAAAAAAGGAAGAAAAAAAAAGGAAAAAAAAGGGAAAAAAAGAAAAGAAAAGAAATGAAAATTTCATCCAGGGCCTTCCTCAGGCAAAATCTTTCCAAACTTTCAATCAATCTGTCTATTAAAGAAAAGATTTTATAAGATTCAGAGGGAACAAGCTTTCTACTTACACTTGCAGTTCATTAGTCAGCAGCAATATTGTAAATTGCCATAAAATATCTGTTAGGATTCCTACGCACTATATTCCCATATCTAAAATCTCCCTCTCTGTGAGGTAGTTTTTTTTTTAAATTAATTTTAGAGTAATGCCTCATTTGCTAGCTCTTCTTCCTGCTGCATCCCTCACATCTACTCCCAGCTAGATATCTTGAGCTGGATAAGAACCAAGTGTGACTGTGAAAGCTTCTTTTCTGAAGGCTTGCACCATTTCACCCAGAAAGGAAACGATACCCATGCCATCTCTTAGGGGAAATGTATAGATGCATCTTCTGATTCAATAGTGGTTAATATAAAAGAAATCCTTGCATTTCAACAAGAGGATTTTCCTAGTTACCTGGGAGTTTTGAAAAATGTCCCTATGCTGCATCCTAGTCCCTGGCTGCTATTATTATACCTGGACTTGTGCTATTTCATATCTCTGGAAAGGTCCATTGCTCTACTTAAATCAAGATATTTTCCCCAACTGGTCAGTGTTCCCTGACGTTTTGCTAAACGTATTCCACACAAATTTGCTATCTTGAGCCAAACGATTGATATCACTCGTGTCAAAAAATGCATGAGTGTTAGGCAATAATTTTAACTCTGCTGCAAGGTATTTTATGGATATGAAATAAGTCCTGCTATGCTCTAAAATTCACGGGGTAAGAATCTCAGCTCCTGTAAGCTCAGATGTACTTTTGAAATGTATGGATCTGTGCTATCTTACATTACTTACAGATCTATCCTGATATAACAAAGACAGGGATATCTTCAAGGGAGCTGTACTCACCAACTCTGTTTGAAAGACCTTTCGAAATATTTATAAATAACTCTTTTCTTTGCTTTTCAGCTAAGATTGGCATGTGACTTTAATCAATTGGACTTCAGTAAACTTCACACCTCTGTTCTGTAGTGGTCTGTTAAGCCGTTAAGACTTGTGAAGCTTTGTAGAGTTTCTGATATATTGTTTTTGCTGACAGCAGCTGTTTTCAGTGTGCAGAAGTTCCATATACAGGCTGACTCAGGCCTGAGTGCATTAAGTAGAAGAGCAGGTTTTGATATTGCTGTGCAGTCTTAATGAGAATTGAATTGTTAAAACATAAACGCATCTTTAGTATTTAGCAAAGGGTCCAAACATTCCCATGGCTGTTATATACCAACCTTCAGGAATGGAAGTTTTGGTGACCTGAATGGCCATCTAAATACCTAAATCACTTGAATGGGAAGAATCATCCATATTTAAATAGACCACCTAAACCATCATACGGTGGTTGGGAGGACACTTAATCCAGGCTTCAGTATACACAGAAGAAAAAGGAATGTCTGATAACCTGCTTCTGTCTGGACTTATAACTAGGTGAGACAGGGATTCACAGTCCAGTATTGTTCACACTATTTACAAACCCATCCTGGTGGTGGCTAGAACCCTTTTTTTGTACTATTAATTCCTTTTACATTTAGGTGCTCCCCCAGGGTGTAAACAATGTGTATTCTAAGCCCTCCTCAGTTTCAAAGGGGTCTCAAAATATAATCTCCCATATCTCAGGAAAGAAGTCTTGTCCTGAAAAATTATGGTCTGTTTGAACAGCGGGCAACTCATGTGGCAGACAGATCTTTCTCCATCTGTACAGCTGAGGCTGGACCACTAGGTAGAAAGGATATATAAGTGACAGCCTAAACAGTCAGCAGATGTACAAGAGAAAACTGAACATTGCCAGACATTAAGCTATTCTCAGGCAGCAAGGGGGAACGAGGTTCTGTTGTGCACTTTGGGGAGGGCTTATTTATCTTCTGCATTAAGGATCAGCAGATAAAATGCACAAGTGGTCCAAAACTCAGGATTCTTTATCCTCTGGGAAAATCAAACACTCAGACTAGAAGGTTTCTAATCATGCAACTACATTTCATGTCCAAAAGATAGGTCCCTGGGGCTTTCTTAGACTACAGCTGCATTAACAAATAGATCAGGACATGGACACAAGCTGTAGGACTGGCTGCCCATACTGCTTGTACAGACAAATAGCAATCTTCCAAAAAACACCAAGAAATGGCTCAGTGAATAGCACAGACTGAGGACTGTTCCTATAAGGGGGGGAATTTTCCCAGTATGCATGATGGTGACCCTGTTTTGGAGAGTGAGAGGGACAACATTTATTTGAATTATTGTAACCTGAGCCATATCAGTTTTAAGGGTTGAAAAGAGAGCTGTTTCATGACTTGCCCTGTCTAAGTGGATGAGGAAGGTTGGGGAGGTAGCAGTGATGTATGTAGTCATCTAATTTTCCCATAAATTATCCTTCAATTACGTAAGCGTCTGTGTCTCAAAAATACCTTAGCATTTTGTCTCAAAGGTACATAAACTAAAAATTTATAAGCCTACAATTAATAGAACCTCCTTACTAGGAACATGAAGACTTTTTAACACTATGTTACAGTGTGTCTGTGGTTTGAAAGTTTTCATGAATTATTACCTCATCTTCAAAATACTTTAAAACATTATTTCCTATAAGTTTTCCTAGTATGCACATTTTTATACTCTATTGTTATACACATAATAAAAATAATAGGTTGAATTTGAATTTTCCTGCTGCTGTTTTGAAAATACAAGTAATCATATAGGTCATGATCCCTGGGTTTAATTAGGTGACCATACTAAAAACATTTTATAAAAAGACTTAGATAAATAAAACAAGGTCAAAATGCTAACTCGTTTTCCACAGGAGAAATGTCCTCTATGTGTAATTTTTGCTAGCAAGGCACTTAGGCTGCAATAACTTGTTCCAAAAGGAGTCACAACAGAACACTGTGAAGTAGAAGAAAGATTTTACAAATCTGATATACAATGTTAAAGGAGAAAAATCTAATTTGCCTGTAATTTTGCTATCTGAAAATGTTTGTGTATGATTTATCTTATTGTTGCAGCTGGATTCAGCTGTGAAGGTAAATTGCTGAAGAAGCAGTTTACTAACCCGGTTTATTCCCATTAGACAGCACTGCTTTATAATGAGTAATGGGAAAACAAGTCTCATTTTTTATGCATGATGTATCCATTTATGTAGCCTTTACAGCCCCAAATATATATGTATATCTGCATCCATGCATGCCCATTCTAATTTTCATTAAACTAAGTTTCTATACTTAAAAAAAATAAGTGTCACTGACGTTTTTTATAGTAATGTAAAATGCTTAAAATGTGGCCTAACGTTACTAAACCTCATGTTGAAATATCATCTTTAAAAATTAAGTTTTGTGCTTTCTTTGTAAGACAAAGATAACGAAAATTGGACAGGCTTAAGTAAACATTGCAGCATACAAAGTATTGCAAAATTTTCTATTAATCTATCAAATCAAAAAAGAAACAAAGGAAACCTTAGAGTGAACTGTCCCTTGGAATACCTCAGCTCTTGCAGTCGTTCAAGGTTTGAGGACTTTCTAAACCAGAAGCTGTACCTCTATCATTTTGTTTACTACCTACCTGTGTACCCATCCTCCCTAAACCTGTGTAATCCTGTTTTGAACTCTGCTGGTTTTGGAGGTCATTTTCCCTTTTGACATTCACAATGCCCCAGGATAACGAGTTCTACAGTTTCAACGCTAGGGTTAAAAGTTGTGCAGAAATGTACACAACATATTTAACATGAAGACTTTTTTTTAACCTTAAGAACTGTCTAGAAGGTCAACACAAGGCCTGCTGCACGCGTTCATTTTCAGTGATGAAGGATGGGATGCTCAGGCAAGACCTGGGGAAAGAATGCAGGACAGAGCAGTCAACATTAATTATTTAAATATAGAGGGTGATCTGGAGGAAAAAAAAATTGTGTAGGACGGTTCAAATGCTTTACTTACATCTAAACAGACTTGTTGAACCAGTCTGTCAAGCAGGCTGTCTAAATGTCCTTGTGTAATTCCAGCCTGGAGGCTGGAATATCACCCACAGGGCACATGTTTACACCTCTTACCTCCCCCCAGGCACTTATGTAAGTGAGTTATGTAAAGGTTTAAAGGAAAGTCTATTTATACTCCCTCTCTCACCATCCTTTTTCACAACTGAGAATATTTTGTTACACAAGGTAGGCTTACAGAGCTGGGTGAGAGCAGGATGAGGAAGGTAACAACAAAATACAGGCAGCTGGGTATGGTTCAGCTGAGATCCAGAGTAAGTGCAGGCAATGAAGAGGCAGCATGTCAGTAGGCTGCCAAAAATGGCAGGATCTTACAGAGGAAAGGTCTGTCTCACACAATCTGCCTGGGGGACATGTCAAGCAGCAAAAGGAATGTGTAGGAAGGGGCAGTGTGGTAAATTCACGTTGCTTCTTCTGATCTAAAAGTAGAATGGTATTCCCTCAGAGATAAATACATTATTCAGAATTCATTTCAGGCCCTGACCAAGGCTGGACTTGAGATGTATGTAGAAGTATGCATACAGAAGGAACCATTTCAGCGTTCGTTGCTTACTTTTACAGAATGCATTAATGGAGGGTGGGGAGGTTTTTCAGCATTGCTAATTTCAGTGGCATTTTTTGAAAAGGAGATGTTGGAGCTATCACTTACCTCAGCCCTTTTTGTGAGGGTGGGGGAAGATGTTGGGGGAAAGGGAGAAAAAACCACTTTTGCTTCCCTTCCTCAGAGGAGGGAAAAGAAAGCTGAAACTGGAGACTGAAACACAAAATATGAATGCACTATGTTATCACTTTGGCTTGTTTTTCAGGACAAAAATAAACTGAGTTGCGGGCCCTGAGATGCAATGGAAGTAGAAAAATATTGTACCTTACAATGGTAAGCTTAATGGTAGAGAATATGATATGTAAAGTGAAGATACATACACAGCAGATGATGAGTGATGTCCAGTGAGGAGGTCAACTTTTTGTGGACAACAACATTTTAGTATTGTTATTTTGTTAATATAGAGGTTAGGAAAATAATAGCTGAGTGATATAACTTGTTTACAGTATAAGGAGAAATGTTTTGCACACTGTGTAAAATCCATGATGTTGAAAGTTTAGTTCTGCCTTCTGAGCTCTACAGCTCTTGTTTCTCCTGGATATTTCAGCCCCTTATCTCAAGTTTTTTTCAGCTTGTTTACTGAATTTTCAGCCTGCTTGCTCAGGAGATTCTTAAACCAGAGCAAGCAGACTAAAAATTCTGTAAATAAACTGAAGAAAATGCAAGATAAGGAGTTAGAGTGTTCAAAAAGTAAGAAGAGCTACAAATACCTTGGCAAAGAATTAACTCTTCACATTATCTACGCATATACACATATGCTATATGCATGTGTGCTTTCATCATGCGCATTAAGCAGATTTTATAGACAGTAGCAGGTATGGTTTGTCCTACATACCATGCATAGCAGTGCATCAGCCACTCACTATTTTCCATTTAATTAAATAGGAAAGGCATAAGTAAACTGCTGACAAAGACACAATATCACAGACAGGCTCAGTGGCTGATGCTGTATTTAATTAATTTAAATATAATACAACTAACTGAGTAGGGAGAAGGGAGAGGAAAATCTCAGTATTTCTGAATCCAATTATTCTCATATGTGTACAAATGCAATAACATACTCCTAAAAACAGATTAAGAAACTATAAATAGAGTTGTGAAGGAATACATTTTAAATGTTCTGTCACTTTTCTTTTAGAAGGTTCATTCCACTCAAATTGGCTTTTGTGGGGTCTTAAGGAATAAAAAGCTCCCTCATGCACCACTTTTAATTCTCTCTTCATCTGTAAAAACAAGACCAGAAGTGGTTTAATTTACTGTTGATCACTGGGGGGGCAGGGAAAAGAATGCAAAATTTAAATGACATTCACACGCAAAGTTAATAGCTTTTATCACTCTCAGAAGGAAAGTGCAGAGGAAACATTATTTCATATAATATACAGCTTGCTTTCAGCTTTATAGTCCTCAATAGTTAAGGTACTGTTCTGCAAATATGCATGGACTTAAGGCATACAGGTGTCTTAAAATATTAAAAAGGCGATAGCAGTGGGTGTCATAGAGTCATGCCTTTTACTATTGGCACAGATTTATTTAGTGCTTTTCATGCATAGATTTCAAATTCCTTACAGAACAACCGAGTGACTGTCAACACTGTAACAGCTAGCAAAGGCAAAATGCAAGAGGCTGGGAGTTAGGGTCTTAGAGACCAGAAGACTCACAGAATATAGGGGAAGGATAGATCTCCAGAGTCCTAGTCCAGTGCACTTTGCTTCCTTCAAGGGGGGGGGGGGGGGGGGGGGGGGGGAAGCTTAAGTAACACACTAAGTGAGATGAAATGAAAACTTACATTTTGATCAAAATCTGACCGATGAGCAGTGTGCAAAAGAGTCAAGGTAAAACCTGGGCAGCTTGTCAGAGTTCATGAAGAGCAGTAGAATAAGCACCTCATCCAAAGTGCAAAAAGTTGCACAGATGAAAGCCCTGTCCCAGAGTACACTTTATCTCCGTGTTTAGAGCACACTTTTCACAAGTGAAGAGGGCTTCAAATCCTTCTGATGAACTGGTCAGCGGTTTAACCTTGATCAGCTATAGATAGGAGATAAAGAAAAAGTCACTCATAAAATCTAGCTCTTAGCTGTTACTTAAAATGGGTCTTAGTAAGACAAAATATTTAATTTTTGATTTAATATGGAAATTCAGTCTTGCAAATTCAGTTCAGTCACTCAGCTGATTAGCTTCTGCTAATTCTTATTCTTATTTGGAATAACCTCACGACATAAAGAATAAAAGCTATGACAAACGTTAATATTGTTTGAAACCTGATGTTGTATTTTTCATACTTATGCAGTAACTCCGTATATTCATATATTTTATCTGGGAAGTGAATGATCTAGTATCTGCCAGCATAAATTCTATATGTGTATTCCTAATTGCTACTGCATGTTACTAATTGCGTTTTTTGTGTTGTGTGTTTCAGGAAGCAGTTTCTGCCTTTAGATTGGATGCAGTTTCACCGAGCTGTAAATCTAAGTCTCCAGCCAAATGGTCTAGATTTCAGGGAGGTTTTTTTTTCCCTCGTCATCATCTGAGGATAGAAGATGTAATTAATATGATGGGACTATAGCAGATATCCAGTAATGCTATTACCATCTGACTAGCTCAGCAGTATGTTTTCAGCATTTTTATGGCACAGCAAACACAGGAGAGATCGCTTTCTGTCAGACCAAATCATCTGCGTACTCCAAAGAACAGCACTAAGCATACACAGAGCACCAGCAGAGTTAATGCTACTATCAACATGCTTTTCAGTTTTCTCATCAAATCTACAGCCTGCTTCTTCCATGTATAAAAGAGTCTTTTCCTGTTTCCACTTGTTACTGTAGGTAATAGCAATAATTTTCCCACTGATATCTTCCCTTATGAAAAAAAATTATCTCTTAGGGAAGAATGGGTAGTACGACATCCTCATTAATACCAGGTGAATCAGTTAAAATCCAATGAATACCAAATGTACTAATGATAATGTGTGAATAGTAAATGGAGTTTATTGTTACTTACACCAAATAGTGCCTTATTTATATAAGTTTCCATAAAACAACCTCATCAGAGTAGGACCCTAAAGAACGGATTTATGCCTTCCAGCCCATCAGCACCATCTACTGCAACTTGGCATAACAACATTCTTTGCCACAATAAACACAAGTTTCAACTTTTTTCCTTACATTTGTCACTCTTGGGATTTTCTTTTTATTCCCTCTTATTGCTCCAGTTCGACCAATCAAAAAAAGGTCTTAATTTGTCATTTTTGAAAAAACCTCTGGAAAAGCGCCTTCTTTTTCAAAAGAAATCATTCCACAGACTTCAAGTGGTTGAACTCAATAATTGTACAAGTTTTGAAAATGCTTAATGTCAAAACATATTTTCATTTTCTCTTGCTTTTACCTGTCAGGGTGGAGGGGAAGAAGGGAAAGAGTGCACCCTCAGCAAGTTTGCCAATGACATCAAGCTGTGTGGCGCAGTTGGCATGCTGGAGGGAAGGGATGACATCCAGAGGTACCCGGACAGGCTTGAGAGGTGGGCCTGTGAGAACCTCAGAAGTTCAACAAGGCGAAGTGCAAGGTCCTGCACCTGGGTCAGGGCAATCCCAGGCACAAATGCAGGCTGGGTGGAGAATGGCTTGAGAGCAGCCCTGAGGAGAAGGACTTGGGGGGTGCTGGTGCATGAGAAACTCAACATGAGCTGGCAATGCACACCTGCAGTCCAGAAAGCCAGCTGTATCCTGGGCTGCATCAAAAGAAGTATGGCCAGCAGGTCGAGGGAGGTGATTCTGCCCCTCTACTCTGCCCTGGTGAGACCCCACCTGGAGTACTGCATCCAGCTCTGGTGTCCTCAGCACAAGAAAGACCTGGACCTGTTGGAATGGGTCCAGCAGAGGGCCATGAAGATGATCAGAGGGCTGGAGCACCTCTCCTATGAAGACAGGCTGAGCGAGTTGGGGTTGTTCAGCCTGGAGAAGAGAAGGCTCTGGGGAGGCCTTGTAGCGTTCTTACAGTACTTAAAGGGGGCCTACAGGAAGGATGGGGAGGGACTCTTTATCAGGGAGTGTAATGATAGGACGAGGGGTAATGGTTTTAAACTGAAAGAAGGTAGATTTAGATGAGATATTAGGAAGAAATTCTTTACTGTGAGTGTGGTGAGACACTGGAAGATGTTGCCCAGGGAAGCTGTGGATGCCCCATCCCTGGAAGTGTTCAAGGCCAGGCTGGATGGGGCTTTGAGCAGCCTGGTCTAGTGGGAGGTGTCCCTGCTCATGGCAGGGGGGTTGGAACTAGATGATCTTTAAGGTCCCTTCCAACCCGAACCATTCTATGATTCTAAGGATGTAGGGGGGCAGGGGGAGAGAGTTTTAAATTCACTATAAACTAAGTCTCTAAAATCCATTCCTCCAAATGAAACAATAGTCCTCTCTCGTGTCTTGTCAGGATTGAATAGGAAAGACTTGGCAGAATCTCATCAAGGTCCTCACGCGTAACGCATTCATAATTTTGCTCCTAAGGCAGAGTCCCCTTTATAACCCTAAACATCATCAGGAAAGAGGATTAACCCATTTGATAAAGTCTAGAGATTTGCTATCTGTCATCATACCTAATTTTAGCTATATAACTTCCTCTTTTGTCTGCTTCCTTTCTTCCCTCCGTTCAAAGATAAGTTATTTCTTTCAGTCCTTCCACTAGTATTGTGCTATCTCTAGAGATTTTTGTTACACGGTACTGGGCTCGTTGCCTTACAATCCCATGAGCTAAATCTCACCAGATTATTCAGATTCATTCTGGCACAATACCAGCGGCTGCAGTGACTGTTCTGACTCCAGAATCGTGCTTGGCCAACTGAAAAAGAAACATTCTTTCAGATGTGTTTCAATAGAACCCATCACATCCTTGGTTATATAGTGGATAGCATTTATATCTCACGCTGAGGAAAGGAGCCACTGCGATGAAATAAAAAAAGGCTATGAGGAAGAAGGGATCTACCTTTTCCTCATATAAACCAATGCAAATCTTAAATTTTCCCCCTTTAACTCCAGAATGAGTACCCTAGCATGGGTTACGCTGGTATCTCAGACGAGCCTGTCAAACAATCAGCTTATTTTTGCTGCTTAGAAAAATATGCCTACACATGCTTGCCTTCATGGGCTTAATAAGTTTGATATGCTTTATTTTGCAGATGTTAAATCATTTAAAACTGATTAGCTTGTAAGAATACCTGATATGTCAGACACAGATTTTCAAAAAAGTGTTGTTAAGTAGTGAGGATATAGAAAGAAATTAGGTCCTCAGCACACTGCATACCACAGAACAGCAGCCTTCCAGGGAGAAGACAGTAAAAAATCCCACAATTGTAAACTGAGCATGTTCCTTCCTTCTCCTTCTCATTCAGACATATGATAATTTCTGAAACCTTTTCTATATTTTCTTTTAGTAATTTGAGGATTACAAATTTACAAGATTATATGACTTATTATGTGGCATTCTGGGTTATAAAATGGCTCCTTCCTTCTTGGGCAGGCAGGCAAATCTAGGATAACTCAGGAAACAGAAATACATAATTGCATCTTTCAAACATATATGCAAAATAAACTAAATTTTTATTTGAGCTCTTCATTCTTAACAGTCAGATATTTATTTTTGTTACAGTCACAAAGCATTGGCACAGGAACATTTCCTTTTCAATATGTCCTTCACACTCTTCCCTGCAGTCTCTTGATACTTAATATATTCTTTTCTTTTAGCTTCCAACTCCCCTTTTACCTGTCCATCAAACCTCTATTCCATAGATCCAAGCATGGTTTTCAGTCTTTTTTTCCTTTTTTTTCCTAGACGAAAGGAGGTTGTGTTTTTGATTCTTTTCACTGCAGTAAGAGGAGATGGAACTTTAATGGCTTTAATAAAACTTTTCTCCTGTACTCCAATGTTAAGGTATCCTTTCCACATATTGTATTTTGCTGTGTTAAAACCTGTTCTCTACCAAAGGTAAAGTTTTCCTCTTTTAGTAACTGGTTACATTTTTAGTATTCATCAACTCATTCATATTGGATATTTTCAGACTAGCACATACATTAAATTACCGTTATGAATCAGGAGTTTACATGAGCTAGTCATAATCTTGAGATTAAGGACATCCACACAAAAGAACTCAGAGCAAAATGGTGCAACGCTTATTCAAGGACTGACTGATTTACATAACTCCAAATGCCAAACGTAAAGATATTAATATTAGAACATTTATACTTCATCTTTTAAAATACCAAATTAGTGATATGTATTATGAATACAAGTTCAGATCTTTCTCCAATTTGTAATCAGTGGATCTGCTACAACACATTTAATTCAATGGAATATATCTAATTTAAATCATTGCAGGATAATGTTTTAAGCAGGACTACAATTGGGGGAGTGGGCAGGATCTGGAGCAGGTGAAAGCATTTTCCCTTTAAAAACTGATAGAGTGTTGGATTTTAATTCAGGTAGAGTCTCTGATGAGTTTAGAGAATAAATTCCCAAAATGATGCCATGTGGTCTTATGAAGGAATAGTCCTTCAATATTTTAAAGAATCACTATGTCAGCACTGGCTGAGCAAGAAAAAAAAATGGGTTTTGATTAAAGGTTTGTCAGCATTAGTGCATGGATTAAAATGCCTCAGATACAATTGACAAATGTATTTGAAGTGCCAGCAGATATGTAAAAGGTTTGGACAAGAAAGCTCAACGATATCTTTGGCTTCTGTAAAAGAAATTACAAAGTGGACCAGGACTCCAATCTGGAAAAGAGGTTAATTACAGTACGTAGTGAATAGAATATAGACATATAACCTTGGAACAACCTTGGAACAGGTTGCCCATGGAAGCTGTGGATGCCCCATCCCTGGAAGTGTTCAAGGCCAGGCTGGATGAGGCTTTGAGCAGCCTGGTCTAGTGGGAGATGTCCCTGCTCATGGCAGGGGGGTTGGAACCAGATGATCTTTAAGGTCCCTTCCACTGAGAAATTATAAATCTCCCAACAGTCCCCTGTGTTGAAAATTGGAGACTGCAAAACAGGAGGAAGGTATTATTTTCCAGGCATCCTTTTACAGAGAGTCTTGAAGAAAGGATAAGGATTAAAGACACCTATCAGAAATGAGAAACTCTGAATTGCCTTGAAAATTTGGAAGTGCACAAAACTAATTGTAATAAGCAAGGCCTTGCATTAATCTTGGGTGTGATGGATTCCTGAGGTCCTTTCCAAACTCTGAGTCGTTTATTTCTCCTACATGCCTTTTTGGTCTCTTCTTATCACCAGCTTTTATCACCTTTCTATAGAACCTTTAGGTCCAGCCAAGTTCATCTAAGGTTTCTCTGCAGGCAGAAATGACCAATGTGAATTAGTCCCAGCCAAACAGAAACCCTTTTAACCCAGTCAGATTCTACACGAATCATTACCTATCTTGTAATATGTGCTTTAGCTTGAAGTATTAAAGCAATTTAGTGTTAAGGAAAAGTGATAACTTTTCAGTAATTGATCATGGACACGCAGCCATGGGCCACTTAATACCTCATTTACCGGTTTTCATAAGTCTGAGTTTTGCTGAACTTTACGTTTGGAAATGGAGCCAGTTATAATCAGAGAAGCCTAATTTCAAATCAGGAAAGATTTCAGATGTCTTTTGTTCTGGTTTTGGGTTGTTTTTTTTTTTTTTTAATTGCCTAGTGAAAGAGAATGGCTTCTTGTACAATAAGTCCTCACATACACAGTGACATTAACACATGAGGCTGCTGTTGTGATGACCCTGCAACTACTTAAAGTTGGCGTATAGAAATATGCCTTGCTTTTCCCAGATTCACTCTGCTGGAATGGTGACTACAGCCATGAACTTGTAGAGATGTCCATAAGTGAAAGCAAAGTAATGCCCCAAAATCTTGCCAGTTTTACTGGAAGGCACTGTGACTTCAGAAAGCAAAACAAATGAAAAAAAAAAAAAAAAACAAATCAAAACTCTAAGAGTTTTTCTCCTTTTCTTCTTCCTTTTTACTATTGCCAGACATGCTTCACAACATGAAGCATGTATACCAGTCATCCTGAATTCATCTTGATCTGTTTTCTCCATAGTTTCATCAACACTCTGTGAGTGCTGGTATATCAGATTCTTCTTTATTACCCAAAACCCTTTTCTGATGCCTAGAATCACATTGGCAGAAAAAATTACCCTCTGATCAGAAGCCTATGTTATGTTAAGCTACCAAGTACTTCTACAATGGCCTAAATGAGACTGATTCAAACGCAGCCCAATGAGATAGCAATTAGCCTTAGGTGTCCGAGTAATGATAGAACAGCCCAGGTTGGAAGGCACCTCAAAAGATCAACTTGTTCAACTTTTTGTGGGGAAGGGAGCCTAAATGTGATTATCTAGCACCCTATCCAATTACATTTTGAAAACCTCCAGTGATGGAGATTGTACCATGTGTCTGAGGAGGTTGTTCCAGGGAATGGTTGTTCTCACTGTAAAAGATTTTTCTTATGTGAAGATGAAACCTCTCCTGGTGCAATTTGTACCTGTTGGCCCTTGTAACATCCATGTGTCTGTATGAGAAGAGACAGCCTCCATCCTCTTTGTAGTCACCTTTTAAGTACCTGATGAGGTCTCCCCTGAGCCTTCTCTCCTCTACGAAGACCTAACTCCTTCAGTATTCCCTCACAGGGCAGGTTCTCCAGTTCTTTGGTCATCTTTGTGGCCCTCCTTTGGACCCTCTTTGGTCTGTCCATGTCTTTCTTGAATTGTGGGGACCAGAACTGGACACGATACTCCAGGTGCAGCCTGACAAGTTCTCAATAGAGCAGAATGGTCATATCCCTACCTCTGCTAGTAATGCCCCTGTGAATACAGATCAGAATCTGATTTGCCTTCATTGTTGCAGTGGCACGCTGCTGACTCCTGTTCATCTTGCTGTCCACCAGGACTGCCAGGTCCCTTCCAGCAAGGCTGCTCCCCAGCCACACAGATCTGAGCCAGTACTGGACTCTTTGGTTATGTCATCCCAGGTGCAGGACCTTGTACTTGTCTGTGTTAAACTTCATACTAGCCCATTCCACCAGCATGTCCACATCTCTCTGCAAAATGGCTCTCCCTTCAGGCATGTCCACCTCATCACCCAGTTTAGTGTTATCAACAAAATTGGTGAGGGTGCTTTCAATGCCATCATCCATATCCTTTATGAAGATGTTGAACAGCGTAGGGTCCAATATTCATCCCTGGGGAACCCCACTTGCAGCAGGAGGCCAGCCTGAGTAAAAAATACTGACCACCACCTTCTGAGTATGGCCTGTTAGCCAGTTTCCTACCCATCTTGCAGATTAGCTATCCAGTATCTTGCCAGTTTTGGTAGGAGAAGGCTGTGGGAAACACTGGTGAACACTTTGCTGGAGTCCAGGTAAACAGAACCCACAGCTCTCCCCATTTCAAGAGAAAAATTATTTTGTTGTAGAAGGTGATGGGATTAGTTTGGCGTTATTTGCTTTTGGTGCTGGCTTGTCCCAATCACCTGCTTCATTTGGTTTGTAATAGTTTCCAGGAGGACTTGTACTATTACTTTCTTAGGGACTGACGTAAGACTAATGGGCCTATAGTTTCCTCAGTCCACTCCTGGGCCCTTCATGTAAGTGGGTATGGTGTTTGTCCTCTTCCAGTCACCCTGATCCTCATGACTTTTCAAATATGATTCAAACATCATGCAAGATTTCAAGGACCCTGCCACATACTAATTACATATCTATAGGGTTTAAATTTAGTAGAACCAGCTCATTAATCACCCCTAGTTTATGGGACCTCAAAGAAAAAAGCTAAGAAATGTCTGGCAGGGTCATAGCAGGAGGACTGTACATTGGCAGTCCTAATTCTGATGAGTTTAAGCAGTGATGGAATTGCAATAGAGAGACTGTCAGACACATTTAGAAAGGCAAGGACTCCATAAATTCATTTACGTAAAAGAAATAAGAATAGGAAATCACTTTTACTTCCACATAATAAAAGAGTCTTCCAGGCACCAGCTACCCTGAGGGAAGAGAGGGAATCAGAAACTTTTAGGGAAGGGTGCAGGGGCAGAGAAAAAAGTGATGCCCAAAGAATGGGAATCACACAGGACCTCACCATATCTATCTCAACACAGAAGTTAAAAGACATTACAGAGAGACAGTGAAACGCTGTCTAGGCAGCCCTAGAACTCCTACCAATGCTGAACAACATCAGGGAGGGAAGTATATGTGAATAGTTCTGGATCTTACTTAGACCATTCCACACTCATTACCAGCTCTCCTAGTCTCTTCTCAGAACTTAAATCCTCTCCCTTTCATACCTTCTTTTGTAAAGATAGGGAGTAGCATAGGGGATCTGTTTGACCCCGGTGAGACAAAGCTGTATCCTTGAGAGACGTCTTGAGAGAAAAAATAAGCAAGCATCAGGAGATATCAGCAAGAACAGGAATGTGAAAGCAAAGCTGCTACTCCACGTGAACAGACAGAGATGACCAATCGGAAGACGCTGAGAAGCGCGTGGCAATCGACCTTCAACCTATCAGTAGGATGCTGCCTGTGCATGGAGAGTGCTTGCACCTATAAAGCTCGGAAAATTGTTGTAATAAAGGTCTTCGGTCCATACCCTGCCAGAGTCCGTGAATGAATGTTCCACATTCTTTCAATATTTGTTCTAAACCACAGAAATTCCTTATCATAGCTCTAAATATCTCTTCCATATTGCTTCCACTAATCCTCTTCTCTTCTGCAAGCATGTCTATTTGCATTTTCCTTCTGAAAACAGGTTGAATGTTTTATGCTGTATTCAAGTTATATCTTTCCAAACCTAAAAATTTAAAAAATATCTCTGACTTTGGGAGATTGTTTTCTCTGCCCTTCCTTATCTTCTGCCAAGAGAAGGATTTAATATGCCATTGGCTCAATGTAGGTCATCATCAATAGCTACTACCTTTCTCCTTGAGCTGCCCTCTTACTTTGGCATACGGGGAAAATAACATGAAGGTGCATCATCCAAATTGTTCATCAGATAGGCTCAATTATAAGAACTCCTCCCTTACATGAATGCCACAGTCACACAGAATTCTGTTAAGCGCCTTGCCCTTGAGTGTCAAATGTTGATCACCGGACACATGCAGAACACAATCAGATTTACTGTTTCAACTCCATGCAGTTGTATAACTATATATTATAAGAAAAGCTATAAGGGTTTTCAGGAAGGTGAACCTTAGCAATACTCAATACACAGCTTGAAGTTAAATAACCTCAAATTCAAAAAAACAAAACCCACTGAACATCCCTATTGAGTGTGTGAATTTTCAAAGGAATCTGAATGCTTTTAGATCACATGAATAAGTCAGTCTTTAAACTGTGTAATGGAAACTGTCTGTGCTACAACAAAGGTATAGCTGTTTTTACAATATAAAGCATATATATCACTAAATTATAGAGTAGGAAGAAATATGGTATCGGCTAGCCTTTATCTGACGAGCCCATTGCACTTTAGGCTGCAGAATTTTGCAAGCAATAGACAATGTGGGGTGGTCAAGAGCTTCAAATAACCTGGTAAAATTACAAACTAATCCCAGAAACCTTCAGATCTAACAGCTTTCACACCAGGAAAGCAATCATAACATTAATGCTTCCTCAAGCCTGACCTACTGACACTCAGCTGATTCATAGTACTCCGCTTTTCCAAAAATTTCAAGGTTTTAGGAGCTGTAATTAAATGGATCATTAAATATCATTTAACCAGAAGAAACTCAGGGTCTTGTGGACATGCCAAAATTCCAGTGGAAGCTGTCTTTACTACATTTCTGCAAAATGGTTACTTACACATTTGCAGCGTAGATCTAACTACTTACTGGTACACATAGTTGTAAATAACTTCATAAATTACAGGTGGGTGGCAATTCAACCAGGTCTTAAGACTGAAATTTTATTACTGGGTTCATCGACAGTCCGTGATGACATGAATTAACTTCAGTGACCATTTGAGCAGATACTTTGGTTTCATTCACTGTGCATTTAGGATTAACTCCTCTGATTTTTAGAGAATGAAATAAAGAGCTGCAGAGAGCAATGTACTTGTAGTGTACATCAAGTTTTATTAGTTGAAAAGACTAAAACACTGTGATACACACTGCAGCACATCTAATGTAATATCATATATTATATATTACCTTTTTGCATTTTATGTTACATTCCACCATCATCCTAGTCAAGCAATAATGGAGAACTTTTCCTGTACCATAAAACAGAAAGGTATTTGAACAAATAAAACAAGTGTCATATAGTCTATTTTAGATACTCTTCCACCATGAAAGAGTTGGGTTTGGTTTTAAGGAAAAGCAAGACAGCAGTTGCTGAATCTTATTATGAATCTTACTATGTTTCAACTAGGAAAACTAAATTTCTTCTCATCTTGTACAAAGCATTTCTGAACCACTTTGATTCAGCAACATTTTGGCATAAGAAATGGAAATCCTCACAAATAGAACAGACTATTTCAGCTGGGAGAGACCTACAACCATCATCTAGTCCAACTGCCTGATCAGTTCAGGGCTGTGATTCTTATGGATAACTGCAAGCTATAACAGATATTTTGGAAAAATTACTAGTGTCCTGAAATAAAAAGTTGAGTGGCAAATATAATTTTACAAAAGCTTTGCATACTTTTGTCTGGAGAAGAAACAATCACCTAGAACCAGCCAAGCAACTGTAATTCTTAATTAGATTGTACATTTTTTTCATGTTGTTCTGCGTAGGCCTATTAGAACTCATTTAGCTGTAGTTTCAACTTCCATTCTTTCACAAATTTAGTTTGTACCCATTAATTCCAATTGTCATGAAATAAATGCAGCCATTAACAATGCCAAAATCCCAGTACATGTATACGCATAAGCTTGGGAAGTGACACTAATTGTTATGAAAGCTTTGACACAGTCCTCTCCTGAACCCAGAAAATTATTAGCTCAAAATATTGTTACTGGAAAAGACTTTATAGCTACTTACACCAAGTGAGCAATAGGAGGCCAAACACTTTCAAAACAGGTTAATGAGTTACAATAATTACTGAACAACTGAACAACTATTATCTCACAAACTGGAAGAAACTTTCCCCAGGGTAATTTCTTTTTACACTATGAACTTTGAAATTGGAGTGAGGCCTGAAAAAAGTGGACCAAACTAATGTGACTGATATAGGCACCAAAGTTTAGTTCATTACAAATACAGAACAGTTCACAATGGCCTATATATTAACTTGTCATTACATAAATGCAAAATAGATGTAAGCATGCCTAAAATAAGAAGGTGACAGTATTTGATAGAGCAAATGAAAATAAAAAGGCAAAAAGAAACCCTATGGCAGACAATGTTATTTTTATTCATATGTATTGACATAAGAAACAGATGTTAAAAGAGGTTAATCCAGTATTTATATCAACCTCCAGGAGCAGTAAAACTTGATAGCCACTAAAATGAACTAAAACAAGACTAGAAATTTTTACCTTAGTCATGACAGCACATAGAAGTCAGGTACGGAGCACCAGAACACCAAATCAGGCTGCCTACAGGAGATGTCTAGGCTTCCCATAATATCAGAGAAGAGCAAGAGAGACAAAAGGACACAAGAAGAAAGAAAGCAGGAAATCCTGCAAATTAACAGGTACTCAACTTGGGAATTGCTCCTATGCCTGTCAGGAAAAAAGTCTCCTAAGAATGGTGTTAGTTTTGCATTGTACAGTCCAGAAGGCCTTCCATGTCCATTGTCAGGATATAAGCCTCCGGTTCAGGTAGAGAAATGGGAGATTTTCCCTGTCATATACACATACAAATGCTGTGGCTCTCAGTGTTATTGAATGGTGAACCAAATCCTTTCAGGCTGAAGGAGTGATTAAGAAGCTGGGTTCCACTTCCTAGGTTAGCACCCCAATCAAAAGGCTATTATGCAAATTATAGGTGGGCTTGAATAAACATTACTATCCATATTTCTGAAAGTGATAAATTATATTGTGCTATTATTCGTCACTTTCTCATCATGACCATCCCCAAGTTTGTGTGATTCTTAATCCACAAGCAGCAGAAAAGCATCTCTGTGCATTCAAGTTACCAGCGAAATACCTGGTGAACACAGGTTTCTCAGGAATTAGGAAATGATGAATATATAGAATCGTATAGAATCATAGAATTGCTTCAGTTGGAAAAGACCTTTAAGACCAACCATTAACCTGGCACTGCCAAGTCCACCGCTGCACCACGTCCTTCAGCACCACATCTACACGTCTTTTAAATACCTCCAGGGATGGTGACTCAACCGCTTCCCTGGGCAGCCTGTTCCAATGCTTGACAACCCTTTCAGTGAAGAAATTTTTGCTAATCAAAACCTCCACTGTCGCAACTTGAGGCCATTTCCTCTTGTCCTGTTGCTTGCTACTTCAGAAATGAGACTGACCCTCACCTCACTACACCCTCATTTCAGGTAGTTGTAGAGAGCGATAATGTCTCCCCTCAGCCTCCTTTTCTCCAGGCTAAACAACCCCAGTTCCCTCAGCCACTCCTCATAAGACTTGTGCTGTAGACACCTCACCAGCTTCGTTGCCCTTCTCTGGACCTGCTCCAGCACCTCAACATCTTTCTTGTAGTGGGGGGACCAAAACTGAACACAGTATTCAGCGTGCAGCCCCGTCAGTGATAAGTACAGTGGAATGATCACTTCCCTAGTCCTGCTGGCCACACTTTCTGATACAAGCCAGGGCAAGGGCCTGATTGAGGTTCCATTACAGTTAATAGAAAGATGTCCACACATTTCAGAATTGCCATGATTCACTGAAGAGTGTTGTCTTGCCTAATAAGTATTTTGATCTTTATACTCAACATCCATTTATGTAGGTTTTTAGATGTAATTGATACCAGTGCATTTATACTCATATTAACTTGTCTAGTTAATTCTAAATGGAAAGAAAAACGCAATTAAATTGCATGCTTAACTTAAAATATAAGTGTTTCATTATGTTACTTAAATCCTATTAGCTTCAATTACCTCACCATACTAACTTTCAACATAGACTAAAAATTATTAAGGATTTTTTTTTTTTTTTTTTTTTTGAAAAAGACTTTTCAAAGGCAATGCCAGCTATCTGGGAGATTACCAGGTATCAACTCTCAGCTTTTGGAAAACAATATATGAAGAGAAGATTGCATGGAAACAATCTAAAATGCTTCATTAGCCACAAGAGTTTGTCCCCCTCATATCACTCTCTAGTTCATACCCCATGATCATAAGTGCCAGTTTCAAGTTCCTATGGAACAAACTAAAGTTACTAATGAAACTACTGAATTTACTGGCATTGGAACCAAAATCACAGTTTCAAATTCATAAATGCATTGAGTTACATTTTTATTGCATGTTTAAACCTACTGGCAGATATTTATCAATTTTGTTAGTTATAAACAATAGCTTTTTTCCATCTTATCTATCTTCTGTTCACTTGACCTCGTCTGCCCCCATTGTGCTGCTGCGTTAGCTCTGTGGACCAGCTCATGATGAGATAGTCAAGATCAGATTGCAGTTCCACTCACCTTTTCTTTGGTGGTGAAGCTGATTTAAGAAGTCTGTGATGCAATGCAATCATCCCCCCCCATCAGTTACAGATTGACACTAGTTCAGTTCTCCAAGTATTGCTACCTATTACCACACTGTATATAGAGAGAGTATTTATAGATTATAAATATATTTCTATATGTTATTTATATAATATATATAAGTATACGTGTGGGTGTTTATGTGTATATATTTTAAAAAATATTGTATACCAAGCCAAAGCCCTGATCCTGGTTTAAAAAAAAAGAAAAAAACAGGGAGGGAGGGCGAGAGGGATGTGTGTAGGAATGAATAACCAAAACAGAGAATGTCTCACACCATCTGTCAGGAAGAAAAGCTCTGTGAAACCTTGTATACACATATATTACCTTGCTATTTTTTAAAGATAATGTGACAACTAAGGAGTATGCAGCAAGAAATTAAGGGTCAATGCCAGGGAAAGTAAGTTCTATAACAGGAGCAGTCACTCTCTGGACCTTTCTAATCTTTCCCTAGTCTTCAGTTTTCTTCTGTTTCCCACATTGGTTCTTTATATAGATTCCACTCCTGTGTAGCTACTTCCAATATTTCCTCAGATTTAACAACCTCTTTTTAGGGATTTCAAACCTTTATACCTAGGATGTGTTGGCACTGCAGACCTCAGTGTAGCAGAGAAATATTTGAGCTGTCCATAAACAACCTGCAGTAACTTTACAGGGCTCATCCAGCCTGTACTGCCATGGCCAAACTGTGCCGGGGAACTGAGTTAACTCATTGTCAATACCACAGTCAGACAAACAGCAAAGTTGTTTCCCAATCTAGCAGTTAGACTACCGTATACTGTTAAACCACTGTATCAATCCTGACATTATTTCTTTGGAGTGACCTATGATAACCTAATATTCCTTGTGGATATCTATTCATATAAATAAATCTCATTATGGAAACATCCTATAGCTAGATCTGAGCACAGTTACGTTCTCTGGTTTCAAAGTGAATGAACGGCCTTTGCCTATGGAAGGGGGAATATTTCTAACGGACAAATCAAGAAAACTTTGACAGAAATGATCTGCTTATGGTGTGCAGCTGTTCCATGTAAGTTTCCAGATGAATAAAACATGGGTAAGTGAGATTTTTGTAGACTCAGTGTGATCTGTAAGGTGACAGGAAACAATATGTGTATCTTTAATATGGAACAACAGATGAAATCCCTGCGAGCCTTCAGAAAACATCATTGAAGCTAATGCGTTATTGTTAATGATCCTATGGCTTACCATATGTCCAGGCAGTAAAGTTAGCTATTGCGCTATTGTTTTTTTCAACTACAACTCCTTCATAAAACAAGCTGATAGGAATATAATGGTATTAACACTAGAGAAATGAAGGAAAACTGCAGAGGAGAAGGTGTTCGGTTTTGTTCCAGGGTATCAGTATTCATACTATATTACATTCATTAGTATTTACAAAATTTACTTCCTGACAGTAGCTGTCTGTATAAATTCTGACCTCAATTACAAATATGACCTATATGAATATGCAAGAAGGCGGCATTAGAGATTGCTCATTTCCAATAACAACAGGACATGGGACTAACAAATTGATGAATACTGGATAATGTATTCAATTAAAATTTCACAAGTAGTAAAGAAACTAAAAAACACAAGAACATGCTGAATGCAAGAAAACGCAGAAGACAAACACCAATAAATAACGATGAAGATGCTCAGCAACAACCTCATGGTAATTTCTGAGCAGTGCTAAATTTCACACAATTTTAGTTCTAGAAATTACTAACTTCAGAGAATGAGTCTAGAGACAAAATTTGGCTGAGTCTCATTAGTATAAAGACAGAAGAGCTCCAGTAACAGTGGAATGACCCTAGAACTACTCTGGGTATAACTGGGATCAATATCTAGACTTCAGAATACTAAAAGCGTACAACCCTTTTTTCAGAAAATGTCTGGATTACTTATTTTGTTTTGTAATTGTGTGTTCTGTGTTTTCAGGACAAGACTTATTTCATAATTAAAAGAGTAAGGACATATATGTACATGTAAGTGTGCCCACAAACAGACACATGCATACACAAGTTAACTATGAATTTTCCAGAGGAAAAATGTGAAATTCCAAAACGAAATCAATATTTTCTACCCTAAAAGTGACAATTAGGAATTCTTCACAGCTTTTTGGAAAACTGCATCAGTTTTAAAATAGTGAATGTTTCTGTTAAAGTGCATTTGATGCAATTATTAAAAATTTAATTTTTACTTCTGCCTGAATATTCTATCGTAAAAAAAAATAAATCATTCTTTCTCGTCCAAGTAATGATACCCTCTTCTGGGTTACAAAAAAACCCCAACAAGAACAAAACAAACAAACAAACAAAAAAAGAAAACAAAAAAAAACCCAAAACAAAACAAAACAAAAAAAAAGCCAAGAAAAAAGCTTAATCGAGTATTTGTGTAATTACACCATGTGGTAAAGTTTATAACTAATTATTCCTCTGATGTGGTCTAATTTTCCACTTTTTTTTTTTCTGCCAATCCAAACCAACGAAAGGCCCCATGAAAACATGAAATTAAAATGGTTTTCACTGGGATGGAGCAGCGAAAGAGGTTATGTAAACAGGTATCCAGCTCTCCTGAGAGCCTGTAGGTACTTTTCATGCTCTTTTCAGCTTTTGGTCATTATCTTAAAGCTGAGACTGGTGCTAAAAGAGAGAGTTGCTTCTCTTCTGATTCATTTTACTGTAAAGTTGAACAGATTCATTTAGCCCTTTCATAGCTTTTGCTGGAAGAAAACACTCACTCTTCAGGCATCTTTATTACAGAAGGGGGCAATTTAATAGCTAAGCAAGGAAGTCTGCTTAGATAAGACTCTCCTCAGCTCCATTGAGAGCAAACAGCTGGAAGCTCAGGCTTCAGCGTTGCAGTGATATAAAGCCAAGAAGGAGCTCTCTCACAGTCAGGCATTGCTCAGACAAGGGGGACATTCTCACAGTAGTCTCACAGCTGTTGGTGTCTGCTCTCCAGCTGAGATCATGGTTCAAGGTGCGAGTGTTTTTTCTTCTGTTCCCTACCACAGCAAAGCTAAACGGCATAGCTAGAATGAGCAACAGTCTGCACATAGAGGAAGGGCAAACAGAATAATTACAGCCTGGGGCAACAAAAAGGTTGCTACTGTCTTTCAGTTCAAATACATCAAATGTGGAAGCATTTTGCATGTTAGCCATGCTATGCATGAGTTTGGGATGAGAGTTCGGTTCCTAATCATCAAAATCTACCCAATATTTTTCACAAGATAGATTGATCTTGAATACCAGGCTCATTTGCCAAACTTCGTTGTTACTTTCTCAAGATTTTTCTTTCTATTGCTTTAAATATCCATTTTTATGCAAGGGGTAAAAAAGTGAAACAGGAATGAGATACTATTCATTTCTACAGCATCCATCCATACAAGGGTAAAAAGCTCATCTTCAGTCAACCACTTGTCAGTCAAGAATAAAGAGAACATAATTGCTTTTACACATTGCCTAGTGAGTGCTGCTTCCTATTCCAAATACTACGGCTTTTGGAAACTCACAAATTTAAAGGCATATTACTATAGAGTTGTTTTAATTAACTGTCATTTGTTAGAAAAGCATCCCCACTTATGAATTTAATTACAATGTTAATACAGCTTTAAAACTCCACTAAAATTTTCTCTTTTTAGGAGGATCTCATCACACAGGCCCTTTATTGGTGTTATTAGAGCCATCTGCTTTGTCCAATAACATTAATTACAGCCTGGGAATGTTTATGTCTTCTAAAGTTATGCAAAATGCCACTGTGGCTAATACAGAGTCTTCAAGAGATGCAGAAAAACGTATATACATCAGGTAGTTAAAAAGCCTACCTAATCAACAAAAGCACCACAAGAAATATACTGCACCACACCTGTCAATAAACAGCTGTGCTTTCCTGTGCATTCAGATAACGAAAGTAGAAAGATCATTCCTCATTTTGTAATTAGTTATAGATCTTATTTCTTTTATCTGCTCTCCATATGATTAATTTTTATTCACAAGACTGGATTCTAGATTTGTCCCTTCCAGGCAGTGTGGCATGTTCTGGTGCCCGTGTACAATATTTTTAGTTCCTGCACACTTTACATTATATGTTCAGGCATGATTTATGGCCAGGTCTTGTTTTTCCGCTCCTTATCAGACAATACAGATAATACAGATATGCCAAATTGTTTCAATTTATGCCCAATGCTCTCTTCTATCGCTTCTTGTTCTAATACCATTCACCACTGGACGAAATAGAACTGACTATGCCTAATCCGAATGCGTACGGAACAGCTTCTTGTTGTCTCAGCAGCTTTTCTCTTTTTCTCCGTCTGCTGTTTGTGCAAATGTCTTCTTACTTTTAGTTCAACACTTTATTACACATTTCTTCCATCAACCACAGCAAGTCACCTTGCTTAGAATTCAGATATTAAAAAAAAAAAAAAAGAAAAGCGAGAAGTGAGCACAACTTTACGAGTGAGCATTCAGGTTTAATATACTTGTATTGCTTATCTGGGACTCAGCTAGATTGCAGAATCTTCAGAATGAAAGGCAGGGTGTAGAAAACATGTATTTTTCTCTCTCTTGGTACAGCTCTGGCATAGCCTAAATTACGATAGCTGGAGATAAATTCAGAACATTTAAGCCTTTTCATATATGGCTGTAATGTTAGCTCACAATCTGGTTGCTACTTTTCACTCACAGTGGACATAGTTTTGATTTATTTTTATTTTTCCTCTTCTCAGCTTTTGCAGAATGCTGATGTGTGCATTTACTTACAAATACCATCTTGAGATTGCCAAACTTCTCTTCTAAACAACTTTTTTATAAAGATTTCAATGAATTCTTTCTTTTCTAAACCTTCATGATAATTAGTCATGTTGAATATCAGACAAATTCTTCATTGGATTTGGAAATGTATTTGTAGTGTTGATGTATTTGTAAGATCAATGTTTATATTGTATATCTGTATACATTTGTAAACCCTTATTATCACTTCTGAAACAAAGTTTAGGATTTGCTGACCAAATATATCCATGACCTGGAAATCTCTAATGTATCTTCTCCAGTTTCTTGACAGAGGTTGCAAAAGCATTTCTCAGTAGACATCATTGAAATGTCTACCACAGTCTCATGTCATAATGATTGAACTAGGCTTCTTACTGTATTTGTAGAATTTCTAAGAAAAGAGAAAGTTTTGCTATAAAACCAGAAGTTTGAACTTTATGCATTTAAATGGCAGTGGAACATCTGGTTCTACACTTTACTACATTCATTTTAATAAAAACCAAAAACACAACAACAACAACAAAAAAAAAAAAAAACCCAAACACCAAAGCCAAAGAAGGAGCGATAGGAAACAAGAAAAACTTCTGTAAGTATGTCAGGGGTAAAGGCAAGACTAGGGAAGATGTGGGCCCTCTCAGGAAGGAGACAGGAGACCTGGTCACCCAGGATATGGAGAAGGCTGAGGTGCTGAATGACTTTTTTGCCTCGGTGTTCACCAGCAAGGGCTCCAGTCACACCACCCAAGTTGCAGGATGTAAAGGCAGGGTCTATGAGAATTAAGAACTGCCCACTGTAGGAGAAGATCAGGTTCGGGACCATTTGAGGAATATATATTTGTATAATATTCTAAGACACTATCTACATTTAGATATTTAGCACTCTGAATTTACTCCACATCACATATCTCTTTCTAAAAAGGATGTTGCATAAAGGACTGTAATTTGCTGTCAGTTGTGAAATAGAGCACACTCTCGTTTGTGTATGAAAAATCACACCTATGGCCAAATGTCCTTTGGAGATTTAGTCCCAAATTTCACTTCATATATAATTTTTAAGTAGATCCAATATCTCAGAATGAGTAATCAATACAACAGGATCTGAGGATCTCAGAAGTTGACAGTGAGTTCTGAAATGCATCATTTTAATGTGTTGACTTTCTTGTCTTTGCTGTAGTTGCAGTTTTCCAGCCGCACTCAATGTAAATTGATGAGTTTCATATAAGATATTGTAAAAATACCCATTCCAATGTTTGGACTGCTGGTCAAGCGATTCTTTCCTGTTCAGCATCACTAGTGTAATGTTCTTTCTCTTATGAACTTCTATTTTTATGAGTTTTTGAAGGAAACTTGCCTAGAAAAGGCAACATGGGGCTGCTCAAACAAGTCTAATAACTCCGGGTGTTTTGATTTGATCAAAGGTGCTGGTGTAAATACAAAAGAAGTTGTCATGGTCTCCTCAGCAGAATGCCCCATCAGCTCCTGGATTTTGTTTTGTTGTGTAGGCAGAAAAACTATGGGGAAAAGAAAACTGAGTTTTCAAGATATTAGATGCTTCTTTCAATCATCAGACAAAAAAAAGCTTTGAGTGAAAGCATCCCTGTATGTAATACATACTTGCCTAACAAAAAACAAGCAAGTGAAGTATAATCGAAAGGTGTAATCAACAGCTTGTATCCTTCCTATAAATGGCTATGATTGCTACATATTTATCTTCAAATACAGACAGCTTGAAATTATAATTAGGATTGAGAAATGAAAATAATATAGAAGAGTAAAATCCTGCAAACTTGCAGGCGAACTACTTGCCAGTTTTAAGTACCCCCGACGAAAAGAATAGCATACAATACGAATTGATGAAGGGAGGACACAAGAAACATCCTGCAAAGTAGTATTTCATTCTATTAGGCACTGACTGCAGACATAACCACTAATCAAACACTTTGGAGAAGTGCCAGCAACAGGGTGAGAGAAAGCAGAAAATTCCTCCACAGAAGACTGTATGGCTGAAATCAACACAAAAAGAATTCCAATAGAGTAATGGAAAGTAGGTTCATGCTACATACCTCCCTCATTTTTGTAGAATTCACTGGTCCAAGCTTTAAATTGGACCAGCCTTTGTCTCTTCCTTTTTGACCTTGGTTTAAAGGCTAACCTAGGAATTACTTATTCTTCAGGGCAGTAAGGGCAAAAGCTCTCTGCCTCACTGACCACAGTTTTTGTCCCTAGCATAAACTTTTCAAGGCATAAATAGAGCAACAATTGTTCAAATAGTAATAAAAAAGAAGAGTAGTCAGGAGGCCGTTCAGAGACCAAGTAGCACAACAAAATTGTTAGAAGGAGATACGGATAAAAGAACTAGTAACACATCTGGAAAAAGCCCAGCAGCTAATGGGAAAAGAAATTCTCTCACCAAGGAAAGTTATTGAAGAAGTTCAGCAAACAACATACCTCTTGTGACCTGTGTGGAACGTGTATTGAGGGAGAAGAAGAAAAGCACATCCTTTCCAATACTCACCAGAGAACGATCACCATCTCAGCTTCTGCAGTTAGATCCTTTGAAGAATCCCGTGTTGTGGTTTGGGCTGGGCTGGCCACTTAAAACGAATGGCAGATGCTCTCTTTAACTTCTCTCACAAGGGAGAGAAGAATGAGAGAGAGAGAAAAAGAAACTAAACTAATGAAATATTAATAATAAAATAATAAAAAGAAAAGATAATAATATTAATAAGAAAACAATTAAATATATGCAATATATACAAAACTGTATCGAGCTCCCAGGATGACAATCACACCACCAGCCACCACCGAGGAAGTCCCAGACTGGCCTCAGTGACGGACGGAAACTGAATTCCAGATCTGGATTCAGGAACGCATGGATCAGGATCAAAGGCAGACAAACAGGCAGAGTCCTCCTTGGACACTGGCCATTGAAGAAAGACGGCTGACCCTTTGATCCCTCAACTTTCATACTGAGCATGAGGCAGATGGGATGAAATACCCTGTTGGGTCAGGTTTGGTTCACCTGCCCTGTGCGCTCCTCCTCAAAGGTGTGACCTCTCTAATACTCTTCCAGTTCCGACCCTCCAGTTGATCCAAGAAAGTTAGCTGACCTTGGTTGTTATAGCAATAAGTATAAGCAGGAGCCTCTCTGTGTAGCCTTCCTTTTTATTCACTATAAACATCAGACCTTATCTGCTAGAAGCGAAGAGTGTCTGAAAGAGACGTTGTTAATTTAAGAGAGTGCAGTTAGTTAGAAGAGACTTAACTGAAAAGTAAAATTACTGAAAAGAAAAAATGGTTGGTTTACCTCAAACCAGGACATCCTGACAAGTACTGAATGTTTTGCCTGTTGCCAAACTGTGATAACACATTGTACAACAATGTTCTAATGGTTTACTAATTTCAAATGCAATGTTTGGTTTGTCAGTAAGATTCATTTAAAAATAATAGATGCAAAAAGGTTAGATATAAGGGAAAGGAGAATGATGGTCTCATTGTCATGAGGGCTCGTAAAACATATTTATTTTATTTATTTATTTAGCAGTCAAAAAGAAAGCCTGGTACTATCCATTTGAATTTGTCATGATTTCAAAGGCAGAACTCATACCTCTACTATTTTGGAGTCTGAAACTCCTGTTAATTTTTTAATCATTCTTTTATTTTATTATGTCCAAAATAGCTCCTGAACTGAGATTTTTTTTTTTAAAGGAGAAAAAAGAAAAAAAATCAAGATCTGGTTGGAAGGCCAGATGGTAAACTACAGAAAGTCTCCCTCTTATTTTAATGAGCTTCAGATCACTCCTCTGTTGTATGAGCACTTTTCTATCCAAATATTTTAAAACATTTTAAAAATTATTATATATCTATGGTACTTCTAAAATGAAACTACATCTAAGGTAAAGGAGAGTAAAAGCTAAGTGGGAAGCCTGAATACGGCAGCATGTTACCTAAATGTGTGGAAAAGAAAACTTATTTCTAGTTAACTGAAAAGTCTTGCAAATTTTATTCCTTCTCTCTGTGCCCCCTCAACAAGGAAATGATAATAGAAAGCAAAGTCTTCATTCTCAGTATTTCTCAGAGTGACAACAATATAAAACCACAAAGAGAGTGAGCTTCTTGGAAATAAAAGTGTCTACTTCAGAAGAAAAATTTATTGAATCAACAATATGTGAGTCTGAGCTTCCAGGGATCTTGAGAGTTTAGATCTGATGATTATATCCCAAGCCATCCCTTTTCTAAGTTGGCAAAAGTTATTTTAAAATACTGAGACATTTCTGCACTTAGTCAATGTTAGACAGCAGCAATGACTCCTTTTAAGTAGGTAAACAACAGAAAAAATGTAAAATTATTGTTTCTGTATAGATGGAAAACTATACCGTTGCACAAACTGAGACTTATAAACTATAAACCAGAACACTCCCAGAGGCAGTGTGCCGGGTAGATGCAGAGTTTTCTGACTCTACTTTAAAAAACCACAGTGCTTAATGTGTTTTGAAAAGCTAGACCTAGTTAATACTTATTCCATATTTCAAATTTAAAGCACATAAATAATGAGTCTTTAATTTAAATAATAAGATTTTAATTTACCAGTGCCAAGGAAACAAATGCATATTTTTTTCTACCTTTTCTATCTTAGTAGACTGTAGCAAACATTTGAACTTACCACCACCACGTACACAAAAGGTAGATTTAGTGTAAAAGAAGCAATCACACATATTTTGGTAAATTATTCTGTTACAAAGAGCAAAAGAACTAAAAGCCAACTAAACCTAGAAAATGTGAAAATTCTCATTTTTCATTGTGCTTTATTTCCAAATACCCCATGGTATTACCCCATGGGTAAGAATCAGGGGGAAAGCCAACAAGACAGTTATTACGGCGGGACTCTGTTATAGATCACCCAATCAGGATGAAGAGGCAGACAAAATATTCTATAAGCACCTGGGAGAAGTCTCACAATCGCATGAAATGGTATAAATATTTGAAGTTAATTAAAGATCTGATTAAAAATGTTTTTAACTTTTATTACCTTTTTTTTCCCTTTAAGGTAGACCCAAAATGAAATTTATATAGTTCTTTTTCTTCTTACAAACTGAAGAATTTGTTTTTTTGCATTGCCCAAGATCCAGTCTCATAATCTCAGCTGGTTCATTGGCTAAATGGAAAAAAGAATTCTCAAGCAGAACAAAGTTCTTGGTTGCAAAGCTGCCTCATATAATAGTGAAAAATGCAGTGTTAAAGCAGTCCATTTCCTTATTTTTCACACATTCAACCACAGCTGATTTCATAGTTCCTCTGCTTTCAAATATATCTCAAGAAAAGCTTGCAAGTCTGCACGATCTTGAACTACGTTGAGTCATGCTGAGCATTGCGTGATGCTGAGTTATGCTTGCCAGTGCTGCAGCAGTGGAATACGGTTCCCGTGATAAGAGATTGGGAGTCAGAAGGCCAAGACTTTATTCCTTTCATTGAATTCCCTGAACTGAAAGCAGAGAGCTGAAGGCAGGGATGTCCTCACTCTTCCATAGAGCTTTTAAGGTAACTTTGACCTAGTGGCTGGTCATACAGCAAACCAAAGGCAGAGTGCATTAAAACCAAATAATTTTGGAATTTCCATTAGTAAATCTAGTTTATTTAAGATTTTACGTCTTCTTTAGGAAACTATTAACTTTAATTAAAGTGTTTGGGGTTTGTGGCCAAGAAAAATTAGAAAAAGAAAGTTTCCAGACAAGATACTTTCCTACATTTTCAAACTCTTTATTCCCATCTATTTCCAGGCGGCAAAGCAGTCAGGGCAACTTAAAAACATAGCAAAAAAACCCCAGTAAAGTTTCTACTTTAAATCAAAATGTATTTTTATTTAAATACAATTTTACTATATTTTGAAATTTTATGCAGTAAAATAGTAAAACTGTTCAATTTGGGTTTTGTTGCCTAAGTTGCTTTGTTATTTTCTATTATTTTTCTAAAATTTTGCTATTCTTGATTTTTTTTCTCAGAGGGCAATCTATGCAATAAACAATCAAATGGCATGTAATTATAACATAGTATAAAACCACCTAGACAATCAGATATGTAAAGAAACAAAACAAAAGGGCAGGAGTAATGAAACAGAAAACTGTCTGAAGTTTCTGTGTTTCGGTGTATACCTTCGAAACACTTACAACCAATGATTGCAAAACTTAATTTGTCATCTAAGCCAGTGTTTGGATTTTTGTGTTCGAAGCTAGATAACTTAATGCTAAAGGGCATGCTTTTTGTAAACACTGCATAGCTAATCGGCTGTCCTAAGCATTACACCTGGAAGTTCCCAAGTGTGTCTGAGGATGAACTGGTTTTCTTTTGGATCATTTTAATAAAGTGAAGCGTCGGGAAAGAAAAGACTGATAATTCTGTGCCAAAAAGGGGGATTATTCATTCAGGTTTATGTATTTTAATTGAAAGTGCCCATTAAAAATAAATATTAACAGTTATGTCATTTCATACAAAACAAGAATGTTAAACATACCAGTATCAGTTGAGTTTGCTCTATTGTGCTGAAAGTAGACAGCATCTATTTTAAAGCATTTGGAGGTGGGATCTTTGCTTTTTAAAAATGAAATATGAAAGAATTAAATACTTTTGATACTTATTAAAGATACACAAAAAGCAGTTTTGGAAGGTGCTGTTAATATATGCTGCTTCCCTTTAGTAGGAAAGTTGATCAGTACACCTTCAAAACACATATTTAACAGAGTTTCTTTTTTCTTGTTTTATCCTCAATAAGCATGTAGGTCTTCACATATGGCTGATTTATGGACATTGTTTCACAGAAGGAATTGTCACTCGCTTCTGTTTAAATTGGGGTCTGGAAGGCTATGTGTAACAGCATTCCTGATAATTGGTTCTATTATGAAGCACTGTCACGGCAAATTTTCCGAGCACAAAACAGACTGCTTAACACTACCTCCCAGGAAAAAAAGCCCAAACATCATCCTGCTTCAGCAGCACAAATTTAAATTCTAATTGCATAGAGTAACTGCAATTATACCTTCCATAATGCAGGTGCCAAACCTGAAATTTGGAGTATTTATTTTGAACAATACAGAGTTGCCACAGAGCTTAAAACAAAGGCATGAAACACTACGGCTTCAATTCTTTAAATAAAAAAGAAGAAAAGAATCCATCTGTCTTTTCAAAGTGTACTACACCACTACACGTTGCTTTTTAACTCACTCTCTAGCAGACCTTTGCTACTTCATTAAAACATTTTTCAATGTCATATATGTTTGTGGTGTAGCAATCCATAGCTTATTCATGTTGAGTGGCTAACCTTTCTCAAAGCAATTTAACAATGTTTCTCCTTCCTTCCTTTTGTAAAATCTCATCTGAATGGCTCTGAAGCAGAACCGAGCAAGAATTGACCTAAACATAAATCTTTTTAAAGATTAAAAAGGAAAACTTGGGGATTTATTTATTTGTCTTGGTTCTGGTACATCAGCCTTCCTTTGATTTTAATTTTCATACTTTTTTCTGTCATCCAGGTCTGGATAGCACTAAGGAAAAAAAAAATAAAAGCATTGTAAAATTGTTTTAATAATATTTCAAGTGAGAATGAAACCACAAAGTTTCCCAAAGGTTATCACATAACATGATCTTACAATATAACCAGCTTAATTTATAGTTGCCTCCCCACGTTTTGAGATTCTCCTCTGAACCATCAACTAAAACATCCATTATTATTTAGAACATGAAACTTCCCTTTGAGGAATGCGTGACAGTTTGGATGGATATGACAAAAAATTCTAACTGAAGTTAAGTAAAAAACCATTCAAACTTTTGTTACAAAATTCAATATTTCAGTTTGCATAATTCATTTGGATAATTACTTATTTATTTTTAACACCTCATCACTATATTTCCTTGTTGCAGACAACATCCTATCGTATTCAGTCAAAAATCATAAGGTCTCAGGAGCATCCTTGCTTACAAAATTGCATGCCAAATATCCTTCATTAGCTTCATGTATTAGTGGTCATTCAGATAAATAATGAAAAATTCTCACATATGTTTTTTTAACAGTAGTCTATAGTTGCAAATATGTAGACAGACTTCCTATAAGGCTTTTCAGGGTAAAATTCCTATTTTTTACTTTTACCTTGCAGTTGAAACAGCAGTGATTTAAAGTGTAGATCTGAGAGTGATAGAAGGAGTCCACAGGAGTATGCAGGCAAAAGATACTGCAGAACAATTTTTTCCCCCTTGGGGATTCCCAACTACTTTTCTTACCAATCAGCTGTGGAGTAAATTTAACAATGGGGATACTTTACTCTCTCAGCCCAATAGGAAGAGGTTATCTGCCTGGCATTTGTAAGTTTTATTAGATAAAAACAGAGGACAGCAAAGGCTCATTTGACGACTGCATCACCCATAGTTATGTTGGAAATTAAATGCTTAGCAAAAATAAATACATTCACAAAACTTTTACACTAAGCCTTGAAGTCTGAAGACAGTTCAGGCAAGCCAGTCTTTAGGCCAAGTAGAACTATGACACAATAATTTAATATAGGCGTAAACAACTACATGAACTACTCGACTGAAGTAGTGTTGCAATCAAAGATAGGATATGCATATTTGCAAGTTCACTTACTTTGTAAAACCAAGAGTGCCATTAAGTGATTATCATTTTCATTTTTTTCTGTCATTTGAGAAAAATCTTTTATGTTTGCACGATTTTATTTCTTAGGAATTCTAATTCACGAGTCAAGAGCATGGTACATGAAGTTCCCAGAAAACAGATTAAACTAGTATTTCATTCACTTTTTGCAACAGTTTTTCTTACAGTCGAGCCCAAATCACTTCATCTGAGCCAAATTGGAGGATTCTACCATTTTGCTGTACGGTTTATTTTTAAACCTATCCATTGTTCAGGGGACTCCATATTTTTACTTACATTGCAGCATTGGCAAGCACAAATGTACCAGGCTGGGTAGGCTGCTTCCCCATCCTTTCCAGGTGGATTGAAACCTTGTAACTAACCCATCTGTTTCTTTCCTTAACCATTACCAGTTTCAAAACGGTACATGGCCATCAGCTATGCTAAATCCTCCGCATTTCTGCACGCTTTCTTTCCCACTCACCTATAGTGCCTCTCCCTTGACCTGGAGAATTAACTACTCTTCTCACTTCAGAGTCCCAAACACCTCCCTCACAGGATCCCTAACAAAAACACACACCCCTCAGGTCTACTTAGAGGCCTAAATTAATTATGCTAATCAGACTACCCTGGCTAACCCAATTAAGTTTAATTAGCTGATGCCTTTCTTCCTAAAACACCTTGCCTTAGGGACATTTTACCTCTGTTTTTAAGCTAGCTGGAGAAGTCAGTCTCCTCTTGCAAACTTGCCCCTTGACTACAGACTTTCAGCAGGGAGACACTTGCAGCAATAAGCTTCTCAAAAGCTTTAAAGAAGCTTCTTGTTTCCTGCATACTTAAAACTGGACTGTATTCACATTGGAATTCAGGCTGTGACCAAAAGCATCTTATTTAGCAAGTCCAGTTTCCATATGATGCCAGGAATGATATTAATGGGCATCCTTTTTTGGTTTTCTCTGTCATTTGAGAGACACTGTAGCTCTCTGGTCATATTCAGGAACACCTCTATCTTGAGATAGGTGGGCTGTTGACCATTTACTTCCTACCTGATCCTGCAGCTGTGCTTTGGTTAACCTACATCGCCCTTTGTTTTCTTTCCAGGAAACCTCATCTTCCTATATTTACTAGACCTGCCTTCACACAAAATGTAGCGATGCAGAAAATCTCCTCCGTGACAGATCCTGGTTAAACTTTATTTTGCATGAGACTGAAATCATCTTCCCTGAGTCCTCTGTAGAATATAGTTGAACAAAAACTTTTGAGTTCACAGTTTTTTGTTTGTTTGTTTGTTTGTTTCTAAAATTTCTATCAGAGCAAAGCCTAAACAAAAAATCTGAAAGATTTCTACCAACTGGGATTCCAAACTGGTGTTGTTTCAGAAATACTAAAAAAATATATTTTCAGAAAAATGCAGGCCTCTGGAGTTCTTCAGGTAGTCAATTAAAGTTAACATTCTTTTCCTACTATCTGTAGGCTATTCTCCATGTTATTTCCAGTGATAAATTGGAAAAACATTTATTTTAAATCACAGGAATTTACAAGGAAGCTAGAAGAGATCCTTCTTGAAGAGGTTTTCTCCCATGAAAATGGAGTTGTGAAGTCAAAGGACTAAAAGAAATAAGGTGGTAGTGTATGTTGACCAAATGAGTTTTTCCCTAAGATTGGAATCCCTAAAGAAGAGCTCAGCATTGCAAAATATATTCACATTTTGAAGGTGTGTTTTTTTTAATATTTTAAAAATTGACATTATTTTATTCTGGCTATCAAAGATTTTCTATTGTAAATAAGGTTAATAATAACTGAAAAATGTCATTGGGTTCAGTGGAAATTTGTAATATAACTCAAAAACTTATTGCCCAACTAATTGAACTGTTTTCGTTTTCACTCAACAAATATGGGAAAATTCTTTACATTGACAATGATAATAAAACCTTAATGTTGTAATTATTGGGTTTGTCTTCAAGGTTAGAAGTAGTTATTCTAATGAACATGCTCTTGTTTACAAGCACTAAAAGAAATATGATTTTGGACAAATGGACACAAAATAAATACTGAAGTGAGCAGTATCATATGATAAATGGTGATCTAGGAAGATTTAATAGGTGATATAAGGATTTGGGAACATCATTGATCAGATATTTTACCCCATTCTAATCTTGATGAAAATGTTGAAAACCAGGAGGGATTCCTTAAAATATTCTAAAGAATATAATGCTCTGCAATGAATAATAGTACAACTTACCTTCCTATTGAAGTATAACTTTGCCTCCCATTACCGTCTGCTTGGCAGAGAGGGATATATGGACTTATTCTAAATATTTCTGAATTAGGATGACAGTTTCATGTTTTTATTTGTGTTTTTGTTTGGCTTTCTTGTGATATGCAAAGGTACAAAATACATTAATCTCTTATGAAATATTTCTACGGATTTCAATAAGATTTTTGACTAAGAGAAGATTGCAAGATTAGGTCCTCAATTTTACATTCCAACAACGTGAATATACTTTGCGAGTATGACTTCTATATAGGCACCATTCTTAACAGGCTGTAAAATCCAGAATACCTTGTAGTAGTTCACTACTTTACAGAATGCCAACTATTCATATTTCTCCAATTAAATATATTAGTAGTATGCTCTTAAACAGAAATAGGAATCCCTGAATCAAATAAGGAAGACCCTTATAAAGCTAAATATTACATTTCCAATTATAACACTTGGGAAACAGTTATAGGAAAAAAATTTGGCTGTTACATACCAGAAGAAACAAGTCAAAACTGACTTTCTTGGAGGTTTTCTTTTTTCCCTTATCACAGCTCTACACAGTGGCACCTTCTGACCTATCATGTTGAAGATGTTCAGGCTATTCAGCTGTTAGAATAAACTCCAGCAGCAAGTACGAAATGAATTTCCTATTGAAAACATGTTGATAAAATGTTGGCAGGTAGAAGTAGTGGCACACGATGGAGAGAAAATGACTTTGAAAATACCCAATCTAATGTTCACATTTGGAATTAAACAAGTAGTTGCCTGAAGCTTCCCCTGTAATCAGGAAACTGCATATCTTGCAAATTGTATTAGGGGATGATTCCTCAAGCCAAATAAATAACCTGCAGTGCATATGAAGTACAGATAGCATGTTTCTGAAGCTGCTTATTTGGGATACAATCATTATTATGAGCAAATTCTGCTGTGGATTAGCTCCCTCAGCTCTGCTAGTGTCATGTTTTCTGTAGCTTGTATTTAGTTCTTAAAAATTAGTGTAGCATTGAAAAATAAAAGATTGAAATGACGACATTAACATAGCAAAAGTAAAGTCACAAAATAGTTAGCATATCACTGAGTCAATGATTTATTGTTATTTCAAGTTAGGATTTAGACTGCTTAGCTCAGTACCCCATCTACTCAAGAAAAGAAATCAAATGTATGATGCCAGTACGTAGAAACTACATGCCATATACTCATGTATAATATGTTCAAGTGGTGGAAGAGTTTGTTATGAAATGCGTATATTTCTAGTTCCCAGGTGACTGGGTGAATCTCTAAAAAATTCTTCCTGAAATTACCATTAACGTGAGTCTCTTTCAAAGGTTTGGAACAAGACTTTCCTAAAGATAGTAATATAACTTTCTAGGTAATCACCAGAGTTACTTGTAGGGTATGAATCCTCTTTTTCTAATTGTTTTATGTAGGCTCCAAAGTGAGAGGATCTGATGAATCATGAAGTAAATCAAGGAATTATTAGAGTATGGTAGTGGCTCAAAAAAGATCAAATGGTATATATTGCTATTGAAGGTAGAGGAGTGGAGAGGAATAGTACAAAACAAAGGAGTAAAGTTCAGAGGAGCCATTCCTTTTAAACTCTTCGCACTCTTCACCTCATAGTTCCTTTTAATCCCTGATGGGTGCTTCTATTTTCTGTGATTTCATATCACAGTCAAACAACAGTGAATTAGAGAATGCAATTTAGAAGGATGGCATGCTATAGCAACAAAAGATGTGGCAGGGGAGCTGCAAATGAGAAGTATTGGTCTCTCTTCACTGACTGTTGACTTCTGAAGATTTGTAGGAAAAGGGAGTAGCCCTCAAGACCTGGAAAGATCTGCAGGCATATTTTTGGAGAGAGACAAAACCTTCTCTTCCGTTGACAAGCTTCCCTGAACTAGCTTTATTTTCTGATGTCTTAAGTTTGCAAGCAAGAGGCTGAAGTAATTTTTGAAGCTCACTGAAGACAACCATTCTCTGTGGTGTTCCAGCTTCTAAAAGTTGGTATGCTACTGTTTTTATCAGTATTTAGCCATCATTGATAGTCTGTAGTGGGATTTCTGACTGTAGTCCATACCTACTCTGATTTTCAATCATCTGCTACAGAGGAGGAATAGGAATTAGTCTTGGTGAATATTTCTGTTTCTCTGGTGTCATGACTCAGTGAATTCTTTAACAGTCTCTAGAATTTTTATCAAGACATTCTGCCTTGGTTTTAGATTTTGAACAGTTACATTTTAATATTTTGTGATGATTTTCAGGCATCGGGCAAACTGAACAGGGAATGTGGTTGGATGCATTGAGTGGTTGGATGTGAAACACAGGATGAACTAACAAAATATACCTCAGAATACTTACAAATTTTTGGATAAACTGCACTACGTTATGCATTGCCAAATATCTCTCCCTTCCATGTTTTTTATGATATTCCACTGAAAACGGAGTCGTATTGTACTTTTTTTTTTTTTAATTTGAGCACTACTTCTTTGTGAAGACTTACAGAACATGTATGTGCTTGGTTTAAATGATTCTCACATAAAGCAGCACCCTGTCTCTTCAACGTAGAGTTCTTAAGACCCTACTGCAAATGGCATCCACATATTCATTCCTTCAGGGTACTTTTTTAATAAATGACTGAAACATCTTTTTTTTTTTGCATTATCAATACAAATTAAAAGCTAAGCGTATTTGGGGATTAGTTGGTTTAGCAGTTATGACACTTTTATAAAACAGTAAGTCAAAACTGTGGAGCTTTATATGTGGAATAATACGATTATCTTCGGCAGTGCTTGCATTAGCAAATAATTCAGTGTGACAGGAAAAGCAAAAAAATTGGTACTGAGGACCCTACATCTACATTATACAGTTCATTGCTGCACCTGCTTTGCCCTTGTCCAACCAGAGGCTCTAAGCCTAAGAGAGAGGCTTGGCCTGGAAAGATACTGCATGAGATCTGGAGTGCTTGCCCATGGTTTTCAGGATGCCATGAGCCTGTGTCATGACTTCATCATAATCAGATAAAATTCTGAGCCTTACCTATATTCAGGAAAACACTAGCACTGAGGAGACCCTAACAGCCCTAACATACCTCTCCATGGAGCAAAACAGCCATATTCAGAAAGAAATTCATCCCACTGTGAAGCAACGACCAGAGGGGTACATACTAGAATGTATGTCTTGCTGTATATACTGTGGAAGTTCAATCAGCTGCCCTAGTTATCTAATACCGAGAAAGTCCAATTTAGGAAACAAATATCCAAATAGCTCCTCCTTCATTAGTAAACCACTTTTACATTTTAATTAATGTTAAAGCAGTTGTGAAATAATAGAGATAATGTTCATTCAAACTGGTAAAGAATATTATTTTAAAAAATTAATTTTCTTTAGAAAAAAATTAAAAAATGTGGAATGTTCAATCTGATATAAAAAGGGGGAGAAGGATGAATAGAATTCAAGGGGAAAGGGCACTGGCAAATAAATGCTCAGAAAACTGGGTGAAAATTAAAAAGAAATTGTGTGAGTCCAAAATGGGTCATTCAAACTCATACACAAACTATTTTCTTAAGCTTGTACAAATTTTTAGCTCACTTTCTTCTTTTCTTTTTAGTCTAGTCAATTAAGCATACTTAATTAAGTCTGTTTTACATTTTTCCATTTCTGTTGCATAAGATTTCAATATTGTCTTAATATTCCCCTGTTTCTTTCTTGACTACATTAGTCATTTTACTTGACTTAATATTCAGATAACTTAATCTTTGTAAAACATCTGTATTATTTATCAGAAAATTTTGTCCCATTTCTTTTAAAATATCAGTTGCAAAACATATGTACACATGTGGACAGAATTTGTCTAGCTATAATAGAGAGAATTTTATCTTCATTCTTTTTTGGTTAAAGTAGTGCTAGAGCTGTGTTCACGCTCATTCTAACCTTAAAATAATCTGTACTTCAGTGAAAAAGAAAATGAATTGTATACCATACACATTTGAGACCTGTTATTTTCAATAATAACATGTGATAGAAGCATTCATTACAGACTAGAAATAACTTATTCCAACAGTTTGCCATGGTAGAGTTCATGTTGAGTGTTGAGACGCTGACAACAAACAGAAAGGAAGCAAATAGAACTGGCTCTTTTCCAGTAGATGGCATTCATCAGAATAGTATATTTCCAAGACACATTATTATTACTCCTCAATCTGCAAGTTCAAGGTAGCATCTTAACATAAGACAGAGTCAAACAGATATTTCTCTTAGTTGGCAGCACTGTTCATTTCCCACCTCTGCAATAAATCTAATCTATTTTAAGAGCACTTCTCCCTCAACTTTCAGGTCAGACTTAATTTTCAGATGTCATCCACGGGTTACTAGAAATATGCAAAGCTACCTGAACTTATGAGTTAAACAGCTTTTCTAAAGAAGCATGCTTTTGTCAGCCAGACAAATGTTCTGTCTTGTATATTTTTGCAGATTACAGCACAGTGTTTTAATAATAAGTATGGGTCAGATCTTTGGTGAGCATAAATCAGAAGAGCCCTTTCAAGTCCTTGCTAGTTCTCGTCCCAGCTAAGGGAGTGATTTACACTCTCTGGGGACTTTCTCAGTCTGTGTGTTTTATTGGTCCCTTCTCAGGTAATTTTCAAATTAACACTTCTTGTATTTTTAATACTACTACTGTAATGAAATTGTAGGCTGAAAAATTTTAGTGAATTAGACAGGCAGAAATAATTTTAAAAGTTTAGGAATAATCAGAAGTGTCTGCAAGCATAACAGTTTTTGAAACAAAATGGGACTCTTCAAAATTATGGAAATAATAATGTTTTAAAGAACACCTACAGAATCTGTGCTACCCAAAACATTTAACTTCTTGAAAAGCAGTAACTTGTGCCCACACTCCCACCAGTACAGCGCTCCAGCTGATTTCATGTTGTGGGGGTGGCTCTGCTTCTAAACAGAACTAGTCAAGGGGACTGATACTTGCAGTAACACCTTCAGTTTACTGCAAGTGCTGGAACAAGTGTATAAATAGTGGGCATGACACTGAAGGAAGATTTTTGAAAATCACTTTGAATAGTTTTGAAAAATTTCTGATAAACTTTAAAATCTCTTACAAGCTCAATTTACTTTTGTCAAGGCTAATCTAACCCAGCATATTTTGATTCAACTTTTACTGTGGAATGAAGACTAAGATTGCTGCTACTGGCTTCTGCCTACATGCTGTCACTGAGTAGTGCTGTGCTTACTTTAAAAACAAGAGAGTCACCTCAGCTGGTGACATGTTTTGTCCAAGCCATCAAGACTTGACGTGAGGCACAGTCTTCCACATATACAGCATTTATGCTTTTTAACCCTATTTGCTATCAGTGACATGGCACATGGAAAAGTTGTGTTTGGTGCGTATATTGGTGGAGATCAGCACGAATTCGGACACCTCTGACCTTCAATCTGCTATATGAAAAATATTCCTGTAGGTTTGTCTTGTAAAATTATTTTCCCTCATTATTCTTTGTATCTCTTTCAAATGATTTCTATTTCTTGAACATTAATGGTGAAGATCTTAGATGACGTTCCACAAGGAATTTGTACAGAGATATTCATCCTTTCCTTTTATTTCACAGAAATATTCAGTCTGATGTACCCAAGGACCATATTTACATTCCCTGAAGCTGCATTACATTGACGGCTCCTCACGATATGATGGTTGTTAATGGTTTTTAGTCTTTCCAGCTGAAGAGCTACAAGAATACAGCAAGTATTCACAATAACCTTGAAGCTGCGATTCATGGGAATCTAGTTTCCCTCCAAGAGCAATTTAGTGAGAAAGGCACTTCTAAAAGCCAGTACAATCTATCTATCCTAGATAACTATTTTAGCACAGGATAAGTGTCCTTGTAGAAGCATGTCTCTATGATTATTTGAAGGAGCTCAGGTGAAGAGCTTAAAGTAGGCCTCCAAATTTTAGACAGGTAATGATAAGTAAGATGAAAAGGCCAAATTCTGTGACTTTTTGTTTTGTACTATTAAATCTTATTTCAATTCTATTACTCTAGTCCTCAAGGTCTCTTAACTCTGCACAATATACAAGTGCTGCATTGTATTTAAAGCTCCTCTCACCTTTATGCCATCAGCAAATGTCATTAAAATATTTTTGGTTTTTTGTGACAGGGTCATAAATGAATTTATTAAATGACACCACTTCTGAACCAAGCTTTGAGGAACTCCACTGGTAACCTTACAGCCAAACATTTCCCTTTCAGCATATTTTTCCATTTTCTTTAGCCAAGGTCTTACACAGTGTAAAAACTTGTGTTACTTTGCATCTTTCTAGGCTAGAAAAATCAGAAATTTACAGACAGTCAGAATTAGATCTCGGAACATCTGCTTCCTGCAAATTAGTAAAAGGATATTTAAATGATCTCGTCAAGGACTTCAGGAGTGCAATTTAGTTGTCTACATAGGCATCTAGTGCCCTGACTCTCAGCTGCCACTTTAGCAGGTATCCTGTAGGTTTTGTGCCATATTAGCAGTCTCCATATGGAAATACGGGGTACCTTAGGGCATGTCAGATGACACCAGAGGCCAGCACTCAGGCAACTGATTTTTGCTCATTGTTAATGTATTGGGCACAGGCAGAAAGGTTTTGGTGCAAGGCAGGCTGCAGGGGTGTCTTCTGTGCGAAGATTTCAGGGGCTGCCAGACACAGCCAGTTCAGGCCAGTTCCACAACAGATCCACCACAGGCCAAAGGTTAGACCAGTTGGTGGTGGCTCTGTGGAAACATGTTTAAGTAAGGGCAGAAAATGAGAGAGAGGAGGAGGGAACAAAGGGTGAGAAACAACAGAGAAAACATCACGGTCAAAGGAGGGGGAGTTGCTCCATGGTGGAGCAAGGACACAAACCCTTCCCCAAAGGGACTGAAACCATGAAGGACCCATGCCAGAGCAGGTACACCCCTTGAAGGAACTTGAAGGGACCCATGGAGGTCCTACATCAGAGCAGGTACTTGCCAAGAGGGACTATGGCCTGCAGATGAGCCCATGCCAGAGACAGTATTATTATAATATAATAATGATTTTATATGTTATTTATTACCATATTACTTAATATAAAAGTAAATTACAATTTAGGGGCAATGTATTTATTACTTACTGGAAGGAAAACCCTTTGTTTTAGCACATGGTTGAGTTGCAAAATTCTGAATCCCAGTGACATTGGTATATAAGATAGATACACAAAAAACTGGAAAGGAGAGAATCTGTATCATTACAGTACAGAGCTGCAATGGTTTTACCTAATATTTATTTAACACGTATAAGTTAGACGGATACCTGCATTCATTGTATAGGCTCCCTACAGCAACTCCAAAGCCCTAGGGGAAGGGACTGTAGGTTCTGTAGATTATTTTCCACAACATTGATTATGCAGGGAGCATAACTATTTCTTTGGACCTGATGTCTATTTTTTTGATAGCTAAGGTTAACAGGTTATGGTGGACAATGACCATCAAAATCCCACCTGAAATATATTGGAAATTTGATATGCCTCCCATACAGAGAATACAGTTAAGTGAATAGATCATTGACGTTACTTCACTCTCTGAGGAGAGATATATACTAGGATTGCCCCAACCATTTTGGTGGAAATGAGTTATGATTTGCATCATTAGCTATGATTACTGCTTCAAAAATAGACTTATAATGTTCATATTCCCCATTTTCTGCTAGAGCAGAATTCAAAGCTCTCATATGTTCCAAAATATATTATTTTAAATTTTTCCTAGAATACTGCTAGTTTGCAGAATTGAATGGGAAATGGGGTATTTCAGGTTGTTGATCTATATTCATGCCAGCTGTTGTAGGAATACAAATTAGGCAAAATGTTTCAGAGCACCTGTGTAATAAAACTATACTATGCAAAGACAGGTACTATTCAAGATAAATATACAAGAGAATCTAAATGAAAGTCTCTTCAGCAACCACACAAAAGGAATATAAGTGCCTCTCTGGGATAATTCATCACTTTCCCATGCTTAGTGAAAGGCTGTCTAGAGAAAGAAAATAAAAAACATAAGGTTCAAATGTCTGGATGGGCACTTGGCTCAGGACACACAGTTGATCCATACAGGATAAGAAAACTTTAGCCCTTTTTTTAAGATACGCATCAAGTAAAGGAGGACAAAAACCCTCTATTTTTCTCCACTGCTCAGTCATTAAAGCATATGCCAGGAAATAGGAAGCCTAGGTTCTTCTGAGTGAGTCTTTTCAGAATAAAGCTGCTGCCTATCACAAGTGTCGCTCGCTTGCGGAAGATGAGCCATGGTACAGGAAAGAACGGGGAAGATCTTCATGGATCCTGAACAGTGGTGGTCAGTACCATAGTAGTATCACAGTTTTACAGGTAAATGATACTAACATTTGTCAGTATGAATTCTGTTCCGATATCACTGTATCTGCAGCCCTTGTCTCTTATCTATTTCACTCCTACGCTAGTGTCCCAGACCTCCTGAGACTCTGCCTCCACCCTTCCCACTTCTCCGTTGCAGGCCAATAGCAATCTGGAGCTGTGTTGCAGGAGTGTTGTGAAGGAGGTATGAAAAGAGCTCCCTTTGCCTTCACTGCCCCCTCAGTCAGCAGCTCTTCTTGCTGCCTACAGCAAAATATCAAAGTGCGGCTTGTAGGCATGGGACAGTGGGCTCCAAAAGAGGAGTGCTTGAGGGAGACAAGTTGTTTCGTACAGGATTTTCATGCATGCGAGTTTCAGGGTGGGTGATAAAAACACAGTCCCAGAACTTTCAGCAGACCATTTTACTGAACTCCTCCCTGTGGAGTGAAATCAATCAAAAATTGCCCTCAATTGTAAAGTGGGGAAAGTGCATCACTGAGGAGACACAGCTTACCTGCTCTCCACAGTCTCCCAGAACTCCATCACCATTTTTACAAAAAGTTTAATATCATGAACTGTGCTGATAACACAATTTTGATTATTTTTTTTCTTTTTCACTGTAACATCATGCAAAATCCAAACTCTATCATCCATTTCCAATTCTGCATTTTTCAGGGTCTTTTCTCAACAATAATCGATTCCTTTGGGTTCTGGGAATTCCTTGAGTTCTTCTAATAGCTAGCAACAGCCCAAGGAATGGTCTTTTAAGTGTAGAAAATGACAAATTTCTTTAGAAAATAAAACCAAACAAGCAAGCAAAAAAAAAAAAAAAGAAAAAAACAAACAAACAAAAACCACCAAACCAGAACAAAGCATTTCCATTTTTCCAGTTATTTTTCCAGTGAAGGGAAAATGGAAGAAGTTCTTATATTCATTCTCATTCAAAATGAAAGCTTTCTTGAAATATCAAAATTTCTTCCAGAAGGGAAATTCAGAGTGTCAGTCAGCTCTGCCTGAAAGTACCTTTCTGAATTTGTTCAACCTCAGAAGCAAGTCTGTGATTATTTCCAAAAGGTTCTGAAAAGCTGTATTGTATTTTCACTTTAAAATGCACATTAAAGCATTACATATGCTCCAATGTGCATTCTCAGCAACAAAAATGCTTTTAACCCTCAACTTTTAAAAGCAGCTGCAGGGATTTGCTCCCCAGAGAAGACAGTCTTTAAAAGGCCAAGTGAATTTCTAGGTTCCTGTGGGACCATGCTAGGTTTGTTTGGTTTGTCTCTGGGGTCTTTCATACGGTTCAGCTGAGGGAAGTGCAATTTGTTCAGTTATGTTTGCTGATCATTCTTTTTTAACCAATGCAGCAAGTACAAATAACAAAAAAAAAGTGGAAAAATTAGCCAACATAGGAAACATCTAAAGTGCACACACTTCCATTCTGGAATTGCACCTTCAAGAATTGTATTAATTAGCATATTCCCTACACATATAAGGAAATAAGGATTATCTAATTTTTCTTTCCCTTAGAAATTAAACATTCACTGTCTCTCACTAGACTGAGTTATGTTGCTCTATTCATCTCTTATAGGAAGCAGCAAGAAGGAATTGTCATCCATGTCACCAAGGTACCTCAGTCAACAGCAAACCTTCGGTTATGTTCCGTGTAACTATGAGAAGGTATTAAAAGAAGTCTACAGGAAAGTACTTAAAATTAATTTCTTTTTTCCCAGGATTTGGAATAATACATCAATTGCTTTAGAACATAATCAAAGTTGGTGTGAATGTTGCTTCATCTGTGAAATACAACACAAAGTGCTTCATAGGAAGCTCTTGTGATTATTGCTTTGGAGCAGGGAAGAGAAGCCTCAATAAGACTGGGATCCTATTTCAAAGTCATTGAGAAAACACATTATAAAACAGTCCCTGATCCAATTATTTTTCACTTAAAGTAAATAAAATAGATAATTGCCGAGAGTTAAAATGGTTACATGACTTACTAAGCACAGTTAGCCGGTCAGAGGCTGGAATGGAACTTAGATTGTCAGGTCTTGGTCCAGTGCCCAGATGTGGCTTGTGGAATCCTTATTTTTTTTCTTCAACATTTTCTTCACTGCTCTAAAAAGACAATTATAAAACTCTCATCAGAGAGCATTTTTACATTGAATTCTAACAGCTCTAGCATGGTCAGAGGGCAATGATAACTTTAAAGTTTAGCTTCACTTTAAGTTAAGGCTGGTGATAAAGCCAGGAAAGACTCTTTAGTTTACCTTTTTTGCCTCTAAGATGGTCTATTCATTAGCATGTCATGGCTTTTACCTTCAGTTCCTGGCACAACATTTGCAATAGTCTAATCTGAAATTGGTAGTATAAATTTGACTGGATTCCCATCACAAAAGATGGAATACTCTTTTACTTGAAAAAATAAAGCATTATTAAAAATAAAGTGTTGCATGTTTTTTAAATATTTTTTCTTATTACCAAAGGCAGAGATTTTAAATAAATCTATCTACATGGAAAGGAACAGTTAAAATTCTAAGTAGTCCAATAGCAATGCATTGTTATGGTAATAAATGTAACTAGGATGGAAATGGTACAGAGCCAATTCTCATTATCACTTGAAGAATATACTCTGTCCTACTAATAAAAATAAAAACTTAGATGTCTAAATCAATAACCGTGATATGTTTTACTTCAGATTTGCAAATGTTCCTGTAGTCATCCTGGAATGTACTGTTTCATAGTCAGTCAATAAAAGATGCATCACAACTTTATTCATCCTTCCCTCTCCCCAGTTATGTACATGATATCTCTAACAGATCTGTGAATATAACAATATCTACTCAAACCGCATTATTTATTTTTATGGCACAGTCAGTATGTCAGACTAATACTAAATACACTTTGTTATGTTCATGCCTGCTACCTTGGCCAAAAAAATGACAAAGAATGCCTAGCAATGAGAAATAGGTCAGCTTCTATGTGATTTCTACAAAAATAAACAAAAATAACAAACTTTTTGTTATGAAAGGTGACATAAATCTCTAGGGAAAACATGAAATGGCAAGCTTAGTACAGTGTTACTGAATAAAGGTCCTTAGGACTAGAACAATTTTTTTGTCATATATTTACAATTGTATAATAAGAGATTACAGATGCACAAAACCAAATTTCTAAGTACTAAGTAATTGCTGTAATATCTGATGATATCATATGAAGATAAGCACTATTAGTTCTTAGAGTTGAGTTGAAGCCACGTTTTTCATTGTAAATTCTGTTGAGAGAAAATATGACGATAATGAAGTAACAGTAAAAAGATGCTCTGGTGTTAGCAAGGCTAGGAAACAGGCTTAAGAAACACATTTCATCAAGAAATTTCACAAAAATCAAGATTTAGGTAACTTTTGCAAGAAAACAGTGAACTACTCTGCAAAGTAAGAGCATTATGTGGACGGAAGAGCAAAACAGTCTAATCTGATTATTGTGAAAATTATTGTATATAGACAGGAGAGCTATAGACTTGTACTTAAGAAACATGTTTCTTTTCTTGAGAAGATAACAGCATTTGAAATTATTTATAGAAACCAAGACTGAAATCTGAGTACCATAAAAGTAGGTGTGATCAGACACCACAGAACATATATGTGTTCAAAATACAGCTACAGATATAAAAGTGTAGTAATGAGAAAAGACAATTTGGCAATTGTTGCGACATGTTTATCCATGGCTGTGAACAAAGAGCAATTGAGCCAGCAACTAAGCAGCACACTCACACGTGGAAACGGACATAATTTGTCATAGCATCACAGTAAGCAACCAATCCCGTGATCAAAGTATCAGGGTGTTACACTGCCTCCTTGGATGATGGGTTTTACCGCTAGTACTACGACATTCGAGAACAAATAACAAACAAGGAAGGTTTTGAAGTGGGGACTATCTTTCATTGAGTATTTTTTTTTACAGCAGAATAAGTTTTCAAATCTGTCACTATAGTATACATAATGAATTTCTTACAGTCACTTTGGCAGCGCAGAGGAAAGTTGGAAGAAGCCTTTGAGAGAAAACATGAGGACAGTAACTCGAGTTAGATGAGCTAATGAGATAGGTGATCTTTGTAAGTTTCATTAATAAATCCACAGACAACTCAACTGTTGTTATGATTTTATAAACCCCAAATTTAAAATAGTTCTTATATTCTAAAAGAAAAGCTGTTGCACAATTCATGGAATATGTAGACCACACCAAACACAGAATTAATTCTAAAAATATTACCTATGCTTCACTGAACCTAAGTAGTGTAAGGAGACACCAACTAGAGTATGAGAAGGTACAAAAGATGGGAAGAATTGTATAGAATGATCAAAGAGGATATAATGGAACACTATGGAATCAGTTTAAGAAAGTTTAAAAAAAAAAGAATATCTAAAGACTTTGTTGGCAATGAACTCTACTAAGCAACAGAGTAGGAAACAATAGAAACTATAAATGTTGGCACTTGTGGCATTTAGAACTGATCAATGTCATTGCAAGGCCACTTCTGGTCATGGCAATTCGTGAAGAGAGAGGGGATTCCTGAGGAATGGAAGAAAGAAAATTTCACTCCTATTTGGAAGAAGGGCAAGGAAGAAGATTTGAAGAACTACAAGGTGATCAGCCTTAGCTCTGACCCCAAGAAGATGATGGAACAACTAAACCTGGAAGCCATTTTCCGACCTATGAAGGACAGAAAGGTGACTGGGGTTCAGTCAGCATAGATTTAAAGGGGGGCTGACCACTGTGAAGTGACTAGCTCAGTGGACAAGGACAGACCAGTAGATATTTTTTATTTCAACTTTAGTCTCCTGTGATGTTCTCATAGACTAATTGATGAAATATGTGCTTGATAACTGAACAGTGAGATTAACTAAAATCGTGCTGAACTGCTAGGTTCAAAGACTTATCATCAGGGCATGAAGTCCAGCTGGAGGCTAGAAACTCATGATGTGCCCAGTGGGTCAATATTGCGGCCAACACTGTTTAAAATCTTTATTAATGACCTAGATGATGAGACAGAGTGTATTCTCAGCAAGTTTGCAAATTACACAAGACTGGGAGGAGCAGCTGATACACCAAAAGATTATGCTGTCATTCAGAGGGACCTCATGAGGTTGGAGAAATGGGCCGACAGGGCTCTTATGAAATTCAGCAAAGGGAAAGGCTGAGTCCCACACCTGGGAGGGAAGAACCCTATGGACAAGTGCAGGGGCCAAGTTGTTGGAGAAGGGCCCTGGTGTATAGCAAGTTGAACATGAGCCAGCCACGTACCCTTAACAGCAAAGCAAGCTGACAGCTTCCTGCACTGCATTAGGAGGAGTGCTACCAGCAGGTCAAAGGAGGTGATCCTTCCCCTCTATTCAGCACAAGTGAGGACATACCTGGAGTACTGTGTCCAACTCTGGGCTCCCCAGTAGAAGGGAGACATGGAGCTACTGGAGAGAGTCCAACAAGAGGCCATTAAGATAATGAAGGGACTACACTATCCATCCTATGAGGAAAAGCTGAGCAAGTATGGGACTGTTAAGCCTGGAGAAGAGAAGGCTTAAGGGGATCTTACCAATGTGTATCAGTACCTGGCAGGAGGCAGTAAAGATAACAGAGCCAGGCTCTCCTCCTTGCTACCCAGGGAACGGACAAGAGTAAATGGCCACAAACTGAAACACAAGAAATTCTATTTAAGCATAAGAAGAAAGTTTTTTACTCTGAGGATGATGGAATACCAGAACAGGTTTCCCAGAGAGGCTGTGCAGTCCCCATCCCTGGTGATATTCAAAAGCTGTCTGGACACGGCCTTGATCAACCAGCTCTAGTTGACCCTGCTTGGAGCATGTGGGTTGGACAAGAGGTCCCTTCCAACCTCAGCAACACTCTGATTCTGCATTTTATGCAGCTATTACAATCTGAAAGGCAAAAAGCGTAGAAAAATGTCTTTTCAGCCCCAATGCTTCCAATGATGTTAAGTAAATTTACATTTGATGAGGATCTGGCTAAGAGAGCTTTAGAGCATTAGATGCAACAATTCTCATAGAAGCAGAACTGGCAAACAGCATAAGAAAATGAGGCTGAGTCAAGGAAATGTGCTGACATTTAAAGCAGGCTTCTTAGAGCAAGCATTCAGGTTTAAGGAAGGAAAAGTGAACTAGCAATTAACATTAATGGGAATGGTGGGAAAACATAAGAGAGTGTTGGGGAAAGTGTGTGCATGTGGAAAGATGTGAGACAGAGATATTCTACACTCATTAATTTAGCAGAAATGCTGAAGATTTTAAGATAGATAACAAAGTACATGCAGAGAAGCAGCCAGAAAGCTGAAAGCAAGGAGCCAAAAGACAAAATAAGACGACTTTTACGATAAGAAGTGTGATAGGAGGGGTCAGAGACATTTCATCTAATAAGCTGTTGTTGTTTTTAATCTTTATTTCTAAGTTGCCTTTCCTTTAACATCCATGGAAATAATCAAATGCTTTACTTCTCCCACTGAGGATCCTGGGATATCACAGAACATCAGGACAAATTCAGGGAATAATTCTACCTCAGTATAAATTTAGCTGCTGTATGTATTCAGAGGACACAAATTATTCCTTCCTGTACGCTTGCTAGCCTAGGGAAGGGGATTGTAAATCTCTCCTGTCATTCATTTCCAAAGTTACTATTGATATGAGGCACTATGTGGTACAGCAAATGAGGAGAAAAGGATCAGTTAAATGTTAAAGCAGTTCACTGACAATTCTCAACTGTCTGTGTACATCAAAACATCTATTCTAAAATCCATCATATCCTAAAATCCTTCCCTTCAGATTAATTCCTATTTCATTGTTAAATACATTGAATTTTATTTCTAACTCTAAAACATCTAAAACATAAAGCAGTTTAGAAAGTATTTGAACATATATCTTTTTAATCCTTCACCTTTTATTTCTATTGATGACCTGAGAATTTCAAGAGAAAAAAAACAACTTAATAAGGCAAGAGGTCATATCACTGGAGACAGAAGTTTCCTTCCTTTACTTTATTGAACTGTAAATAAAGCACTACCCTAATAATTTTGGTTTTCCTATTCCGGAGTCCATCTACAGACAGGAAGCATTCTTTAGACATGGTGAGACTGCTGGAATTAATTCAAATTAAGTTTCCTTCTTGCTTAAAAAAGGTGAGGTCTATGTACCAGAGCATTACCAACATAAAAATAAATGCAATGTGCCTTAATTTGACTGTCTTTCTGCAAAACACTGCTGCTGACAAAGAAGGTGTTTGGTAGATACTAGTTGATATTTTTCACAGCATAAGTATCTCACTGACATTTTCATAAATCTTCCTGGATTTTTATTTATTATAACAATAAATTAAGGGTGGTTGGAGGCTCTGGGGAAGGTTTTGATGTCATCTTCACAGTACAGCTAAAGGGAAAAAAAATGCAAGCTGTGTGGGCTTTTAATATTTTGGTGTGCTCAAACTTTAAAAATCACAGTAAGAACTCTAATGCAGCTAAAAGGAAATAGAAGTTTATGAAACTATAGTCTTTATCAACAGCCTTAGAAACATCTCATTTTTCATTAGAATAATAGCTAAAATTTGACCTTTGAAGTTCTTTTCATCTTACAGGGAAGTTAGCTTTCTTTCATGGACTTATCCTTTATAAAGAGAGCAGACAAAACATCTATTACTAATTATTATTTATTCGTATCACAGTAACACTGAAAGGCCCTAACACAAATCAGAGGTTCCATTGTACTTTACTAGAAAATACATTCAAGGAGACAGTCTCTGCTTCAAAGCCTTTACAGACAAGGCAGACACATTCTTTCTTCTGAAGATTAGAGATGAGGCATTGTAGTACAGAACAATTGCATTTTTCCAAGTTGCACAAAAAGTCTGTGATAGAGACAAGAATTAAACTTAGATATTCTACAGATAATATTAATTCTTTTATCACTGGTTGTCCCTTCATTTTTCAAGCACAAAATGCTCCCTGGATAGTGGGCCTAACCATAGAGACTACAAGGAACCTTTTTGGACATATAACTAAATCTTTTGTACCAGTTTAATCCATGTCCAAAACAGGAAATCTCTTCCTAAACTGGAGGGAGATAAAATGCTTTTTGGATTTTTGTTCATACATGTGAAAAAATTAATTTTATGTAATAATTCACACCATACACTTTTGGATTTATGCTTCCTTAGGATTTAATTTTTGCACTATTTCTTCTGTGATGAACCCTGCTTCACAAAATCTGTGTTATTTGATTTCCTAATAGGCTGGAAATCATTACAAAGTATGGATCAATACTGATACAGGCTTTCCTTTCCTGCATATAATATGCCTTCAGTATGCATTAAATACTCAATGAATAAATTACAAAAGACTTTCTAAATTGTCTATTGATCCTGGTGCAGTACACAGTAGGGACACAAAACTGATAAAAACTTGAGTGAAAGTAAAAGAGCTAGAATCTTTATAAAACTCACAAAGTAAAATGAATGACAGCATATTTTCTCCAACACCTCCCCAAACTGGCTGAATGTATGTATCGGAGTTATCATTAATAATAATTTTTTTTAGCACCCCTATTGCATTAGCAGGAACTGGAAAAGAACTTGTGGAGGTAGATATAATCAATTATTACATTAATCCTACACCGAGTGCAGGATACTCATATGACAGATGCTTTCCCTCATATGACAGATGCTCCAACTCCTTAACCATTTTAGGGCCCTTCACTGGGCTCTCTCCAATAGTTCAACTTGTCTCTTGTACTGGTGAGCCCAGAACTGAACACTGTGCTCCAGGTGTGGTCTCACCAGTGCTGAATAAAGGCGAAGATCACCTCCTGCAACCTGCTGGCAACAATTTTTTTAACGCTGACCAGGATACCATTAGCTGCTTTTGCTTCAAGGGCACAGTGCTGACTCATGTTCAGCTTAGTGCCCACCAGGACCACCAGGTCCTTCTCTGCAAAGATGCTTTCCAGCCCCCATTGTATTCCTGGGGTCTTCCTCACCAGGTGCAGGAATTGACCTTTCCCTTTGCTGAATGTCATGAGTTTATGTCAATCCATTTCTCCAGCCTGTCAAGGTCACTCTAGATGGCAGCACCACCCTCTGGTGTATCTACCACTCCTACCAGTTTTGTATCATCAGCAAACATGCTGAGGATACACTCTACCGCATCATCCAGATCATTAATAAAGATGTTGAACAAGATTAGAGCCTGTACTGACCCCCAGGGTGCACCACCAGTTACTGGCCTCCAGCTGGACTTAATACCACTGATGACCACCCTCTGGGCTTGGTCATTCAGCCAGTTATCAACCCACCTACATCACTGTCTGCTCTTCCAGTCCCTACTTCATCAGCTTCTCTATGAGGATCTTACAGGAGACAGAGACAAAAGCCTTGCTGAAATCAAGGTAGACAATATACACTGCCCCCCACCTCATCTACCAAGCCAGTCATTACACCATGTTTCCCTGAGTCCTCCTTCCTGCCCTTCTTGAAGGTAGGAGTGACATTAGCTTTCCTACAGCCCTCAGACACCTCTTCCAATCACCATGATTGTTCAGAAGTTATTAAGAGTAGCCTCACAATGACATGAGCCAGCTCCCTCAGCACTTGTGGGTGTATCTCATCAGGGTACCTGGACTTAGGCATGTCCATTGTGCTTAAACATTCCCTGACTTGATTCTCTTCCACTAAGGATACATCTGCCTTGCTCCAGCCTTTCCCCCTCAGCTCTGGGCCCTTAAATTTCTGAAGGCTGGTCCTGCTTGTAAAAACTGAGGAGAAGGCAGTGGTCAGTACCTCAACTTTCCAGTGTCCTGTGTCACCAGGTCCTGTGTCACCTGTCCCATTGAGCAACATGCCCACATTTTCCCTACCCTTCCTTTTGCTACTTATGTTACTTACCAAAGTGTGTGTATGTGGTTCTTCTCATTACATGTTGCTCCCGATTCATTATTTCTCATATATGATGTTTAGTCTGACAGTACTCCCTCTGCAGTGAAAACAAGCAACTTAACTTATGATTTTTTTCCCAATATTGCCACAGCATCTTACAGGAAAAAGAAGATATGCTACCTTTACAGGTGTCATTTGCAGCATTTTTGTACTTTTAAAATGGTCTAATATATCACTGATATTAAAAAGACTTGTCAAAAATAATCTCTTCAAGGTTGCTTGTTTTAAATCTCTGATTCATTCTGTGGGCCCAAAGATGAAGTCAAGTTAGTACGTTTGCTGAAATAAAGACGCCATGTTAAATAATATTTCTTCAGCTGTTTTTGGCATGGCTGACTGCACTCAAAACTTTCCCGTCCTCATTAAGTTTGCCCAGATAAAGCTAAGACATTTTGAAAACAGACTGCAGCTAGGCAGAAAATAATCATAGGCACACTATGAATTTTTGACATAAAAAAATGGATTTGTTTCATACTGTTATGTCAAAGAAAAAAAAAAAGCTATGATTCCTCCATTTCTCCTATCCAATTGTACTTTTAAGCACCTAAAACGTGAATTTCAAGTCATTTATTTTGAAGTTTGTAGGAAGAAATTTACAGAGACAAATGTTGTGTGTATATATATATATACACAGAGTTTGAATATAATGCTTTAAAATTTAACGAGTTGTAAGAGAACAGGTTTGTCAAAAAAAAAAAAAAAAAAAAAAAAAAAACAACCAAACCAAAAAAACCAAACCCAAACTTTAAATGAAGATGAGAAGTGGCAGGAATGAAATCAATTAGAGATCTGAGTTTCATATGGAGATAATTAGGGAAAAAGAAGTAGAAACTTTATAGAGATGACTAAGTTACTGATGTTAAAATAGGTGTGACAGCTGGAGTCATCCTTCCAAACCTGAATCTTTCCCTAAGAATTAACTGAAATATATCCATGCAAAAAATAAGTAGAAATGCAAGGCAGTTTCATTAAGATTATTTTCTCCCCACTGATTAAATACATAACAAACAAAATTATATTATCAGTTAAACCATCTACTTCAGAATATTTATTTGTAATACGTGGACATTAGAGTATAAATCAGCTGGAAAGTATCTCTCTTTAGAACTTAAATTTAGCCTGCTTGCTTTTTTTGTTATAAAAATCTGACAAGTTTTATATAGTTAAAGTTACCTCAAACTATTCTTCCACTATTAGTCTTAATTGAGCATTATATCTTTTTTTGGAGATGCAAGGAAAAGCACTGTACCAAGTAATCCAGTGCATCAATGATTTTCAGAGCAAGAAAATGTTGGTTCCTGTTTCAGCCTCCATATTTTTCCTGATGATGGTCAATATTTTGTTTGTTCACAACCACCAGTGCACACTGAGCTGATGATTTCAGAAAACTGCCAGTGAGGAGCCCAAAATCTTGTTCCTATACTGCGACTTCCAGTTCCAAGTTCACCATTATGTAAGCACAATTTAGGCTGCATTACCTCCCATTTATTCACATAATGCATCATCTGGCATTTCTTTGGTCAATACTTCAGTTTTGTGACGTCCTCCTGGGGTTTCTCACCATCAGTGTCACATTTAACTGCCTTCAAGTCCTCAGTAACATCTGCAAACTTGAATATTTGATTACACATTCCCTGTTCCAAGGTCATCTGTGAAAATGGTTCTGTTTTACCTCAAACCAGGACATTGATGAATAAAAATGAACCCATTGCTGATCCACAGGGATCCATGCTCTTCTTCCCCCTGAATAGGGATTTAAAACTTAGTTACTAAGCAGTAAATTGTAACCTACCCTTTATCTTCCTATCTTGTAATGTCATCAAAGTACTTTTCCTCCAATCCCATAGCAACTTACTTTCTTTAATGGCCTTTGGTATAGAAGCTGCTGAACACTTTTTACTTTCCAAATCCGTACGTATTATTTCTTCCACTTCTCCTTTACCCACCTTCTCACTCACAGTCTGACAGAACTCCATGTTACCTGGTTCCTAACACAACAAGATCACACTTGTTCTTTGTTATCTCATTCTTTATAGTAGATTGTCATTTTGCAAGGAATGGAAGTCAGACTCATCCTATAGTTCCTATGATTTCCTTTAAATTCCTTTTTTTTAGACAAAAGTTATGCTGGCAACCTGGCAATTCTGATAGAGCGGCTGTTTTTAGTAGACAGTTTACACAAGGTCACCAGAAATTCAGCAATTTCCCATCTGATTTCCTTCAAAACTCACATCTGAATGCAATCTAGAATCATAGAACCATAGAATCATAAAATAGTTTGGGTTGGAAAGGACCTTTAAAGGAAAGGACCTGAAGTCTAACCCCCCTGCAATGAGCAGGGACATCTTCAACAAGATCAGGTTGCTCAGAACCCCGTCCAACCTGACCTTGAATGTTTCCAGGGATGGCACATCTACCACCTCCTCCAGGCAACCTGTGCCAGTGTTTCACCACCCTCATCATAAAAAATTTCTTCCATATATCTAGTCTAAATCTTCCCTCTATTAGTTTAAAGCCATTAGCCCTTGTCCTATCATAACAGACCCTGATAAAAGTTTATCCTCATATTTCTTATAAGCCCCCTTCAACTACTGAAATCTCTCCCTAGAGCCTTCTCTTCTCCAGGCTGAACAACCCCACCTCTCTCAGCCTGTCCTTACAGGAAAGGTGCTCCAGCCCTCTGGTCATTTTTGTGGTGGCTCCAACAGGTCCATGTCTTTCCTGTGCTGAAGGATCCAGAGCTGGATGCAGTACTCCAGGTGGGGTCTCACCAGAGCAGTGTAGAGGGGCAGAATCACCTCCCTCGACCTCATGGCCATGCTTCTTTTGATGCAGCCCAGGATACAGTTGGCCTTTGGGGCTGCGAACGTACATTGTCGGCTCATGTCCAGCCTCTCATCCACCAGTGCCCCCAAGTCCTTCTTGGTAGGGCTACTCTCAATCCTTTCATCCCCCAGACTGCATTGGTATGGGGGATTGCCCCGACCCATGTGCAGGACCTTGCACTTGACCTCATTGAACCTCATGAGGTTCACATGGACCCACTTCTCAAGCCTGTCCAGGGCCCTCTGGGTGGCATCCTGCCCATCGGGCATGTCAATCGCACCACTCAGCTTGGTGTCATCCACAAACTTGCTGAGGGTGCACTTGATCCCACTGTCTATGTCATTGATGAAGATATTGAACAGTGCTGGTCCCAATAAGGACCCTTGAGGGACACCACTTGTTCAGATCTCCATATGGACATTGAGCAGTTGACCACTACCCTCTGGATGTGACCAACCAATCAGTTCCTCATCCACAGAACAGTCCATGCATTGAGTCCATACCTCTCCCAATTTAGACAGGACGATGTTGTGGGGGACCATGTCAAAGGCCTTACAGAAGTCCAGACAGTCAACACCCCTAGCTCTTCCCTTGTCCACTGATGTAGTCACTCCATCATAGAAGGCCACTAGGTTGATAAGGCAGGACTTGCCATTGGTGAAGCCATGCTCACTGTCTCGAATCACCTCCCTGTTCTCCATGTGCCTTAGCATAGCTTCTAGGAGGATCTGTTCCATGATCTTCCCAGGCACAGAGGTGAGGCTGACAGATCGGTAGTTCCCAGGGTCCTCCTTTCTACCCTTTTTAAAAAAGGGTGCAAAGTTTCCCTTTTTCCAGTCCCCAGGGACTTCACCTGACTGCCATGACTTTTCAAATATCATGGAGACTGGCTTGGCAACTACATCAGCCAATTCCCTCAGGAATCTGGTCCGGTCCTATAGACTTCTGTATGTTCAGGTTCCTTGGACAATCATGAACCTGATCTTCTCTCACAGTGGGAAAGGACTTTGTTCACCCAGTCCCTGCATTGTGGTCCATCTACTCAAGAGTTGTGGGAGAGAGGTTGCTAGTGAAGACTGAGGCAAAAAAGTTGAGTACCTCAGCCTTCTCCTTGTCCATTTTTATCAGTTTGCCAGGGGGCGGTACGCTTTCTTTGACCTTCCTGTTCTGTTTGACATACCTGTAGAAGCCCTTCTTATTATTCTTTGCATCCCTTTCCACAGCTCCAGCTGTGCCTTGGCCTTCCTTACCCCATCCGTACAAAACCGGGCAGCATCCCTGTACTCTTCCCAGGATGCCTGTCCCTGCTTCCACTGCCTGTGCACCTCTTTCTTGCCCTTTAGTTTGACCAGCAGGTCTTGACTCAGGCATGCCAGTCTCTTGCCTTCCTTTCCTGATTTCTTACACCTGGGGACCGAGAGCCCTTACGCTCTATGGAAAGTGTCCTTGAAGATCTGCCAGCTCTGTTGTGTCCCCTTGTCCCTGAGGACCGTTTCCCAGGGGGTCCTATTGGCTAACTTGTTGAACAGCTGGAGGTTTGCTTTCCTAAAAATCAAGGTCCTGGCTTTGGTCTTCCCCTGACCCATATCCCTCAGGACTGTGAACTCCACTAGTGCATGATCATTGCAGCCCAGGCTGCCTCCAATCTTGACATCACTGATTAGAACACTTGCATTGGTGACGATCAGGTCCAGTATTGCCTCTGCTCTGGTGGGGCTGTCTATTACGTGGCTTAAGAATTTATCTTCAATGCACTCCAGGAGTCTCCTGGATTACCTACAGCTCACTGTGCTACTTTTCCAGCAGATGTCAGGGGTGTTGAAGTCCCGCTGCAGCACAAGAACCTGCATGCAAGATGCCTCCTGTAGCTGGAGTAAGATGGCTTCATCAGTAGGCTCCCCTTGATTGGGCCTGTAGTAGACACCAGCTGCATATGGTCCTACAGCTGTGATAGATACCAATCATATATGGACATATGGTCCTACTGACTTACCCATATTTGTTTGACATCACGTCAGTGTTGGATAAAACATACAAAACCTCCCTCCTCATGGAGAGTTGTATGGATTACGAGTCAACTTGCCTTTCATTTTTTCTAGCTCTTTTGTTTCAGGAATTCATCATAAAGATATAGGTTTAGTGTTTGAGATGAAAAGCATTTCTGCTGACAAACATATGCACTGAGGTTCAGAGTCTAAACCAAGCTGGTGAGTCTAAAGAAACAGAAAGCATAAGATTTTTTTTTTTTTTTTTTTTTTTTTTTTCAGAAAAGGGGGAACTAAACCTGAGTTCACACTGTCATATTAAAATAACCAAATCTCTGAGTGAAAAGGGAGATTTATCCTCTAGCTATGCTTTAAAGGAAAGCAGCAGCTATTGCTGCATGCTCAGTAATCAGTAAGTCTGAGGAAGCTTAGCAGATCATACCCCTCAAAGGAGGAAGGCAGTAGGTGCCTAGAGTCTGGATCCTTGAGTTAGGGCTGAATTGCTGAACTACCAGGATTGAGATACTTCTGACAACTGCAGTAACAGTGATTTAAGCATCTGGGCAACTTTAAGGTCAAGAACTGAAGTGCTTACAGATTACAGACCTGTCAAATATAAAAAAAGAACTCTGCAGGAGCTCTGGACCTCACAGGTTTAGACTAAGACTTCAAAATATGCTGCTCTTCCACTTCAAGTACTTAAATTCTTTCTGAGATCCTGCCTTTGGTGACTTTGTCAAAATTTGCTTTGAGTTTGCCCAGCAATCACATCTTCTTACAGTAACCAAATAGTTGTGAAAAAATTATAAATCCCAGAATAATTTATGCATTTTTATCCTGTAAAAAAAGCCTAAATTCCAATGAGACTTATATTTGATGTTTTGCATTGCTTAACTATGCTTGTAATACAATACTTAGTGCAAATGTATAGTATTGACCTCTATTGGATGTAATATCTGGTGTTCTGATAAAATATATGACTATATCATATACTGTCTGTGTAAAAGATATTCATACAGTCTGAAATCTGACTTTTTACAATGTTAGCCTCAGCCTATAGCCACTAGCAAAGAATATCTTCTAGCCAAACAGCAAATACCTGTGCTTTTGTTGCAGAATGTCTTGATTTTATTGTTATCAAACTTGAATATAATAGTCATGATAATTCCAAAAAGTTTTTCAGTTTACGTGATATGAATGCTTTGTTTTCTATTTCTTACAAGATTAAAGTAAAAGTTTCTGTCTATATGCTTCTCCTCTCCCTATCTTTTGATTATTTCACAATACTTTGAAGTGTTCAAATCTGTTGACCATTCTTTAAACTCTCCTTTACTAAGAAATCTCCTCGTAATTGCGCAGGTTTTTTTTTTTTTTTTCAATCGCATTCAAAGAAATTTGTGTGGAGTCAGTTCTCATTGATTTTGAATGGTTCAGAAACTTTTCAATGAAATGTTAAGAACTCTTGTATGCTTCTTTTTTAAAAAGAGTTGAGCAAAAAGTTTCCAAATAGTATATTGTATATGTATAACCCGTATACATATGTTATATTATATATGTATATGCTCTGTTTCTATTAGAAAAATATTTCTTTATATTTCCCTTCCACACTCTTATTCTGCTGTTCTCCTCCTGTATTTCATCTGGTTTTAAAATCAGAAATGCCCTGTAACATAAATAGCTCAGAAATACTTTTGTCTTTTCATCACAATAAGAACCTCATCTAATTAACCCATTTTAACCTGATTAACTTGGATGGCACCGCAGAATGAATGCATAAATGATAACACTATAATATATACACATAATAATGGTAATTATTTTACTGCAAAAATTACTCATTAGCTCCTGGCATTATAGCAATATTTCTGACATTCATTAAAGATGTTGCTCACCCACCTCAGAAGAACACACCAAGTAATCAGGGGTAGTTTGTTCATTAATTCAAAGTATTATGGAAACTTGATACTCTTATCCACATCAGAAAAATCGACCAAGTATTTGGTGACACTTTGTTCATGAATTCAAAGTATTATAGCAAGCTGTCACTGCTTATCTTAACTTTCTTAACTCAGAACATTTGCCTACAAAAGTAACGTGATTTGAAACTGAGAGCATCTGTCGCTTTAAATCCTTGTCTACTAAGACACAAAGTGATAAATTCTTTTTTTCTCCTTTTTAGAACACAAACCTTGATTAAGTTACAAGCAGACAAGCTGATAGCCTTTGAGTGCTAGGAACCATGACAATCACCCAGTCTGGGCTCTTACATTCACACACTATAGAAATTTCCTCAATAATTTCTCCATTATAATCCATATAAGTCCATATCTCCTTTTTTACCTAGAACACCTCTTTTTGTAAGACACTGGATTTATTTAAAGTTTTCAGGCAGCGAAAATCCACAACTTCCCTATATAAGATTTTATAAAGATTAATTACTTTTACTTTTAGAAATATGTACTTTCTTTTTCAACCTTGAATTTATCTAGCTTCACCTTGAAATAAGAACCCTGGATCTCATTATACCTTTGCAGCTAAATTTAAGTGCTCGCATTCTGTAATATCTTCCTCATGAATGTGCTTATAGATAGTATTCAATAGGTTAACCCTATGCCACAAGTACACGGTGATATAACCTGAAAACACGTACTCTACCCTATATTTTAACATCCAGGAATAATTCTATGATTATCATTTAAAATGTTGCTAGATCAGCATGACCTTCATATAACATTCAAATAGAGCACTTCTATATTCTTACGGAAAAAAAATAACTTATTATTCACTTTTGGGCTTTGTTTGACACTGAATCCTGATGCACTTGACCCTAAAATATCGACACAGTTGCTATCTAGCTTCGTGTTGTATAAGGTTTCCATTCAGTAGATACTGATTGCCATATAAAAGACCTAAATGAGAACACTGTTGACAAGACATTGGCATTAATTGTTATCACACAGAGCTGAGAAATGGAGAATTGGATTGACTTTCTATCTCAGTGAGACAGGAACAAATTCATCAAAGATTGCCCGTCATCTCTCTAACTGCCAAAGCAGCTATGGATTAGGTCAAGAAAGATCAAAAACACAGTGCTTCGCTTTCAGTATCTTCATCTCCATGTCCATAGATTGGGAGAAAAACAGCTTTTCACACAGCTTCTATGTAGAAAAATAACATCTAAAAAAGTAATATTCTAAAAAAAACCCCACTGTTTTTAAGACAAATACAATGTTTCTGCATATTCCATTGTATATGTCTTAAGCTATTTATTGGCTTAGTTCTTACCAGTAAGTAATTTAGCACAGCAGAGGAAGATCTACCGATCTACTGATTTAGACCACCTTTAATCTAGTCCCCTGGACCAAACACCATCACCATATGCATGTTATGAAGTACCTACCTTGAACTTTTATGGTGATGAAGTGCACAGCTAAAGCAGAGCTCCCAGATTCATTTCCTCTAATGAACAGCTGGTTTTTGTGCACCAAAACTTCCTGTTGAAGTAAAACAATGTGTTATAAGTGCAATTTATTGGAAGAATAACTTCAGAACTGGGCTACTGCTTCAAGTCAAAACGCAAGTCAAAACAGCTGTTTAGGTGTACCTGACCAAGGACTAAGTGCCTTTAAAACAGGGAGCTAGGTAAATTAGAGAAATAGTTCTATAATTGTTTAATAATTTGCTGATGTTTATTATCCCACCCACTAAAATGTGTCACAACTCTATGGTTCAGGTGTATATAAAGAAAAAGTCTGGTCAAAAATACAAGTCTTATTCTAGCCTCTAGAGCTGTCTGCTCAGGCACTGACAGACCACAGGAAGATATCCCGCAACTTCACAATATATGTTTGAAATTCTATTTCTTCTGGCTTCACTTCTCAAGCCATTATATCCAGGAAGAATCTACATGAATGTCTCAGCCTGATTTCAGTAGCTCTCATTCGAGGAGCCAGCTCCTAAATTCAGAAGCTTTAGATTATACCCTTAAAGGATGAAACCCATACGACATGCTCTAGTATCAATCCTCTTGATTAAACCAGCAGTCAAGTGTATTCTACACTCAATGAAGCACCTAAATATTCTAACTACCCTGATACAGCATATCATGAGGCCTTAAAAGAAAAAAAAAAAAAAAAAAAAAAAAAAGATCATTTGGGAGTGTTTAAGTCATTGACATTGCCTTTTAATTAGCTACTTACAGTAATGATACAAAAGTATCATAGGCAAATAGTATTCCCTGAAAATCCAGAATTCTACTATTCTTTAAATACATACAAGGTGGCCTAAAAGGCTGGTGACAGGATTGTGGTCACACTCATCAGAAGTATCAGAATTCACATCAAATCATCTATAGTCGCTTCTTGCCAGTCATCATTTTCTTCGCGTCATCCACAACAGTGCTTTGGAGACAAAAGACCTAGTCTTAAAAACACTGGGTATATCTGCTTCTTTTCATTCCTTTTATGATATGTCATCATGTTTTTATTGCCACACTTCAGAAAAATATTATCACCAAGTTTACAGGTCTGAACAGTATTCATTTCTGTTTGTTCTTTCTCATAAATCCTCTAACTGGATTTATATATACCAAAACCTGTTTGAAAACTTTTCCAAAGGGACTGCGCAAAAAAAGTGCAAGCTATACAAGGTTTTCATCCTCTTAGCTGATAATTTTATAATTCTGCACTTTTTTTAATTATGTAGATAACAATGTTCCAAGTTTATTTATTTGTAGGTACCAGGGGGTTCCAGGTGTAACGCTGATACATGGCATAAAGTATGTTTGCTTTTTCTCAGATAGCTCCTTCAGTTTCACCACAGATGTTTTTAAGCAAGTTCTGTGACTATAGAAATCTGTTATTTCAAGAAACCTTGTAATGCGTTCATACCTTTGTGCTGCAAATTGACTTTCAGCTCCCTCCAGAAAAGCAGTTTTTAATGTATAAACAAAAGAAGATGATTCCTTCTACTTTTCAAATTATCTTCAAAAAAAAAGAGATGCTGAATTTATTATGTAGAAAGGGATGCAACTGGCATTTTCCTGAGCAGGGAATACATACTACTTAGTATGGTGTCACACCAGATTATATCCCATGAACACTGCCTGTGAATTGTCGTGGGATCCATTAACACTGCCGCGGTCACAGGTCTGTCAGCTGCACCAAGAGAACTGTTATTGCCAAGAGGGCTGGGGAGGTGTTAAAACTCAGCCACTGACATGCATTGTTGATGGAAAATTTCATATACAGATTCTAATCTGGCTTTTTCATTTGTCTCTTTGCTGTTCTTTTATTTGAAATAAGCTGTTGTCACCCTCAAAATCGATGTGAGAAGGATGCAAGTTCACCTTCATGTATGTGTTGGGTTATGTGAAGAAAAGGCTCACAGAGACGTGTGAGGCACAGGGTCAGGCAGGGGAACCTCAATAACACCATCAGTTACAGAGGGACCGGGCGTCTGTGGTGCCAGTAACTGGAGAGACCAGACTGCGTGCACACTGCGAGTGTATGCGTGTCACCTTGTCATCACCAGCACATACCAAGCTGAACTAGTCAGGGAGTAGGATACGTGGCTTGGGGAGCCAGGTACGGAAGAGGCCATAGGCCCTGGGGTGGATACATGTGTGCACCTCTGTGAGGGAGACAACTGCTGGAGGGGCCTGGAGGTCCAGGCTGACTGCTAGAGAGACCACAGGGTCCAAAGACCGACTGAGAGAGAGAGAGAGCGCGCGTGTGTGTGTGACAACCAGAGAGAAGAGGATGCACAAGCCAGTCACTGGGTAGCCTGAGTGTCCAACGTTGGTTACTGGAGGGACCCACTGCGTGGGTGTCTGCCTGTCCCTGTGCGCACGAGGGGACCGGGGGACCTGTACCAGCCTTGGAGGTTGCACGCCCAGGTGACAGCAAGTGGGGAGACTGGGATCCAGTGGCAGCGACTGGGCAGACTGTGTCTGAGCCCGGCTGCTGGAGGGATCCACCTTGTGCATGTGTACAAATATATTCCCATTAATGGATCTTGATCCTGCTCAGCCACAGGGGATGACAGGGTGACGCCACACGTGCTGCTGGTTTTTGCATGAGCGCTGAATTTTGCTGTTTGGTTTGATCTGTGTGACCAGACATCTGTAAAAATATATATATGGTTTGTGAGTATGTGTGCCTATCAGGAATGCATGCTCAGCCTCCTTACCGGCCGAACCTCAGGAAAAGGCATTGTGGCAGTCCCACCTCTATCAGGCTGCTGGATTCAGCAGCTGCTAACGATACCTGGCTTCAGTAGGTGGACAGGCAATATGCTCAACAAAAATGTTTTCTGCATACACACTCTTTTTATACATAATATAAAAAGAAGTATAAAAAGTACATAAATATTCTGATACAAAAATATTATTAAATGTTATACCAGTTACGTATTCTATTCTGTGACATTTTCAACATATGATATCAGAACTTCATATATGTCTAAGGCAAAAATGACTGGCTTGCAAATGAGAAGTCTGCTCATAGAGGTACCCCCATTCAGTTTGTACACCAGTGGCACCGTAGTTGTTATAGCCAACTCAATGAATTTCACGAATATTTGAAATATAAAAAAGATAGATAAATGTATGTATAGCATAGAAAAGCTCAAGTATTTTAAAACTAGAAAGGGCCAAATCCTTTTTCTTCCATAAAGTTCTCTAGAACAGTGTAACTACCATATGGATGTCAAGCAGACAGGATTTGGCTTACAGTCAACATTAATATTCAAGGCTGATGAAATCAATACACCGGCTGCTTTAAGATGTACATCCATTGGAAATGGCAATAAAGACCTCCTCCATCCTTCTGAAGATTACTGCTGTCACAGCAGAGCTATGGAAGGGATCATGTAAGCTCTAAGTAACTTCATGCAAAGTACGACAGATAGCACTAGATACCTAGTTACACTCCTAGAAAAAAAAGGAATTCAAGCTCACTTCTTTTTAACTAAAAAGTAAAGCAAATATTTTTTAAAACTTCATTCAAATGCCCTTAATGCACGTCTGAATGTACCTACCAACATAAGAAAAAGTTGTAGCCTTTCACTCTTTTCTGAACTGAGCACACAGAGGTTAAAACTCCACCAAAGCTTGAAATCTTTGTAAGCTTCAGTGGAACTCAGGAGCCAGGGAGCTATCAAGAAAGTAGACAGCACCTCATAGGATGAACCTGTATTGCATAACACCTGTATAATATTATATAGTATATGATAAACCTTCTTGGACATTTCATACTCTGCAGTAAATTTTACTCCCACAGGTAGTTCTATTACCATCATTAGATTTTTTCACATGAATGCAAGTTCAGGGGATGCAGAAAATTAGTTTCTGCCTCAAGTTTTCTTGTTACCGCAAGCATAAATCACACTGTGCTAGCTGAATGTAGATTCCTGTTATTAAACAGGACATAGGTTTTATTAAAAAAAAAAAAAAATATTTACCTTTATAATTCTCTTTTGTGTCTGCAGACACTTTAATCAATAGCTACAGATTCATTTTCTCTTCTTGATACAACAACCATTTAACATGCCTCCAGTTTTAAAGCGTAGAATAGAAATGACTACACCGGATTTATCACTGCCACAGGGTTTCCCAAAAACTACTTAAAAGTCTTTCAGCACAGACTCATACCTCCGAACTACAGTTACTTAACGGAGTCTAAGTTAAACCCCTTCTCTGTAGCCAAGAGAAAGCGGTTCAGCGCGGCAGCCAGTTGGCTCCAGCCCGGGGTTGGTTTTGCACTCTTCGTGTTACAGCGGTGTCGGGATGCAGTGGAGGATTCTAGATTTGTGTGAACACAGAGGGGAAAACCTTCGGGTCACAATAATGGGGACCCGGCTTTCAAGTTTTGCTTCAGGTTCTGTTTCTTTACTATATCTAGTGAGGAACGCACAAACACTCCAGGGTGGAGAGCGTGTCCCCCACCTGATCCCACCACCGTAGGTGAGGAAGCTCAGCTACAAGCTGGGTGCACGCCGCTTCTGCCCTCTGCCCTCACCAGCCGGTCTGTTCACAGCACAGACCATAGCCTGCTGCTCTGCACCACACGTTGGAGGGAAAATGCCAACAGTTTCTTGGCACCCAGCAGAACAATTAATGTGCCTAAATCCGTTTTGAAGCTTCACACATAATGCTAAATCCAGGAGAAAGTGAGGTTTCAGGATATGTTGTTCCTACTCCTAAAGCCGTTTGCAGAACTTGGCCTTAATCCTCACTGAATTCACATTCTATTACAATTCAGCATCTGAAAAACCCTGAGAAAGCTTTTTGCTCACTAATTGAGATCTATTTTAGCTCTACTAGTCGTAAGAGAATATCTATGGAGCTGAGGACTCCTCTTATCCAGTTGGAGGTTATATTTAATATTCTGGTCAGTTGTCTTTTGCATATGGATTTGCTAGATAACTGAGCTGCCAAATTAGAGTAATCCGAAAATTAAGAATAATCATCCTCTTTGTAACATTTTAACCATTTCACTTTTACAAATGAGAGTGTTTTCACAAAAGATTACCTTCTTTTCTATTAAAGTAATTGATAATGAATTCTGCACTGCACATAGGGTATGCCAGGCTCTACTTATTTTTCCCACGTTCCAAAATACTGCATATCTTACAAAACCATTTATAGTAAATTGTTATAGGTAAAATGGGACATAGCTTTTGGTCTTTCAGGCTTTACGTGCCCTCAGGGTACTGATTTACTGTACAACCATAATTTTCAGAATCTCTAAATTTTATGTAGCTTAGTCCATAGATGTTCAGTTTCAAACAAATCAGTTCATGTTTTTGGAAATAATTACCTGTCTTTCTATTTGCTATTGTTATTTCACACAAAGGATTAACTTTCACTCTAGAAAGGAAGACAAGTTAAGCACTACTGTATCAAAGAAAATTAAAAAAAATGCATCTGCAACTACCAATTAACATGTCTGTAGACACAAAGGATTTCAAAATTAACGTTTTTTTTTCAGCCTGAAGTTTCCTAAGATTAAGCCACAGTAAACAGTAAATAGCATGGTATGTGAATTAGGACAAGGTGAAGAAAAGCTAAATACAAAAGGTGGTCTTTCCTTCCCAGAATGCTGTGTTTGTGATATTTAATTATTTGTAAGATTTGAAGATTCCAGTAACAGTAGTTTGCCTGTTCTTACTCCTCAAAGCATGAGCAGGAAGAATTGGGGTTAAAACTCTATTTCCCAGCTAATTTTTTCAGCAAAATAATGGAGATTAAAAATTAGCCCATCTTGCCAACGTCAGTATTCCCCGTGTTTAGATCTGTCTTGACCCATGGAACTAAGTCTCTTATTTTGAAGCAGTTTTGTGCATCAGGCATACTACACTGAGCCTGGCAAGACAACTTTGGGTTGGGTTTAATTTATTTTTAAGCCAACAGTTGTGACCGGTTATTTGCAATAAAATTGACTACTCATTACCAAATGCACTTGTTGCATGTGGGGTCAGTAGTCTAAAGTGATAAGCAGTGAAATATTAATACTACCGTGAATGCTGTTTTTACTTTCTTGACAAAAGTGGTTAGCCAGAATTTGGGGATTGCACAGTTGTTTCTACCAAGGCAATGAAAGTCTATTCTTGTTTTAGTCTTCTTTATGCAAAGTCACTTCTACTGGAAAGTGCTGGGAAGAGAAATCTTTCTTCAAAACATATGAATCTGACAATTGTGCATGAAGTTCATGTGTTACTTTTCTGGACATATAAATCAAGATCAAAGGCTTAACCAAATACAGGGACCCTTCGGGTGTGGAGCTGAAATACACCATTTCCTCTAATCTTTAGAACTGTGAGAATAATACAGCTGGTACCACATTTGGTCACTTTGAGTATGCAGCCTAAAGGACTCAGTATCCATTTACAGTGAGCATCTAGGAGAGCCTGATGTCTAACTTAAAGCTTAAAAAAGGATATCTGACAACAAAAAGCAGCTATCATAGCACCATATTCTGTGTGGACCTCATTTTTATGGTTTCAGCATGCTCTGAACACACCTTGGTCTAGAGTCCTCATTGCCCTGTCACCAGAATATCACTTGGTCTTGGTGGTAAATAGGTGCCTACCAAGTGTCTCAGACTGAGAAAGCTGTTGGCCTACAAAGAGATCAAAAGCTACACTCCTGACATGGCCTCCATCCCTGTAGAACATTTTTTACTCCCACAAACTTGCCCCTTTCACAGCCTTGCAACAGTGGTAAGCTTTGAAATCTATAGCTTGAATGTTACTTGGAAACTAAAATGATTTTTTTCAGATCATAGTTTGGATGTGCGGACCTGACACAGGAATTATGAAGATTTGAGATGTCTAAACTGTTTCCTAGATAAAGTATTTTCTTATGGTTTTTTTATATTCTTACCATTAAATGTAAGTGGTGAGGATTATAAATATAAAAATAGACTGATCAGCTATTTTATTTCTTTTCATGCTTTTCTGTCTAAAACTAAATTGGAGTGCTATTATAACGGAGCTTGTGAAGGTCTGTCACGCTATGTCAAACATAGCCCGTGTCAGCACTACCACTAATCTTATCAGCAAGCCTTCTCTGGCAACATCCTTTCCTACACCATGTTTTGTCATAAGCCATCATTTCCGAGAGGGAGCCTGACTCACGGGTCTACGTGTTTATGCTGCTGTATTTCAGGATATCCCTGTTGCGAACTATTTGAAAGCCTGAAATGGGATGAGGCAGCCCCAGCAGAACCATAGGAACATTTATTTGTACTCTTTATATACGTATATATACACACACATACAAGAATGAGGTAGGAAGAAACCCAGTACACCAGTGAAATACCTGCTCTGAGAGGAGCTAGCTGAGACCTGGTAGCTCCAAGCCAAAGTCCCTACTGTTCTAAAAAGCAGGAGAAGGGAAAAAAGTATAACGCACATATAACATAACACCCCTTCTAAATTTCAGTAGCTGTTCTTTACACTGAAAAAAAAGGCTCATTGAAAGCTTTACAGCAATGCATACAATAGCGTAAAGGCACTATTTACTACTGTGTTTCTCCTGTTGGTTTGCTAGCGTACAGTAACACTGTTCAGTGCACCACTGGCATATGCGGATGTCAAATAGCAGAACGCTATATCCCCTCTGATATCCAGGGCAGGGATATCAGGAGGGACCTTCACCCTGCCAGAACAACGTGCAGCTACAACTTTAGCAATATCCATATTGAAAAGAGCCCAATCATAAAAAAGTAATTCAACTCTACAGTATAGACTGATATGAGAAGCTGTCAGAGGAAGACTCCAAGAAATAACCTTTAGTGCTTGCCTTGTGCACAGCACTACCCCAAACTATAAACTTCAATATTTGCAGTCACCCATCTTTGGTATTTACATGTTCAAATTATATTTTAGGGGAGAATGTTTAGGTATTTATGTGTGAGTGGAGAATTTAGTTGCTAGCCATTTGAATGTAGATAGTTTAGCTTTGCTTCCGCTGTTGCTAAAACTGTAATGGAGATTTTGATGAAGGCTATTTTAAACAAAAAAAAAGGAAAAAGACAGCAAATTTCAATAACAGTCATCTCAAAAATAAACAATACTAAATAAGTACCTAGTTTCTTAAGAAATTGTTAATTATTTAATTGTTAAAGTTTGGTAATCTATCATTTCTGTAGAGAGACATTTTAAAAGAAAAATTTATTTATCAATTCCACACACATAAAATTCACAGTTATGTTATAGCAACACAGAAAATTAGAAGTGTTCATGCTTCCTATACAAGAACATTGAACTTTCTTTGAAAATTACTTTTCCCTCAATGACAACTAATTTAACATTCCAGTCGTCAGCTACAGTTTCATCAGAGAAATGAACACTGCAGAAAATGGATATTATAATCCTTTCAAAATAATGGTTTACTAACAGCTATGCATTGCACACAAAAATAACTGCATGCTTCTTTTTCATTTTAATATGGACAATTAAATTCAGATATACTCATACCTTTTCTATTGGGTTATTTTATTGAATTCTTATCTATATAATATTGGAGAAGTGATCCCATAACTGAAGTTGTGCTTATAACTCTCACCTAAGTCTTTATTTGGTACGAAGTCATATCATAAATTTCAGTTTGAATTTTCTGAAAAATTCTCTCTGTACTGCCTGGAGTTTCTGTCTGATAACTCTAAAAACCTTTTCACATACTAACTCATCAAAATGAGCATTTCCAAAACATTTGCTGACTATGACAGTTTCCATTTTCTTAACCAGGGCTCCTTTTTGCCTGGCCTCTTCAATAAAACAGCAGAGAATTTGAAGCCCTCGAAAAACTCAATTAATTTTTACCATGGACTAGTAGGAAGCATCTTCATAACATATGCAAATTGGGTGTCATTTCAGAACTGTATTTTAATATAGTCTAGATAGACATTCAGATCTACTAAAGAAATGTTGACACATTAGGCAACTCATGGGCCCTTTGATTCAAAGAGTAAGACTCTTTCAGGTTTTCCTAGTTGTTTTTAAGACTGTTTTAAAGTTTTCCTGTTTTTCTACTGCATGCAAGCACCACCCAGTAAACAGGCCATTTCTGACTACCAGCAACATGAAGGATTTCCCCCCAGCCAGTAGAAAAAAATCTCAAAGCCACACAAAGATAACACGGGAAAGGACAGAATCAGCCAGCTAAAATGGGACTCTCCTTCGAGTATTAATTTGCCAGGAGTCCCAAAAGGCTGAGATACAGAGGAGACACGAGCTTCAATTTCCCAGCCACGTCAGGTCTCCAATAAAGGCAAACGATGTTCTGTAAATTCCATTTAAGGATGCTCTGTGCAGTTCAAGAGGAGTAACCATGATGGAACATGTTAAATAAAATTCAAAAGATTTCTTTGAATTGTAGAGCTTCTAGTCGCAGAACAGAAACACGCATGATACACACACATACAGTGTGTGTATACACACAGATACAGTGAGACCATATTGTCATCCCGTACATCAACATGCTGGTGATACTGATAACGAGCAATCAAAAGTCTTGATGCCACGGATGCATCTTTTGGATCCCCGATGAACCCCATTCATGTATGACTGTTTTATGTTTTTGAAGGCACTTTTCACAGGACCACGTAGGAGCTCCGAGGCAGAAGGAAAGCTAGAATTCACTTCAGAAAACAGCACCAGGAAACTGGCTTCTCTTTTCCTGCAGTTTTCTGTCTTTCTAATATTATTAGTATAGACAGTCTTCTGGTATATGTAACACACCAGGTTTACATAAAACACAGCTCTGCTTCTCCCCATTAAAACAGTAATGCTAACATGCTATTAATGGTGATAATACAAAACAAATTAAGGTGGTCTAGGCTTTGAAACCATAATCGCTTTCCTTTAACTTACAGGGACTCTTTTTAATACAATGTGCTATATCAACTTGGGAGCAACTCTTTTTTTTTTTTTTTTAACTGGCAGCAGATATGCTATTACAGCCCTTCTTTTTAGTCAATATGACTTTACGTATAACACTTTAAGGTAGTTTCTTGCCTTTGCCTGTTTGTCTTATAATGAAGGGAATGATTTGAAGCAGTAAAGGGATCCTTTAAACTTCACCATATTCGAAGTATAGTTTGTAATATATAACAGAAATGAAATGAGGTAATTTTTCCATACCTTAAACTCTGTAAAACTGGGGAGCAAGATATATTAGTATCACAGTAATATGTTTCTGCCTGTGTAACACCAATAATGATGACACAATGGTTTTGTAGAAGATTAAGTTCCCTATCTGTGTTTCAGTCCTGTGATATAACTGCAGGCTTCATGAAACATTAAACTATCCATGAGCAATTGCAAAGGGTCTGAAGTCAGAAATTAGATGAATTTCAAAAGAGCAAGAAATGAGAGTCACCCTGTAATCCCTTAATCAGCATCTTCTAACAAAAAATGACGTTAATTTCAGCTTCTTACCCACTGAAACTTATTTATGAACATTTTCCTTACTAAAATGTAGCAACTATAAGTAATGACCTCAGATGACCTTTGTTTTCCAAGTAGAAGGCTTCAGGTCCAGGATAAGTATCAAACTTGTATAATTTTTTACCATTGTCAAATATAAAGGTCAGATAGGGGACATTTCAAAAGCCACAACCCATAACAAATAAACAAATGGAATTTCAGGCGCCATGATCCTGAAGAGCATTACAAATTAATGCCATCAGTCGATGAGTGACCTTTAATAAATTTATAGACATGTGTTTAATCAAAAAGTGTAAGTGGCAATTCAATGGTTAAAGTGGAACAGAAACTCCCTTTCTACATCCCACTTAACATTGAGCACTTAACATAGCACTGAATATTGAGCAATATATCGAGGAAGATGTTTTCTGAGAATTAATGGAAATGGGATGAAGCATACCTATTTGCTGCTTAAATACAAATTGCCTACTTTTAATGTTCCTTTTTTTATTGTTTCTCCCACTCCCTAGCAGTAGCTACTTCTTGTGCCCATTCCTCCCATCCACTTTCACTCTCCAGAGCTACAGCTCATACCATGGCTCCAAGAAACAGTCAATCTGATAATAAATAGAAAGGCACCAAAGATCGAAGTAAAATGAGCCAGTTGTATGGGACAAAGCTTTGAAAAATTCACTTTGTTAGTTCAAAAGGAGTCCAAAATTTTGAAGAGCTAACTTTTTTCCATATAGACATTATTCCGGATGACATATCACCCGTTTGACTGCTTGCAGAAAGCCTGCATAAAACTGCTATCGGGTGGTCTTTGTGAACAAAAATGCAACTGCGTTATATCTGATCAACTTGGGACCGTCAGGGAATTGAGTGCACAAATCCAGTGATACTGAACAGAGAGACATGAATTTAATAGCAGACGTTGCTTCTCTGGTACAGATTAGAGAAAATCTGAGAGAAGCTGAACTCCCCACACTATTCTTCCTATGGTCTGAATGAAAAGCCGGCGATACATTATTATTTCAGTTCCCAAACCAGGTAACATCTTGCTTAAAAAGGTAGAGCAGGCTGGCGAACGGGAAACCTGAAACTTTCTTTCAGTTCTTTTAAAAGTTCCACATTTTATTCCTTTAAAAGCAAGTTTCCTGGTGGAGTCTGGTAAACAGAAAGACCCCTCAAAGACCTGAGGAATAGTGATGAGTGGAGGAACTGTGGTAACATAATCAGTGAAAACTTAATCAGTGAAAATTAGAGCACACTGAATCAGCCGCTTCTACGACTATCAAGAGAAAATGATTGTCCCTGTTGTGAAAACCACTGAGGTGAGTCAACAGCAGAAACTCTCTCTCTCACAGGCTTTCAGACTAAAAGGGGATTATTGCCCACAAGGGTACAGGATTTATTACGGGATGGAGAGGGGAAGAGAATCTGTGGACTGTGTAAAAGTTATTATGGGATGTTTCAAGTGAAGTGTGGAAAAGTTCAAAATTTTTAATGGAATGCTTAAGGGGAGGACTGTAGATGGGGAAGGAGGGTGACCAAGGTGAACGGGGGAGGAAAACACATGGGAAAATAGAGAGGAAACAGGACAAAACCACTTTCATGTGAACAGGTGGCTGGTCGTCAGGTTTGTCTGTCCTCATCACAGAGGGCAGGAGCTGGTTCAGGCTGTTCGAGAGACTCATGTTTCTGTGAGGGTTGTGTGTGTTTTTGTAGGTGCCAGTAGTGTCACCGTTCTTTGTGGTGGTCCGAGTGGCCACAACCGCGTTAGCTTTGTGTGCGCATACTGGGAGTGCCTCGCTTCTGGGGACAGGGAACTGCAGCTCCACATGCACTGAGCTGGGACAGGAGGGTCCTATTAGGCCCCCTAGTCCACCAGATTTGTCTGCCTCTAGCAATTAATTTTAAAGACTGGAAACAATGACGTTTCTACTATTATTTTTCAGAGAGGTATTACAGACAGTCAGCAAATCCTTTTTTTGAGCTTAGAAAGTTGAGAGCTATGACTCCAAAGATTGTCCGTCCCTAGAGATATTCAAAACCCAACTAGACATGGTCATGAGCAACCTGCTTTAGCTGACCCTGCTTTAAGCAAGGGCTTGGAGCAGGTGGTTCTCTAGAGGTCCTTTCCAACCTCAGCCATCCTGTGATTCTCTGATGAAAAATTCTGCCCCCCTTTTCCAAATGTCCTAAAAATTATGCATTAGAATTGTAAACAGAAAAGCTAAGTGAAAGCTCTTTGGGGACAAAAGCCACTTCTCAAGAAGCTCTATGGTCTATATGGCCTTGGCACACAGACTTAAGCTTCCTCCACCTATGCTGTGACCCGTGTGCCTCTGTAGCTGCATTAAAGCAACGTGTCCCAGCAAATCACCTTAGACTGGACTCCTCCCATACCACTGCAGGCCTGTGGTTCAGAGCTGCTTCAGATTCAAGCAATTCAAAATGTGGAAATATCATGAAAAGTATAATATAGACATCTAAAAGCAGGATCCTTAGAGATAGGTACAATTAAATCAAACTCCCTGTTTTATTATAGGGCCAGTAGAAGCCAATTGAAAAGGGAAAAACTAAAACCTGAGACCACTGTCAACCTAAGGTACAGTACGTTTATGGCAAAACATTGCCTCAGTGGAGAAACTGATACTTTCAAAAATAAAAATAAAATGGTTTCCTATAAAACATCAACTCTTAAAATATTTATATTCCACTTGAACAAACTTGTCTAATAAAATACTTCAAGATCAAGAGGAATCACTGAGCATTTAGTCTGCCTTTGCACATATCTCAAGCTAAACAATATACCCAATTACTCCTGTAGTCACATAAGTAATAAATGGGTTTGACTGAATCATACCTTTCAGAAAAAACATCCAGGACTGATCTGGAAATATCAAGACGTGGAGAATGCACCATTTCTCTCTCTAAGTAATTCCGACGGTTAACACCGGCAACAGTAAAGATGTGTGCTTTATTTTTAACTTGAATTTGTTTGATTTTAACATTCAGCCATTAGTTCTTGTTACGATTTTCTCAGATAGATGAAGGAGCCTTTATTACCCAAGATTTTCTCTCCACGAAACTTAATAACTGTAAATTGCTCAAGATGATGGTGTAACATGCAGAAAAAATTACTTAACTTTAAAGAAAATTTAAGAAGCGAGAAGAAAGAAAACCAAACAAAAGCTCCTGGATGTTTTTCCTACCACTCTCTAACACTTGTAAGAGTTAGCATTTGGGATCTTTTTACCATTTTTGTGGAAGACTTTTACTGTTTGAAGATATCACACTACTATTGAAATTAAAAGTGGTCTGAACTGTATGGTTCAGGTAGGTTAGAACCATTATCCAAATCCCAGATATGCTTATTTGGGTATGAATATAAGAGTACTATTTCTAAATTGCCAAAATAAAGGATTTCAAATTTAAGATTCAGCAGAGTTTCCTACTTTTATCACAAGTTTTATCAAAAACAGAAAAAAAAAGCTCTTCCTTTTTCTTGGATATGTGTTCCTAGGAACATAATTCTGTAGTTCAGTATGCTTAGTTTCAACCTCCCGTATTTAGCTTTTAGCATTATTTAACTTCTAGAGACAAATCTTAAATATTGTGATTTTTGTTTCTGAAAATATTAACACATTTTCTAGTATTATTATATGGGGACACATTATATCAGAGATAAACAGATCAATACTGGAAAAATAAGAGTATATCTGACTTGTGAAGCCTTTTAAATTGTAATATCACCCTGTACGTCAGACATTTTATTTAAGATCACCACTGTCAATGTACTCCAGGATGTCATGGGCTAGAAAAATAAAGAACTCTCACAAAAATACATTGTTTTGTTTTTTTGGAATCCTTTTACTAGGGCATTGGAAGACAGAACAAAAACTAACATAGTGTCATAACAGAAAATACTAGTTATTGCACTGCTTCATTATATTTCCTGAATAGCCATTTTGTTTCAGGCTTATTCAGAAAATCATTTTCTCCAAGTATTATAGCAGTGAGAGACATCCCCCAGGTAAGCATATATCATAGATAACCACTAAGGCCAACTTTTAATCATACCCTTGATTCTTTTAGCTCCTCAAAAACCTTCCTTCTGGAGTAATATTTATGGTCTCACACTAAAGAAAAAGGAAAAGCAAATGTCTCTGCTTGAGTTACTATGGCATAACAAATAAATTCTGATTCAAAACAATTTGTGACAAGATAGAAAATGAACTGGCCTGATTTTATGGAGTTGACTGAGATCTAGAATTCATTCAACTATTATTGGGATCACTTTACAATGACAGATAAATGCATTTAAAGGCAGGAATATATGTAGTCACTTTTGCACCTACCTTCAAAGATGTTGTTAAACAGAGAGGTTTAAATCTGTAAGTGCTCTCATTCAAATTTTACATTTGAGTTTTCTCATTCAAAACAAATAAGTAGCAATTATTAAATTCCCTAGAACCAGTTGAGATCCCACTGAGAAAAAAGTATTCTGCGTTCAGAAAGTTTTGACGACAATTACACCGCAGTAATATCAGGCCAGATGGTTTAATAGAAAGGGTATTTCAGATCTTGCAGGCTTAAGTTTCCAGGTTGTCATGGTTTGGTCTGGGCTGGCCACTAAAACCAACGACAGATGCTCTACTGACTGAGCTATCCAGTCCAGGATTTTACATGGTCTGCTTGTTAACTGCCTCCACCTGTACAGGATTTCTAAACTGGAGGCTCATTTTGTCAAGAGATAACCCACTCCTCATCTCAGACTGAAATTTAATTTTTCCATGATATATTAATAGTGAAAACCTAACAAGGCCCAGATTCACAGACGCAGTGAGGAGCCTAAACCTTACCGAAATCAAAGTGGCTTAGGCTTCTCAATGCTAGCCCCAAAACCCAACAGAAGTTAAGAAATCCTAGCAGTTACAGGTGAATTGTACCTTTGCCTTTCCTCCTCTTGGCTGGACATGAAAACATGTTTATTAAGGACCAGTAAATAAAATCAAATTTCTTGAGGTATTGTTAGCATACAGGTGCCTGAAGCTCATACAGGAAATCACAGAAACTTTTCCTTGTCCATCACTGATCTTACTGAATTTTGAAAGCAGACATAAATCATTCCAGGCCAGAATCAGAGAAAAATTTTATGCCCCTACAACACTTTGCTTCCATTCTTAGGACATTGCTCCTTCTCCTTAAGCTTTTTCCAAACATGAAGGGGGGAAGACAAAACTGTAGCAGGAGAAGTTTTCCAGGCCTTCACTACAGTCAGATCCATGAGGAAACACTCGGGCCTACTCCCAAACTTCCCAGAACAGCCCGACTTATTACCTTAGCTGCATCACTTCTCTGTCTCTCTTTCTTTTCCTACCCTTTTTCTGCCTCTTCTAGAGGGCTTTGAGCTGGTGACAGAGAATGATCTTCTATTATGTGATTGAATTTGAGTGAAAGCCAAGCAGCTCTGCTATTGTAAAAGGCTTCTAAGCTTTACTGTGAAAGATAGTAACAGTAGGATGGTTTAGAGATCACACTAGTATTTTGCATAATGATACCTGTTACTGGGGCCCAGCAAGCTGTTATTGACACGTTGCTATGTTCAGTGACATGTAATTAACCATGTTATCACTAACCAGAATAACTTTGAGGATCTTCAACCTTCCCACTGAATAACTTGCACTGACTTCAAGTTTAAACTAATGGGAGGCCGTTTAACCTAAAACTCCCGGGGCTGTAGGAAAGTACCCTCTTTTTTTGTGACCAGGACATTTACCAGAATGTAATTGTATTGCAGTAGCAAAATATATGTATGCTTCTCTCTGATTGGAAAAACATCCCTGTCAAACCTTGGACATATAGCACTACCCCCAAAAAAACCCAAACATAAAAGCAGAAAACCCAAACTGATACTTTTTTTTTTTTCACTCCTATGCAAGGAGAGTTATTCTGGATGACTCTCCTGGCAGTAGCAACCCTGCAATTGCACTTTGCTTTTAGAAGCTGGGAAAGAAAAACACGTGGAGAGGGCTATACTTACTTACCGATACTATGATATCTTATTTTTCCTTAAATCATCAGGTATTTGATTTCTGTGATAACAGAGTGTAGTCCCTAAAAAAATAAAATTAAAAAAAAAGAGAAGGTAATAAAAAAAAAGGCCTTAGCTCTCTACCTTGTGTGGGCGATGGTGAATGACTGTATCAATACTCTGAGGATCTTGGTTTAAGACTCCTGCTGGAGAGTAAAATATCGAGATGTGATTCTTTATGCTTGTATGTTTCATCCTGTTGGAGCATTCCAGGTTTCACCTTAATGTTTAGTTTATTCTCAGCATCCTGTCTAAAGTTTGCCTCTTAGACACCGTCACAAGAGAACACAGATGTAAGGGCAGGAGCATGACAGTCAAGTCCTTAAGAAGAAAAGTTATAGTGGCCAAATATGAGTACTTCTGTTTCTTTCCTATGGTACTGTTAAAACTAAACATGGATTGCATCCAAGTAGCACAGTTCAGCAAAATACATAAAGTTTTCCTGACTGAAGCATAACATGAACAAACAGAAACGCATTTGCACATGTGTCTTCTGAGTAGTTGGTTCTCAGAAGGTCAGGCTTGGCACTAAGCCAGGGTTTTTAGTGACTGTCTCCATCACATTCCCACTTACATCAAACACTTTCATTTTCTAATTCAGTTAAATTTCCTGTTTCATTTAAAGGATGGCTCCAGCTTTGTGCTTTGTGGCAAAAAGGCAGTTTAAGATTGTGACGTTGAGCTCTTGCCTATATAGATTCCATAACCAGACTGTCAGTCCCAGCCTAACTTCTTTGGATATATTGCCCTATCACATCTTATGTATCAGAAGCTAGTTGATTCTTTTCATACACCAAACTACCATTTAAAAGGCTTGGTCTGTTTTTCTCCATTGTACCAAATGTCACTAAGTAGCCAGAGGAAAACATTTTGGTATGTTAGTTAAGTGCATATGAAAACACAAGAGAGAACATGATTTGGGAAGAAATATTGAAAGACTAAACTGGCATGAAAACATCTCAGCAAGTCTGTGGAATTAAGATCAAGGCAATCACACAGTAAATGAAAACATGAAAAATTCAGATTGAAAAGCCATAGATGATAACTGAAGTTCAGTCAGTTTTAATTCATTTATCTCCATTGCACAGAACTCACCAGTTACAGCTCCAAGAACTGAGCCACAGTTCTTTGTTTCTGAGCAGAAATCGTCTAAATTTTAAATGGAATGAGAAGGAATCCCAAGGTTTTTATTAAACCCAAGGGAGCTAGGCATTATCAGGTGAAATTTTAAAGAGAAGGGGAGAAAGCAGCATAAAGCCACCTCCTAGTCAACAAGTCCAGTGCTGGCACCAGTAGCTAAAACCAGTTTTCCTTGTGCATTCAGGTGACCTAGATATATATCCAAAGGTCTGACAGAAGATAAATCCAGATAATCAGGTGGTTTCAGATAATATGAGATCCCAACTACCAGAGATACTCTCAGGAAACTAGAATCCATCCATCTAGGACTTTACCTTAGGGCAAGGTGAAAATAATCATAAAAAAATGTGAAGTTAACTCTATATTATATCCTATAACTTCAAATGGATAAATACTGCAGACTTTTTTTTTTTCTCTGAAATAATGTTACAATCCATATTAAAAGCAAATCCTTTTAAAACAAAAGTCTTGGCCTAAACCAGGATGAAGATTTCCCTTTTTCCTATATAGATACTATAAGTTGAGCAACAAAAGAAATTTTATCTTTTGGTGTGAACTTCTCATAAATGCTATTGGACAAGTTATAAATGAAACTTCTGGTAGATCAATGAGCAAGTTAAGCCAAAATTAAGTTTTCAGACTCTGAAAATTTGTAGGGTTTGATTCCTTGCTTGATTCCTTGAGTTTTGTGTTTAGGAACATTGCTTTTCAATCTATTTTTAAACTACAAATGGTCATAGCTAGAAGCTCTGTCTTTTCCTGTTTACCTCATTTCCCCATGCTGCCATTTCTATTGACTTCACTTAAATGAATACAGTTGCTGAAAGACTAGAAAGATGAATGGGATATAAGAGACAAAAAAAAAAAAAAAAAAAAAAAAAGGGGAATAAGAAGAAAGCAAGCAGTGGTTTATTTCTGATACTACAACTTTCTCTCTGAATAAGTAATCAGTGAACAGAATATTGAGTAGAGAAAAAAGGGAAAGCAAAAGTAAAGAAAAAGAGGAGTGAAGAAAGACAAGAGAGACAAAGAAGCAATGCATACCACCTCCAGCAGCCTTGATTTTTCACCAGTGCAAGCCATTACAACCATAATTGGCTTTTTATGTTGGCAGCTGCTGCTCTTTTGACAATAATAGGCAAAGAGCATAATATTACTCTGGTTTATCCATGACATTAATTAAACATTCAGCTCTACGTCACCCATGATGATTCACTACCCCTGCACACTGTAATAAATATACATTCCTAGTTCATTATGAAGGGTAAAAGTGAAGCAGAGAGTCCATGACATAACAAATCATTTTGCAAGCAATTCCACTTCATCCTTTACAGCTTTACAGTAGATGAAAGTCAGCAAAGCATAAAGGGGTTTCATAACACCATCTCAATCTCCACCACAGGCAAATGGCTTCAGAAAGCATGTCTACGCACAAGAGATCCTTTTCCTTTCCAAATCAATTCAGCACAAGCTAGTGAAGAAATGCCGATATGGGAGGCAATGTGATCCACACTTCGGTGTAGGAAGTGATTGAAAGTCCAAAGAATGGATCTAATACAAAGTCTACTAATTTCACGAGAAATATTTTTACTGTCTACCATCACCATTCATCAGTCTCCCATGGGTGTGGAAGCTCTCCTCTTCAGGGACCAGTTTAAGGGACAGAACATAGTTTGAATGAGGTTTTACTGCATTGCCAACAGAATAAAAGGTACACTATACCTGAATATCTAAGCCTATCATGTTTCTAAATGTTTATGAACTTACAGATGTCCCTACCAGTGGATGGAACACTTATGGTACTTTCATACATTTACTGTATAAATTGTTACATCTTCATTGAAAAGAATTTTAAAAGGTCTAGAGTATACCAAGTGAGGATTTAGCCAGCTATCCAAATTAAATAACATAAAGTAATTTTATGAAATTTTCTATTTGAACATGTGATTGCAAAACCGTTTTGAACACTTAATCAGCCTAGGAAGCATCATCCTGCAAATTATTATTTGCAAGTGTACTTGTGTTACAGCAAGAGTTATCGTATCTTCAGTTTCCTTACCATTGATCACAGTAGGGTTCATCTTGAAATGGTAGTGCCAATATCTGATAGTAACATACTGATAGTTCTATGAGGATTTTTTATGATTCAGCAACCATAATAGCTCCTTGGCAAAGGAGTAGAGGTAGTATTGAGAAAGCATCTAGTCTGGGTCCTGATTTTCAGCAAAATCAATGCTTTCAAATTATTTTGAAGTGCAGAGACTAGGAGGCCTATGAAATATTTACAAGAAAGCACATCATGTCCATAGTGGTTCTAGTCTGTGACTGCAACATATGGTTTATAAATTGAAACAGGTGTGGGAGAACAGGTGGTCGCAGCCATTCAAGGACATAGCTGGAATTTACCATGAAGGGAAAAAAAAAATAATAAAAAAAGGAAAGATTAAGCAGCTCAGCTTATAAAGCAACTTGCAGAACTAATGACAGAAATCAGAGCTCTTCATTGAGGCAAGACTTATGAGAATAAGTTTACAATAGCTGTCTTCTGTCACTGCTCTATTACCTTGCCCTAACTAAGTTTTTGTTAAAAATGTATAATGACACGAGAAAAAAAATCGTGTTTCCCCACCTTGACTTCCGAAGAAGTTAAACCAATATGTAAGAAGATGATACAAAGAGTTGGCTGACTTCATGCAGATGTCAACAAAAATCCCACTATCAACTGGTTCTTTTGTTAACTGATCTTTAGACCCTACAGTAGCTATTGCCTTGCAATAATATTAACCTTGGTGTAATGCTTGATCTACTCTGAATTTACACCTAAATGAATTTGCTTCAGCTGTACAAAATCTGCAATACATCTAAACCAAACTCACATGCAAGGGACTAGCACATGACCAGTGCAGCTCTCACATCCCTCGAGTACTCAAGTACATCTTAAAAGATCATCCATCTTGTACTTTCCTCCTGTGTAATGATATGTTTCATCGTTCACTGTATTCTCAATATTAAAAAATGAGCATTTCACGGATCTTTAATAAAAGCGTCAGTGTCCAAAAATTACATGTCTGGGTGCTTCAGTAGTTGCCCCTTGGACCACAAAGAAAGATCACTTTTGAAAACAGAAGTTTCATGCATTTTGACACTGAAGTACAGTAAATAAAATAAGCTCAACTTCAAATATACCTGGAGTCTGCATTTCTTTTCAATAATCATCAGCAACTGTTGGTCTGACTCTGGGAGCAGCTGAATTCCCACAACACCAGAAAGGCAGGAGGTTGAAGTCATTCACGCTTTCTTAAATGTATTGGACTTATGCATTAAGATGTAAGCATTCTACTAAAATCGATCATTCTATTTTTTAATATTCCCAAACCACAAGAATTTAAAATAAAATTATCTTGTTCTAACCTCTGCTTGAGACCAAATTCCTTTTGGCATTTATGTACTGAAACGCTATTTGCAGGAACATAGGAACTGACATGCCAGATCAAACCAATGGTCCATCTAGATAGTATATTAAGTATGCTTATCAACTCTCACAGTTTTCCTCTGAAATTTCTGATTCAAAAACTTCCTGCTTATTTTTAATCATGTAGACGACAATCAAACCAGACCATTGATTCCCGGGAGCAATTTATCATATGTGCTTCAACATCTTTCCTATGGATTTCAAAAATGCTAAAAGTGTGATGCTTAAATCATATATTTAATATGCTTTTACTAAGTTGTGCTGTCGTATGCAGTCAGAACAAGTATTCTGCCAACAGTGGACCAAATTCATTCCTAGCAACACGCCACAAAAGCCAATGGAGTTGCACCAAGGATAAAAGTAGCCAGCTATGCTTCGTATTTACTGCTTCTTTCCATACACCTGCATTAAAGAAAGAATAAAATAGATAAACACTCACTACTTTTGCTACTCTTAAAGCAAGTCAGCTAAAATTACTTTAAAACTGTTCATTTACTAGGCAGACACAGTACTGTAGCTGAAAACTTACAGTTAAAGCTTTTTTCTATAGTATACTCTTTTTAAAAAAATCGATTTATAGGAAATAATCTTATTCTTTGAGGGTGCTTGCATGTGTAATTAAATTCCATTAAAGATGATGAGATTTAAGCAATGTTTAAAGTTAAGCACATGTTTAAGTACGCCCCTGAATTAGTCCTATAACTGTCAAATTCTCTATATCATACCAGTGAGCAACCTAGGTGTTTCTCTCTAATACTCTTTTAGGATTTCAAGAATGACTCTCATGGGATAGCATCATTATAAATAGTGTATTGCTGCAGAAAAGAAGATCTAAATTAAACTATTAGATTAATAGTTTATTTTCTTGGGCAGGTCCATTTTTTTTTAGTGCTTTTCAGGATCAATTTTATGGAAAAATAATGCCTGAGAGTAATTTTTATTCTTCCATTAGTTTCTAGTCTCTCAAAAATATTTTTAATCTTTAATCTCTTGCAGGAGCTTCACTTGATCCTATGCATGCAACGCACATCAGATCCAAGAAGGCATATCATTTGGTCCTTTGTTTAAACCACTTACAAGATGCTCAATACTCAAGGGTTCCCATCTGTTGGAAATACAGCTGCTTAGAGCATTAAAATGTAAGCTATGATTTAAAACATCTTCAAGCATATTTTACATAAACAGATCATTCTCTGTCTATAATAATATGTCAATAAATCTATTACTCCATTTCCAGAAAATTTTGTGGTTCGGCCATCAAACGAAAAAAACTCACAAAAGCAAAGAAATGCTTAACCTGAAGAAGAGCTGACACTGGCATAAAAAAATAACACAAAATGACATGGGAAAAGGAGTTCGCATTGGTGCATTTGTCAGTTACTCATTTTCATCACAAAAAAATGTAAGATTAGCCTGGCCTTTAAAATTCCTGGATGGACAACAGGAATTAAACATGCAAGACCTCTAACCATGCAGTATTTCAATCACAAGTTATTTCATTATGTCTTTCCACCTGAGACACTTACTGAAAGCACTTAGAGTAAAACAGGGAGGATTTGCAGGAGCTACAGGTAGTGACCTGCTGACCCTGCAAGTACATTATCAATGCACAACTGAATAGGTTAGATGTGTGGTATATAAGCAGGAGTATGTTTTTCACTAGTATTACCAATCTATTTTAAAAATATGACATGCATCCGCATTGAATGTGAAACAAACAGCATCAACAGATGTCTAATGTAAGTCCAGCATGCAGCTGTGAACTCAAAAAAAAAGGTAGCTTTGCCCTACATAATCTTCTGAAACTGCACAGAGGTTGTTGTAAGTGAACCCAAATGTTCTAATCATAAGTATGTCCCAACCTGTTTTGGAAGATGAGTCCATTTTCTCTTGACATGCCAGGAAGAAATCAATCTATCTATTCCTGCTCTCCTGCAAAAGACAGAGGACTACACAAGGGGCTCAACTGAGATCAGACTTTACTTTGAGCAACTTGGCAAGTTACAGAGAATATGCAGAAGTTTTTCATTCAGTGGGCACTTCAAGTACCAAATAGCACTTTTAGGATTCGTCATGCTCAGGTAAAACTGAGTTTTTCTGGGTAAAATCGCAAGATTTTAATTCATATCATTTACTTTGTAAGTTACTATGAGAAGCAACCTTCATGCTAATTATTTAAATGCACAAATATGAAACCCAAAAAATCTGTTGCATAAGTACATCCTACAGAAATCAAAATTCCAGGATACTGCTGTTGAGGAAGCTCGCAGTAGTAAGTCTAAATGGACCAACTAAAACAAAAGATATTCCTAATTAAAATAAAACCATCGCAAATCATGAGAGCTGAAAACATTCTTTGTTTTGGAACATTCTAGGTCTGTGTATGTGTGCCTATATGTACACACGTGTGTGTACGTACATACCACAACATACCACAACATAACAACTGACAAGTTACATTACACTGTTAATATTGCAAGTTTGCATAGTGACTAGGGTAGGTTTTTTTAATTCAATTCCTCTATTTGTACATGAACAGTATTAAAAAAAAAAAATCCCTGAGGACCACACTATTTGATACTGGATGATTTTGTTCAACACCACATATTTTTAATTTACACTGAAGCAGAACTTGTTAGAAGTAGGCTGTAGTTGCTTAAGATTTAAATGTCAAGTAGGGTCGGGGAGGGGGGTGATGTTTAGTTAATGTAAAAACCAGTTTTCTAAGTAGAATTAAAGAGTATAATTTGTCAGATAGATAGACTATTTAAGTAACATGGAGTGTCCTTTTCAGCTCACAGCCTATTAAGGAAAAAAAAAAAAAAAAAGAAAAACCAAACCTCAATTACCAATTGCATTTCTGCAGACTACAACAAGCCTCTAAATACATTCTGTAAGAGACTGAAAACTCATGTTGTGACCTGCATTGCACCTCCATGGAGTAAGAAAATGGAAAACAAAAAGAGAGGAACAATAAAAAGAAAGACGAGTATTATATTTAAAATAAATATTTGTATGGTTGTTAAACTGAATTTGGTTTTCTAAAGTTGGATACTTGATTGCAGTCTCTGAAAGAAAATAACAGTAAAGAAGTGACAAATCTGAAGTCCCACTGAATAAAAATTCTTTGTGAGTCATTCCAGTACAGCCTTTTTCTTACTTTTCTCTTAATTAGAACCATATAATAGGGCAGAACATTTAAATATGAACAACAATAATAATAATAAAGCTTCATTACAGAACCACTTTTAGCCCTAGGATCTCAAAATGCTTTAGAATGGTAGGTATTTCTACCCAATATATAGCATGGCTAAGAATACAATCTGTCTCCCGAGTCGTCTTTGAGTGCTGCTTCTTTCTTCTCCCTCTCATATTTCTTCACAGTTGCTGGAGAAAAAGAAATATGACTGGAGTATTTAGTCAAAAGCAAAAAAGTAAAATAAATTCAAGACTTCACTTCCATTTCAATACATCTGTGCAGAGTGGAAAATCAGGGTTCCCATATTTCTTTCCAGGATTTCACAGGTGGAAATCTGCCTAAGATGCACAGTATATATTTAGTGAGTTTGATTAGTCCAAGGTGCATCTCAGTCACCGCACACAGTCTTTTTCCATCGATCTGTCCATATAACCTCAGGCATAGATATAAGGTCGCCTGAATGACTTCAGGCTGTTCGGATATCCCAAGACAAGTGCTCACAGATTTCAAATTCTAGCTGGATAAGACTTCTGAATGGGAAAAAGGAGCAAATATAGATAAAAATAGATCCATTTTCACTTAGGGGAGTTTAAAAACCTTCCTATGCATGCCTGTAATCACCAAGCCTCAAAATTTACTTGTCATAACCTGGGGAGAAGTCAAGATGCGTATATTTCAGTTTTTTATTGTGCCAATCATGTTCACTAGCATGCTTCTGCTGACATCGTATGTCCACAAAGAAAGCAAACACCCAAAATTCAGCATTAGAAAGATGGTTTTAAAAATATCTAATGGTAAGTTTAACTAAATATTAGTTAAAATTAACATTTTAAACAACAATTACATCAAAAAAAAGGGAGAAAACTCATATGTACCTTAATTTTCTTTGGGATAACACCCATAGGTCCAACACTTCCCAGAACTTACTGAGGCCCCTTGCACAGGTATCCCCTCCACATCCAGCCTCAGGAACTTCATGCATTCCAGCTCCATCAGTGCATCTCCTCCTTTAGCCCCTTTATCCCCCACTTGTATTGCCTTTATGGGGGAGAAAAAAAAAAAAAAACTAGTAAGGCCTGGTGGGAATGTTAAACCTTTCTGCTTGTCTGCCTTCACAGATGGTTAGGGCAACTTCCTTCTTTTATGTCTTTCTGCTAACCTCCGGATGGATACTTTCCTTCATCCTCAGGTGGTTGCAAGGAGCTTTACTCCCTCGCGAACCTCTATAAATTGTGACAGAAAACCACTTCCTAGTTTTCACAGGGTGCGAGGAATGACTTGCTGGAGTGTGTCTCATTATTTCTGAGCTCGGTTCCCCAGGATGCAACAAACCGTGCCTGTGCGCTCTCATCTACATGAGTTGGGATCCTTTTAACTCATTGAGTTTAACAACAATATTACTTAGGAGAAAAAAAAATGCCCACTGGTTTCACTCTAAAACGAACTCTGAAAGAGGATGCATATTTCTGCACTTAATTGCTCTGCTAAAAACAAACCAAAACAGCTTGTTAGGAACATATTCGTTAAAGGCAGTAGACTCAGGCTACCCCTAAAATAAGAAAAAGACTGAGACACACAGATCAGCTATGAAGTATGTGTTTGAATTTCACTGTGTCCAGTTGTCTGTTAAAATTAGCTGTCTGATAAGGAAACTTACTAAAAACAATGCACCCACGTTTAACAAAAATTACCAATAAAGGTTTTCTACTAAAAGTATGGCATGGAATATTTTAGTCTAGCTGGAACTTTGCAAACTCTGCAGAGCTTAATTTGGCATCACATTTTTTGCACAGCTCTGCTACTAGCATAGTGCAGTATTCATATTCTCTTTCAAAGCTCAACATACAAAATTTCTTTTTTGGTGGCTTTCTAGAAAATGCAGCCCTTACAGCTCTGGTAATAAGGAATGCCTGCCAGCAAAATCCCTGCAATGATCATCACCAACACATTTTAAGAGGCTCCAACTACTTTGGTAACTCTCTCATCAATTTTGGTAAATGTTCACTTTAGAACATAATGTATTTTGTAATTATGCAGTCAGAAATTTGGGTATACTGATTTGTGTGGGGAGCTGAAATGCTTTTCTTCACCAATTCTCAGCTTCGTCATTGCTGAAGCTGCTTCTCATTTTCTTGTATTCCTTACTGTTTACACATATGTCAGTTATAAGCCTTCCAGACCTTTTTTAGAATTTTTAAAAATACTGAGTTTTTTAAAAAAAATAAAATTATATGAATCTCAGTTTCAAGATATATACATAAAATTTTTTTTTTTTTTTTGTCTCTTAGGTCATCAAGCTTCAGCTGAAAAGTTTTATCATTTTAAAGAGAAGGATTCCTCATTTCTATAAAGCATTTTCTCCTGCATGATGTTTGGATAGTTGATTGGAGCCTTATTTTCTCCCAACTCCTTCCCCCTGGAAAAGTAAAACTTTGGTGATGTTAGAGGAATAAACAAAAATCAAAAAGATTGTAAGAAAGCAAGTAATTTACTTCAGCTAGAAGTCAGAATTCCTCTAAGGGAAAGTGTTAAGAAAGCCAAATATAGGAGTGATTACTCCTACCATAAATTAAAAAGAAAATATAATTTTATTTAAACTACTTAGACCATTTATCATTAAGCACTGTATGCTGCTCTCCTTCTATCCAAAATACCTGCATTTGGAATCCCCAGGCGGTAAATAAATTGACCACCGCAAATCTCCTTTAAAAATCATATTTACTGCTAGAATTTAGAATTTAGGAGTTAAACATTTTACGACACTGCTCTTCTCTAATTTTTGCCTCTACTCAGGAGTCCTCAGGATTTTATGTGGGAAAACACCATAATCATAAGAAAATGAAACTGGCAAAGCTCAATCCATATATGCAAATGAAATCTCTTACTAGCATTCCAATTAATTACTGGAGTAATGGCTTCCTGATGTCCACAGGTCTGATTCATAAATAGTACCTGGTCACTCACAACCACGCGCATGCAACTAAATCATCTCACTTACAGCCAGTGGGGCATTTACAGGCTGCTTTCTTCTTCTGTCTTCTCCCATTCAGTCAGGTTCATGTGAAGTTTTACCCCAACCTCCAGCTGCAGGTCCAGATTATGCACTTTCAGTTCTATCTACACCTGGGGTGCTGCACAGCTACATTTTAGATCTTCTGCTTTTCTGCACCATTAAGCCAGTTTAAGGTGATGAGCTTTATGAGTAGGAAACCTACAGAAATACAAGACTCCTGTCCACAGTTTCAGGTGTCCTACATGGAGTACGTCGTCCACCTTGGGTCCACGATTCAAAAAAACTCACCTAAGTTATCATGCAATCTAAGCCTCTTTCCTCTAATATCAGTAAAGAATTTATTTTCCTTTATCTCCCGTACACACTCTTATTTTCCTTCATACAATCTGGATTCAAAAGTGACTGGTTTCTTGGCACCGTCTGTTAAATTTCCTGGTTCCACACTGAAAACACTATTTCTGTAAACCAAGCCTCTCGCAGTATTTCCATGACTTCCTTTATTCAGGCCTGCTTTCAGGAGCACGAAGTTTAAAACTCAAACAAAAATACAACACAAGTCTGCTCTAGAGAGAGATTAAGTATGAGCAAACTGAAAAAACTGCTCAGCAGTGAGAAGATTAGGCTGATTACAATTTCCTGCTCTGACCCAGATTTCCTACGCGAATGTAAGCAATGTTTTCCTCCCCTATATGGGCAAAATTCCCAAACCAAAATCAAGTTATGAAGAGAAATGGATTTATTGTTTTTAAAATGCAGTTGTTGTTATGATGGGAGACACATAAAATCAAAGTTTCCAGAGAAATCACTTACAATTTTTACTTATCTCCAAATAAATACTAAACCAAACATTTTCTGATGCTCACAGCCATTGCTTTCTTTACTTTTAACCCTCTCTGCCTTTCCAGTGTGAAAACCTGTCTGCCTCTTTCTGAAACTTGTAGACTGGCTTCACCACACTGCTCAACTTCCCTATTCATTAGAACACATTGCCCTTCCCCGTTTGCAAATGTCCACCTCCATTGGATCACTGGAAAAAGGCTCTAGGGGGAAAAAAAAAAAAAAAAAAAAAAAAGTATTTTTATCTCACATGGTTTTATTTTATAGACCAGCCTCTCAACTGGTCATTGCTCCCCAGTAAAGGGTAATGCAGAAGCAAGATCTGAAGCTGTCTTTATTATCAGAGACTGTGCCCTTGTATTCTCATTATTTTTGGTTCTTTCAGTAGCTATCCTTAGTGTAACATTACGCTTTCTATCATCTGCCTGAACCTATTTTTATTACTTCTTATTTGCTTCTACTAGTTTAGCAAATTATACATTGTGATATTTTTATATAATTGCATTTCAGCTATGCCACTGAGTCTTACATTCACTAACGACTGAAATATGAAACTTCAGTAAATTCCAGTGAATCTTTTCACTTTTCAATTAGAATAGTCTAATTTAAACTTCTGTATAGATCCTCACAATCTGAGCTTATTTTTTGCACCATTCCGTGTTCTCAAAGTCAGCGGCATACACTGTAAAGTTGCATTATACCAGTATTTCACATTATATTCAAGGTGAGACGTAACCACAATTTTAGATAGAAATAGCGTATCCATCATTGATTTTATCCTCCTAACAGTACAAACTGAGAAACTTGTTTGTCTTCAGCACTACAACTGCACTACACACAGGATTTGACAGACTTTTCACACAATAACTCCCAAACCTTTTTTGCGTCTTGGCCAGAATTCTATAACATCTTTCCTTTTTGTGCATACAGTATTTTTTTCATTTGAATTTGTGATTTATTATCATATGCTTGCCAGTAGCCCTCCGCATTTCCAATCAACACATCCACCTAAATCTTTCTGCATTGTTTCTAATTATGTTTCAGGTTTAATAAAGGGATTTTGTTTGCTTGTATTTTTTCTAAATGTAACTATAGAATAATAGATTGTCTTCCTATTATAGAACTAAAAGGTCTACGTTATGGTTTTGCATTGTTTGGGAAAAGAAAAGAGACAGTGGGAAGCAATAAAGAGGTGTAATCCAATTTCACATTCTGGAAAGAAGAGGGTCTAACGTTACCATTTATGCTGTCAGAAGTAGTGCTTCTGGGAAGTACAAAGATGGGTTATGATTACCACCTACCAGTGTCCTGTCATAAATAGTCTACAGGGTAGCTGTCAGGCCAAATTTTTCTAAATCTGCATTGGAACCCTTCCCATCATACCACCATTTCACTAACTGTGATTATTTCAAATCTTAAGCACTTAGAAAAGTAACTATTTATGATACACCTCATATTTTCCTTTGCTTATTAGCAAATACCAGGAAGGTAATTTATATCAACAGGCACTGAGGTGACCTTAATAGTTAAGGCATAGTATTTCAAGGATACACACATTTCGGTTTTTCAGCTCGTTCAAAATCTGCCAAGCAATTAGTAGTAAGTGCTAAGTAAATTTAATGCATCCTTTAGCCTTTGATAATAAAGTAGTACAAGGGGTGACATGGTGCATTTGTGCTTTAGCGTCTCACAATAAGAGACAACAGCGATTTGCTCTCATTGTGGGGATTCCCTCTCCCATCTGCTTCAGCCTCCATGTAGAGCGTGGACCAAAAGTATGCCCTTAATTAGCAAGCCTAGTTGATGAATGGTATGTGTTGCCTCAGTCAGCAACACAAGCTGGTGACTGGTGGCAATCAAAATGGGTTGTAACACTAGCTATGTCTTCCCTGTTCCAGATTACAAGAACCCGTCACTCACTGGGCCCTAAAAATGTAGACTGTTTCACTTAGAAACTTTCTAGCACTTGCAAAGAAAACAGAGAGTGATTTGCTGCTCATAAAAATAAGGCAGGATCACAATTACTAGCAACCATAGCCTATACTTTCTGCTGGCTATTTTAAGGTTAACATCTTTTGCTACCTGCCAAGGTAAGCAGCATCTTTCATTAATGGCGATTTTTTAGTCAGTTATTCTTTTTCCCATTTACTCTTTTTTGGCAGAATTGCAATGACTATATTTTAGACATAAAAATTATTGCTCAGAAATATAATGATGTAAAATAATACATTTTAAAATACCTTTATGCAAGTTCTGATGCCAGCACTTTTCCACCGATATGGTAAGGACCTGATCCAGTTCCAACTGGACAGTCCACTGAAGCTGTATTAATCCCCCTGCAAACTATGTTTAAATCTCAGAATTAGATTAGGCTACAAGGAAAAAAAATATAAGCAATCGCGCAGGAAAAGAGTGTGTTTCTTGTTGCAGAGAAAGCATATTGTGCCTTGCAAAGATGGTTACTGCAAATGGCAATAGTCCTGCATGAACTATATGGAAATGGATTTCATTTCAGCACATCACATTACAGATCCTAAGCCCAACCTTGTCATTATAATTTGTCATACAATTATGTGTGGGTCCTATCTCCCTAAAGATTCTATCTTTCTTTTGCTGCCTCTGGCTGTCCTCTGGAAGAAAGTTCTTGATCATAATGCAAAAGACTTTCCAAACCTAGAAGTTAATGACTGCAGCGATAACTGTTATTTATGCATTCTACTCCCCAAAACCTCTGAAGCATCAGTGACATCTGCAAATTCGGAAAGGCATATGCCTAAGCATGCGCTAACAGTAGCTTACTGGCAGCAGCATGATGATGGATTTTGGACCTTTTTACCTTAAGGACCAGTCTTTTCCATATTTCTCAAGTATTTTTTTGTCTGACTTTACAATAGCTTGCTTCAAAACTAATTTGGTGATCATGTACCTACTCCTAAAACAAGAATCTAAGTTACAGAACACCATGGCAACTTCGTTTGCTGTCTCCACGGAAAACTTAAAGGTGGTGTAAATAGAGGGACTGACAGATACTCTCGTCCTAGGCTGGTTTTAAATAATTAGGGCAGGACTGTAGAGATACTAAACTAGATGTGCATATGGATGTTCTGAGTGCTCCATTTTCTGACGTCTCCCTTTCAGCATGATATTCCAAGAGACAAAACAATCCTATATGATGTGAGATCTTTCGTGTTGAATGCATAATTTATCTACGCATTTCCTATTTCAGTGTCTATTGTTTTGAAGAAGTCTCTTGTTCAAATATTTCTTTAAAATCTTTCTCAAATTATCGGCTGCATTTCAGGGTTAACCCTTGAAGCACTCTGCCATTCATATTCCGCACGGCAAATCCATGACTGCTGCTCATTTGTGATTCCTGCCAAATCGCTACACTCTGCTCAGACTGAGACTAGCTCAAGACCCTAATTTGGTGACAGCTGCTGGGAATGCTATTCTATAAACTGAATAGCCGAAAAAATATTCTATCAGCTAACAGCACACAGTCTTCTGCGATCTTATTTGAATATAGGTGGTGATAGCACATTTCCTTGTAACCCATATGTACTTCACAATATGCTGAGTTTGTACTTACTGCAGTCATTATAGATGCTTGCATTTCTCTAAATAAAGTTCATGCAAAATCTTGCAGGAACAGGGTCAAAGTTTAAAATTAAGCAGTCGAAGCTGCAAGTTGTGCAAGTTCTTTTGGTAACAGATTCACGTCAGCTAAACTAGTAAATGCTTTTGTTCAGACTAAATAATGATAATTTAGGAAACTAGAACACGCACACACCGATCAGTGTGTTAGAACACTTGCTGACATAGGCAACAAAGCCAGGTATATCATAACAGCCACAAAATCATGCTTTTCATAAACTGGTCAGTCTTCAGAATGGAATTCATTAAGTTTCTTTCCTCCACTACTTTTGTTGGAAGTCTCTTCCACACTTCACAGCCCTTTGTCCCTACAGCATTTTTTTCCTTTTTTAAAAGCTAAACAGCTCCTATCGTTCTTTGTTGTTAAAAACATGGAGTATTTACAAGGAAAATTCACTAGCTCTCAGCCCCTGCTCTACAGTCTAAAGAAACCTATTTTAGTGTCATACTGTAAGATATGTATATTTCTGTTGATTCTGATATCCTTCTCTGCCCTTCTCCAAATCCTTTTAGAAAACATGTGATCAGACCTCTATATACCATGGTGCTTGTTATACATACCTAGCATAGGGTGCTTTATAGAACATCAAAATGGTATTTTGTGCCCAAACCTGCACTAGTAACTTAAGTCAACTCCCTTCAGAGAGAGAAATTTGGGCATTTTACAAAAATTGAACAGTGAGATCAATGGTATATATCACTGAATACCATCTGATTGTATTGTCAGGTCTGGCTGCAGGGAATCAGGAATAAGGGAAGAACAATGTCACTGCTACACTGTGTGTTAAACTTTATAAAGTTTAGAAAATTTGGGGCATTCTGCCTCCTTTTTTAAATTGAGTTGCAATTTATAACTTTTGAGCAACCTGGTCTAGTGGGAGGTGTCCCTGCCCATGCCGGGGAGGGGTGGGGGGCGTTGGAACAAGATCATCTTTAAGGTCCCTTCCAACCCAAAACATCCTATGATTCTATACTGTCCCATGGGGGCCCAAATTGTAAACAACGTCACAGAAATGATGCAGGCAGACAGAAACCAAAACGAACCAGTCCTCCCCACCCACTGAAACCCCCACCCCGTGCACTCAACCCTCGAGGTTACAGACTGTGATACAGGGAACAGCAACTAGCAGCCAGGAGCTGGAGACATAGTCATAAATAAATATAATAAAAGACAAAGAGAGAACAACTACCTTTCGTTAATCCCCAATGCCTTTTGCATTGCTGCACATATTTTACCATTGATTTTCAGCTAGATTCTCAACAATTATCAGAGGGGGGGAAGAAGTTGGTTTTTGGCTTTTTTTACGCAAGGCAACTTCTGGAAAAGGAGCGCCAAACTCAAAGGTAAGTGAGAAGGTGATAGCATTTGCTCTTCCTCTAATTTAATTAACTTAATTTGTGAGGGAAAGGGTTACTGCTTAAGCAGGTACATGGCACCCTGTGAAGCTGCAGGTGAGTACTGGTGAGACTGAGAATTAGATATTGTCCTACAAATGTATTTTGCAGGAACAAAAGGAAACTTACTGCAAAAGCATCCTTTAAAGACCTATGAAGTAGAGTACTTGAAATACATTGGCTTTAGGCAAGTCCTTTCATGTACATTTAAATTATCTATGGACTCAAGTGGAGTCTCCAGAGGGGGCTGGCAGGTTTCGCAGCCAATGTTCAAGCCCTGTTTTAACATTGTGAACAAGAACTAGAACAGGCCTGAATGTAGGGTTTTTAACCGTGTGTAATAAACAGTGTCATTATTCCTTACAGCGGGAAGATAGGCCTCCTGCCGCATCTTGACTCCCTCTCTGAAGTTAAAAGAGCGGTTCAGAGCAGGAGGCTAACCTAGGTGCCATGAACCAGCCTCTGGAGATGACTTTTTCTCTCCACTGCCTTCACTAACATCCTGGTTTTGGCACCTATGACTATCCCAGAGAAGATCACACTCATGCCTCTCAGAAGAGTCATTGGAGAATTTTCCCGGTGTTCAAGTTCAACTTTGTGCCGAGATTATTAATGAAAGTTTTACATGGTATCAGTCGCAAGACTGATCCTGGAGGAATTTCATTAATAATATTTCCCCTTTAACAAAATCCATTATCATATCTTCTTTCTCTTGTTCCTCACTTCCTTACAACTCTTGTACCAATCTTTGCCTTCAGTAGTTTAACTACTAGTTACCTGGGTAATATTGAAGCAGATTTACTTCTCTAAACACATTTATAATTCACACAAAGACAACAGTTTAACCAGGCATACTGCACTTCCAGGAAAATATGTATTTCTTTTTAACCTTTTTTCTAAGTGAGATCACTTCGTTGTCTTCCATTCTCCTCAAGTACTTTCAGTTGTTCTTTTCACCAAGAAACTTTACAAGACCGTGCAGGTTATAGAGCTCAAACCACTAGTTCTGCAGTGATGTGACATGTTTTTGCCCTTTCTCTTCATTGAAATTCGGTTGCATTCAGATTTTGAGGTCTAGGTTCAGTGTAATACAGTACAGGAACCCACAGAGGTTATCCACCTTTCTGAGCATATAGGTTGCATTTACACCAATAACCAGGGTCAACCTTAAAGTTACCCTATGCTGTCTTTGTACTGATCAGGGTCAAGGACCCCAAATTTCTCAGGTCAGCAGTCAGAAATACTGAACAAGAAACATCCTGTAGGTATTGTCTATTCACCTTGACAGCCCAGTTTAAACTTGGTAATTCCCTGTACCTATGCTTTTGTTCAGTGCTAGATTATTACTCTTGAATTTATAAAAGTGTGATCCATGTTTTACCACAACATAAAAGTGCAGGAACTGAATATGTTACTTTAAGAGAAAATGTTAAGTGGAGAAGAGCTATATTTTGCTGACAGATTGCAGCATAACAAGAACACTGGAAAATGAAGTTATTTGCTGGTAGTGTGGCAGAGTAACAGTGAAGCGTGTTGCTTACATCCCATAGTTTCGCAACCCATAAAACCTGAAGTCTTTAGCTCCATCCCGGTCGTCATACAGACTGCCCTGCCCTGCAATCCCATCACGCTTGCAGGAACGGTAACCTTCGTATCCCTCTGTCACCCTAACCCTGCTTCTTTCATCGGCACGTCTCTCAGCTTTTCAGGGCGCAATAAGGCAGTCAGCACCATTCCCACCACGCACGAAAACCTTGAACTCCAGCTCTTTCTGCCGTCCCCTTCACTACTGCATGAAGCACGGGGGCAGCCTGAAAAGATCCTGCATCACAGAAAGGCTTCACTTTGCCTATAGATAATACAACGTGGGCAAAAGAAACACGAGTGGTAGGCAGGGCACAGATGAAGAATGAGGCTCAGGGAGCCTAGAGGGGACTATGTCAGTGCAGACAGACCCAGGGTGGCAGCTTGCTCAGGAACAAGAAGACCTGATACGGTTGTGAATGTGATTCTGCAGCATGCTGCTGCTTTACAAACAGCCTTCCAGAGCATCCAGAATATTTTTACAGAAATAAGAGCTTTTTAACAATGTGGCTAGGTAGTAAGAGGGGAAAAAAAAGGGGGGGGGGGGAGGCGGTATTTAAATATGGCAAACATAAAAAAAAAAAATATAATTTGTACATGTTATCAAAAATAGCTAATAACATAAACAACCAGACAGGGACAAAATAAGACGCAGATGGGAACCTAAACTGGCATTTCTTATCTTCTGAGTGCTTGACTTTGCAACCTTAATACTGCAGGTTTTGAATGCGTATTTTCCCCATTTTGTTTTAAGAACACTACAAGCACAGAAAACACATCACAGAGAAGACTCATCAACAGGGTCAAAAGTTGGGTTATCACTTAATTTTTCATTTTCATAGACACTAGCTTCTTTTTCTTAAAGTGTTTGATTATGTTTGAAAGCTGAAAAATACCTCAAACAAATCCATCAATACCCTCCCCATCTTATTTACAATATTTTAGGGAGGAATCGCTGTAAATGTGCTTTTTCTGACTACTTGAAAGCAGCATTTGTGTAGAGATTAATACACTTGAGGCATTCCACAGGACACAAATCTGTTTAATTGGTTTCTCTTGACTGTAATCATTCTACCCAAGATATTTTTTTCAGCACTTGAAAAATTACAGAAAAAAATCCAGTTTGTAATCATCTTGCTGAACCATGCAGCAGTCCTCTATTAATTTTCTATTGATATAGCCTTTACTCATTGGCTGAAAGTGCAGCCCTCTCTGTGAAGTTATAATATGAGCAAAAAAGTAAGAATAATCTCTACAAAGCAGTGGCTGATATGAACGGCTTGCTAGACGCTGTGCAAACCTCCATGCTGGTAACTGCCACCAGCTGACTCAGAAGCTGTCAAAAGCTTCTAATCTGCTTCACTTTTGCCTCATTTGCCGCTGCATTTTTTGCTTGATGGTGAAATCTTGACAAGGCATTGCTGTGGCTTTGTTTCAATTTAGCTTATACGCTGATCTAGCTATACCACAGCTTTGGCAGCTACTAAAATATACTTCATTCCCCCATATCCCCAGAGATTTTACAGTCTTCATAATGTTCAGATCTTATCAGCCACTGAGTTTCATCTTCTCAGATAAGTGAAACTTTCCATTCCTTCCTGTTCTTTACCGGCAAACATTCCTTTTTATCACAATTTTCAAGCCTTCATCTTTGGAGCATTTATACTGAGGTCAGTGAATTTGTCATCTTTCCTTCCACAGAGATGCTCCTGTGCATCCTGAAGAGACTACCAAATAGTTCTCAGAGGACACAACACACTAAACCCCAGCTAGGAGGATTTTTTTGCAAGATTGTTATTCTGTGAAACTTCTTGCGTGACATTTATTCAATCAAATTATTATTGACTTCTCTTACCCCATTCCCATTAAAAGTAAAATATTTAAGTGGTGCAATAAAGTGAAAAATAAGAGTTGGTGGATAAGGATCATGCATTTTAAAATGAATTGTTAATCTGTCAATAAAATCAATAAATGTTTCTGGATTCTCCTGTCTACGGAAAAGATAAATATTTTACTGTAAATATAAAGAAGACTGTTGCAAATTTTGTTTGCCACTGCAAAGGCACAACGTACGGTATATTAACCTTTGAGCCCGTAAGCATTTGTCTATGTATTGGCACTAACTGACACCAGCAAACATCACACTTGTGTCGAGAAAAGAAATAATTTGTTGCTGAATGCGTGATGAGGCTAGTCAAAGGGAAATCAAGTTATAACCACTTTCTTCTTAGCATGCCTCTTAATTAGAGTCGATTTTTAAAACTTTCTAACTGAAATATTCATGACAGAAATAATAGTCTAACTAGAAAGCATTCATTGAAGATGCTTTTTAGCATATTGTACAATGTTTGTACAGCTGCTTAATCCTGTAATTGACATCAGGTCTTCTTGCTGGTTCTTTTTTTTTTTTTTTTTTTGAGCAAATCCAGCTCAGGTAAACCAGATTTTTTTCAGTCTTCTTTCAAGACACAAAACTGAAGAAAAGTGTATTCAAGAGGGATGTTTGAAGTGGCATGCAGAAACCAAATCCTGTTAACAAATAATGAAAAGTGTGTTTAAATCCCATAAACCTCACTCAGTTTCTTTTAATGTTTATAAACTGTTTACTGAAATAATAGTGTTTCTGTTAGCGATGAATGCAACAGTGAAATATTTTTTCTTTAAGGGAAAATATAAAAGGTAATGCTTTTTTCCTAATAAGATTTGTACTTAGTTATGGCATAGCACTGCTGACGTTGGAGGTTTAAAGCTGAGTTACAATAAGATTTTATTAATGTTTAGTGACAGTATGCCTAGCAGAGAGGATGGAATTGATGGATAGTCATGCTTTTTTACACCGCTTGTTCTGTGACTCCGTTATCCCTGTGGAGCACAGAATAAGGCTGGCTGTTAGGCACACGTAATAAGCCCAAGTTTACCCACACCAAAAGGGGTGCTGCGGTAATTTCATTCTGTACGCTCAGTCCTCATTCCTCGCATCACAGGGTTTTTAGGCATAGAAGTAATCGGTTTTGTTGTGGGGCTTTTTTTTAAAGTCAGATTAGTTCCCTAATTCCCAATTCACCTGACATGAACAAAGACTTGCGCTGACACAGCACAAAGAGGGGGAGGTGCTGCGTGGAGCGGGAGAGAAAAAATAAAAAAGTCAACAGGCAACAACACTTGGTACCATGAAACTACAGCTTAAATCAGGAGCAGCTTAATTTCTCTAGAGTGGGGAATGAGCATCAGCTGTAATTACTGCCTGTAAGTGCAAACACTCACTCATTCCCCTGCCTCGGAGAGGTTGAGCTGCTTCTGGCCATTTAAGACAATTCACAGTTCCCTTGCCACTGTAAACAGTTATAGCCAATAATGCTTCTCACTTCTTCTCCCTTTTTAAGAGGAGTTTCTATTTTAACCTACATCATCTCAGTGATTTGGTTTACATCAGGGCCTTGCAAAGGCAGAGACAAAACTGAATGGGCTGAAAATTGCAGAGCAGGCACAGAAAAGCCTCTTGTTAAGCTATAGCCCACAGACTTGTGTAGCTACGGGCAGTAATTGAACATGATGGATGCTGCACCAAGTGTCCCCAACGTCCCCCACAGAAAAGGGCTCCATGACAACCTTATGTACCTTTCCCCCGTGGTTTGGGGGTTTTTTTCACTTGTAGTCAGAAAAATCTTTCCTATTTTGATTTAAATATTTCTGTTTTCAGAATTAAGCAGATTTGATGTCCTCACCCACTGGACGGTGCTTGGCTTCTAAGATTTATAAGAGGATTTTGAATGACAGACCTGGCTCTACTCCTAGGAGAGAGGGCAAATCTTCTGGGCAGCCATGAACGTATCCCAAGGGCACACACCTTATTAAGTAGGTTTGCTCATAGGCCTGCTGTAACCTAGTTCAGTGCACTCTTCACAAGCAAGTTCGGCTCATGTTCTCATCTCTTTCTAGCTGGTTTTGTTTTTCTGTCCAAGCGTCAGCAACACTGATTGAAACATAAGTAAAACGTGACCCAGAACTATGCAAGACTACATGTATTTTACTTACTGGCACTTCTGAAGCCTGTACCAAAAATCTACTTGCTATTGACCAAGTGGAAATTTCCACTTCTGTCATAGTTTGCTAAAGCATATGATAGTTTTTAACTCTGAACAAATACTTTCCATGCTCTAGGACTAGAATGAGGCAGATTTGCTCCATTTGAATTTGAAAGGCTAATTCATTAGCACATTACGCCTACATCAAAACATTCATCCTCAGAGGTGCTAAAAAGTCATCTGTCACTTTTCTAGAATTTTCAGTTCTATATCATCGTTATCCATGTTACAGGAGAATTTTCTTTCATGCCAAAAATGATAGCTGTGTTTTGCTTTATTTGCATGAACCCAGTATATCTTTCTCCCCGCCTCTTAACTATGTCTTTTCTTAATTCTTAAGTAGACAGATTGGACTGCTGCTTCAGCTAGTAATTCCTCTGATGCCAGCGTACGCTACCTTGGTACTGTTGTGCAAGTTTCTTTTGATAGACTAGTCAACACAGCAAGGACATGAGGATAATTCACTCAAAAAACACAGGCACGGCTGCAGGAGGGCACAGAGGCAGCTCCCCACCCACAGCTGATACTTCAGCCTCCTCACACAATCCTGTTTTCTCTCTGGCAAGCAGTTACATGCTTAGCTCTCAGTTACATTCTTCTTTCCTTTTTCTTCCCTTTATCCTCAGATTCCTAACGGAACGAGAAATGTTCCTGAGGATATTTCTATTCTCATTTAGACAATTAAATTCTCTAGTGGATGTGCCATACACAGACCTACACACACTCACTCAACAGTAAATCAGAAGCAGTATTAAAGCATTTTTCAATATGAATAGCTGGGGCATACTCAGGTTCCTAATGAAGAGGATTTTCTATATACTTCTTTTTCTTTTTTTAGCTTGGTTTACTTTATCATCATTATAAGCTGCAGCAGGCTTTACGAGCCTGAAGGACAGGTGAGCAAGCAGAAAGCAGATGAAAGACACTTTTTGAACAAGTCACTTCTGGCAGCATGGCAGAGGTTGATCTGAGAGGATAGTCGGAGGCGGAGAAGAGAAAAGCTGCGTGTGGTCCTCGGACAGGTTCTAGGAAAACCTTGTGCAGCTGCTGTGCAGGAGGGCAGGCAACCAGCAGGCAAGACCAGGAATACTCCCAACACCCTCGAGATGGCACCTGCAGTAAGGGAGGAAAGAGAAAGGAATGGAGGAAAAGAAAGCCACAGTTATGTTCAAAGTTATGTTGAAGTTTGAAAAGGGTAACAGGAGGTTTTATTTAATGCTATAATAGAGAGACAGCCACTGGGATTTGAAAAGAGGAATTACATCTCTGTGTCAATAGAAAGGAAGATTACTCTGGTAGCTTCATTTTGTAAGAACAGAAGGGATAAGGGATTGGAGGCCTATTTGTGATAATAGATTCAGAGCTCACATCTAACACATTAAGTTTAATAAACAAAACCAAAAAATACTTCGCCACACATTCACCATAATTGTAATATATTTAGCTACTGAAAGTATTTGTTGATCCTTCCTCTCCCCCTCACTTGCCCTTATGTCCACAGATGACAAAAACCTTTTCTTTCCAATTCTTTTCTTAAGTGAGAAAATGTAATTGCTATTGAAGATGCTACCACTAGTATTGCTTTTCTTTAATCATAGAGAGACATTCAGCTGAACCCTTACCAATTGAATTTCAGACTGTTTACATAAAACTTGATGTGGATACAATTAATTTCTGTGTGTTGTAAAGACAATGGTTTTTATTCTGCAAAATGCAGCCCATTTCCATATTTATCATTGTAAGCATAGAATTGCCTAAAGGCAGCACATCTTTAATTAATTTTTACTGCAGTGTGAAAAGAATCCTAAATCATTAATCATTTGCCTTTCGCTATATACCGAAAGAAAGTTTTCCTGTCCCATTCTACACACACACCTACACACACACATCTTGTTGAACCTGACTTTTTCCAACAACCTGGTTACAAATTGAACCCCTTTCAATCCCTTGATCTAAGCTGATCTACCCATCAGAGTAGTCATCTAGTAAGGCTGGTGTAGTTAGAGTCACCAGTGGATGGCCAACAACTTTTCCCAGAGCCTACACCAGTTTCAACGGGCACAGATGTTGGATTGAATTTAATATCTAATGTATATTTTCTAGCTGATTGTTTTTAGTTCTCATTCACCTTCCATAATTGGCTGACAATTGCTTCCTCAGCCCAGTCATCCTTCTGTCTTCTACTATGTTCCATTACACGAGGTGAATAAATAGCTTTCCATCAGAGAAGGCAGCTGTATTTCTTCCACATATATATTTTTTCCCCTATATAAATGTCAGCATATAAGATGTTACACTTAGAAGTCTCCAGTAAGGCAGGTTAAATGAATGTACCTGATCATTCCATCTGCTGCCTAAACAAAGCCTGGCAAATAAATTTGTCATACATTCCAGAAATTGTATGAATATTAACTAATCTTTCCAATAACCCTCTGCCACTGGCAGTCATTACTGGCCCCATCTGAACGATGAAATAATGAAGAGACAGAGAGAGAATAAATTGTGCCTCCAAATTAACTTCTACGACTCAAGATTCTAAAGACTTTCTTACGGAAGTGGTGAACCTTACAAGGTTAGGGGAGTAATTATGTGGTGGCCAAATTAAAATCTGGCCCATATAAGGAATTCAGGGTCGTATGCAGACAAAACTAGATACATACACTGAAATTTCACCAAAACCATAACATGCACCAATCCGTGATCCTTAAAAACACACCAGCCTCCATATTAATCGGAAGGACTAACCTTAATGTTTAATGGTTTAAAGTTCCCAATGTATAAAGTATGTCTGAATATCCTGAAATTCTGCTGTACTTGATAAGCATGAAAAGTTAAGTTACCACACGGAAGCATGATCAGAATCAGAAAGAAGGCATCTCTTTGCCCAGGCTGTAGAAGTGAGGTCGCATTTAGGGAAGCAATTTTATGTCAAGCCTTTGTGCTGCATTTTATGCCCAGGGTGAGCAATTTTTACTGAGGAAGACTTACAGGCAATCCAGCTGAGGCGGCTAGCCCACACAGTGAGCCACTTGATCCACAAGTCCTATGAGACAATACAGAGAGATTCAGTTTCACATCAAAGCCAGCTAAATACGTTGTTCTGATGATTTTTGACAACTGAAAATAAATCTCCTTAATGCTGAAATATAAATAGTCTTCATTTGTATGTTGCAACTAAGTGCATAGCTGTATTTTAACCTTTCCTAATCACATTTTTTCTGAATTCAGCATTTTCCTTACATTTCAACCATATTCAGGATATAAATTAGTGTCAACAGATTTGAACATTACACTGGATAAGAATTTCTATTTTCAGGTAGCATTAACACTCTTGCTTTAAAGTGATCTTCTGAACCAGGAAGGGAGATTCTGAAAACCATCTTTTGGATATGCTCACAAGCTTGTCTAACACACATACACATTACCCTCAAGGTTAACATTTGAGGGCCAAATATCAGAGAAATCATTTCAGTGAGGACACACAAATTGAGACTACGCAACTTTTGACTAGAAACACACACTGTGGTACACACTAGCTTTTCCTTCACATTTGCTGCGTGTCATATCAACAGATTTAGGTAGATAGTTTCTGAAAGTTATTGCTAAGATTAAATGCTACTTTTCTTAAAAAGACTGTCGATAATGGGTATGCAATAAAGAGGTGAACAAACCTAAGAATTCTCTACAAGGGGTGTATATTTATCATAGAGTATTTATAAGTCAATCAGTACTACATCATATTAGCTTCCGCCTATATATAACTTTCTGTGAAGGCTACTCTTTAAAAGGTGATATGCCTTCTGTGAAGGCAGCTCTTGAAAAGGGGATGTATATGATCTTGGCATCTGAAATGGATTAAAAATATATTTAAAACAGATTATTCTTTCCCCATACATTGAGGGTTTATTATGGCTTTTCCTCAAACAAGCATGCCTCTGGTTTTATTTGAAAGTTGAAAAATACATTTTTTCTTTAAGATATTTTTTTCCAAGATTTTTTTTTCTTTCTCCAGGATGGTAGTATTCTTTTATATATTCAGAGTATATATTCATATATATGAATAGGTAATGTAATGTAGTGTGTATTCAGAGTACATTTTTTATATATTCAGACTATATACAATTCAGCAAAATTACTGTAAAATTGCTGCTTCGTAACCAAAAATAATTCCCTGTTTGTGAATAGGATTAGGGAAAAGCCATCTCCATTTAGTAGTTCGGGGCAGATCACTGTTTAATTGAGATCAGAATAAGAATAACCACATCATATGGCACCTCGGATCAGCTCAGCTCTATGTCATTTAACATAATCCTTTATGTCCAAACTCCAGATCTTAAAACCTGTACATCACTTAATTAAGTAAAGCATACAAGGTCCTGGAGATGAAAGTTTCTGGAGCTGTCTGAAATTATAGAACACAGCTTTGAAGTGTAATAGAACAAATAAAAGATCATAAACAGGAAAAAAATCCACTTAAATTGTGTCACAGAATGGGTCAGCTCAGCAGGAAGTATCATTTGTCTGTGAGACAGTTTAAAGCCTGCTTGTATTACTTATGTTCAAGTACTGAAGATTTAAAAGATTTTTCTGTGCCTTAGGTTTCCTTAGCACTTCTTACAAAACTGCCTCACCACCAAAGAAAAGTATTTTAAAAATGCTAAATATACTTTCATGGTGGAGGCTTAAGAATAACCCATTTAGGTCTGTTGTAGCAAGTGCAGCAACTGGCACAGCAATAGCCTGGGTGTTATTCTCAGCTCTGATATTTTGCCAGTTCTTTTGACTTTTACCCAAGAAAAGTTTAAATCATTTTAATGAACTCCTGAAATCCTTAATGTGGCATGTAGTTGCACTTTTTGTTATTTAGCAACATTCAGATTTTGAAATAAATTGGGTTTTAAACATGTACAAGCAAGAAAAAATTTAATTCTTTCTCTCTGCGCTTGCTTTGTTTTTTCAGGAAAAAAAAAGCTCTTTCATTATTTATTATTTATGTTATAATAGCATGTAAGTATAAAAGACAAGAATGAACTCTCCCTTTTCCAGACAGAAAACAGAATACACATATATTATGAGACACAGATTGAACTCAATAGAGTAACAAGACTACAGAAGTGTCAACCAACTTTTTTTGTGCAATATGATTTTTAAACAGTTTGTAGATAAAGATACACTTGATGAAACATAATTAAAGAAGACTGAAACCTGCTATTTTGAATCTTATAGTGCATGTAGTTTACTTGTTACTCAGGAGTGTTATTTTCCCTCAGTATGAAACATAAATTTAAAGGACTGAAAAATAATAACACCTACTACAACTTTGGTTAAAAAAAAAAAAGAAAAACAATCTAACCAAGGGAAAAAATCTGAACTTTGAAACAGGCAAAGATATCTTTCTCAACATCTATAATGGAATAGATAGCAAAGGAGAAAAGATAAAAGATAGAAACTCCAACTACACTGCTGAATTCTTTCAGAAGATTGTCATTATCGGTACCAGCCTAGGTAAAAAGGGGTTCTCTTTAGAAGAGTCTTCTTCAAATCTAAAAACAAATCATGACACAAAGGACTTAATTGTTTACTTTAAGTATGACAGAGGACACATACTTTTAATCTTGGAGATTTTAATGGGGCAGTCAGTCTGTCTCAGCACTAACAAAGTTTCTTTCATTATGGCAGTTGTTTTCCATATTGCAAATTCATCCTCTCAGCATCAGGTTAGGGTCATTACCTTGAGGGTTTTCATCCATATTTGATGGGTGGGAAATTAAACTGGTGATATCACAGATTTGAAACAAAGACATAGAAAGGAAAGAATGCACATCTTTGCTCCCAAAGAGCATGACGTATTCAGTCAACCAAGGCTTAAAAACTCCAATAACAAAGAACAGACACATGTCAGTAGAGCTGCTCCAGAAAGGGTGCCAGTGGAGATTGTTAGCCACCAGACCTAGCATACTGAAGGGACATCAAGTCTTCTCCATTAGCGACAGGAGGACTGTAGTAGGTGTAGTGTTGTGGGCAGGGAGCAAATACCACAGAATTTACAGAATAATCTCTCTTCCTTATCTCCTGTGTCTCTTTTTCTGAGGAGCTATGATGACATGACAAATTCATGAAGAAATATAAGGGAGATACAGGAAAACGGGACTGATGACCTCATTTCATGGATAATTACTTCTTCTCCCCAGCAGCAATACTATCTTACCCTGGAATGTTATGTCACCAGGTTTCATTGTTTTTGGAGGTAGTACATCTCAAGTGGGAAAAAAAAAAAGAAAAGGAAATCTTGGGAGCCTGCCAGTCTTGCAAATAGCCTGAACGACTTGTTTGACTGAAGGAACATCTCTCATTGTCTTTGACTTAAGGCACATCAGATGATTTTGAAATGATCACATAAGAGCAAGATAAGGCTGTTTTGACAAATATACTGCAGGAAACAAGGAAAGGTATCTGGACCAATAATAGGAATTTACAAAGTTAAGGAAGGAGATGCCTGAGGTTTAAAAAGTCCACAGTTCAGTTAAATGCTAGAATAAGTGCTGCAAAGAAAAAGATTATCAAAGTTGGAAATTATTTTTAGGCCTCAACAGGAAAGAAAAACATAACCCATAAACTTCTTTCTTGCTAAAGCTAGCAACTTATATAATTACTGAATAGATTGACACAAAACAATTGGCTTTCCAGAATCTGCTCTGCGCAACCTCAGGCTCAACCTAAAAATAGATGTAAGGAGCCAACCATCAGGTCGGCAAGTTTTGACTGGCTTTTGCCCCTGCTTCCCATATCTTGCTATGAAAACAGAAGTTTTGTGACTTTAGGAAGCACTATAGTTCTTTGGTACTGTGAGCTGCTTCAGTGTTTCCAGTCTGATATCTTTGGAAATAAAGCTTCAGAGGGCCTGTGAGGGAATGTTCAAGGGTCTAAGAGGCAAATGTGAATTTCTTCTTTTATTTTCTTTTTTTTTTTTTTTCTCTTTATGGAGGGAGGAGGAGGAATTGAGTGACAAAAGTCATATTTATGGTCTGAGTCTGTCTTTTAAATGGCAATTTTTGACTGACAGTACTAAATACCCAAACATTCCAATATTTATTCTGAATGCACACTTATGTTTCATTCACATCACAGCCCTGTGCAAAGTCTGAAGGTCTGCATTGGATGCAGATAAAGGAATTGCTTAATCATAGAATCATAAAATGGCTAGAGTTGGAAAGGACCTTAAAGACCATCTAGTTCCAACCCCCCTGCCCTGGGCAGGGACACCTCCCACTAGACCAGGCTGCTCAAAACCCCATCCAGCCTGGCCTTAAACACTTCCAGGGATGGGGCATCCACAACTTCCCTGGGCAGCCTCTTCCAGTGTCTCACCACCCTCACAGTAAAGAATTTTTTCCTAATATCTAATCTAAAGCTATCCTCTTTCAGTTTAAAACAGTTACCCCTTGTCCTATCACTACAAAAAGTCCCTCCCCATCTTTACTGTAGGCCCCCTTTAAGTACTGGAAGGCTGCTATAAGGTGTCCCCAGAGCCTTCTCCAGGCTAAACAACCCCAACTGTCTCAGCCTGTCTTCACAGGAGAGGTGCTGCAGTCCTCTGATCATCTTCATGTTCTTCCTCTGGACTTGCTCCAAGAAGTCCATGTCATTCTTATGTTGGGGGCTCCAGAGCTGGATGCAGTACTCCAGGTGGAGTCTCACCAGAGCAGAGTAGAGGGGAGAATCACCTCCCTTGACCTGCTGGCCACGCTTCTTTTGATGCAGCCCAGGATGCAGTTGGTTTTCTGGGCTGCGAGCGCACATTGCCAGATCATGTTGAGCTTCTCATTCACCAGCACCCCCAAGTCCTTCTCCTTGGGGTGGCTCCCAATCCATTCTCCACCCAGCCTGTATTTGTGCATGGGATTGCCCTGAGACACATGCAGGACCTTGCATCTGGCCTTGTTGAACCTCATGAGGTTCACACAGGCCCACTTCTCAAGCCTGTTAAGGTCCCATTAATGCTGACTGTTGATATAAAAATTTTGCTGGATTAGGATCTTAGAACACACAACTGTTTCTGTAACTTTTTCCCTCTCCTAGCTTCTCACAACTTAATACAAGTGATACTGCACCCTTCTCATGTTCCTGCCTATGCAGTCAAAAGTATTTTTGCAGTAAGGACTATTGTCTTGAAGAGATAGGTTAAAATTCTAAATAGGAGGGACTTTAATTATCGATTCATACTCACCTTGAAACTATTCAGCATCACTAAAAATTGGTTCTCTCTTTTCTTATTTTTCAATAAGCAGCAGCTCAGTACAATACAACTTGCACCATTACAGCACAATTGTCTTCAACAAGATGCCAACCCAGTCTGGTGACTTCTCTGACAACTCTTTTTTCAATCCATAACTGAAAAAGAAATATAAAATGAAGTGCATCCCTGCCCCCGGTTTCCATAAAACTCATATTTTTTTCTGATAGAGGATTTTTTTCTGAGGAATTAGCAGCAGAGATAAGATTTCATAATGATGCCATCGTATCTGTAAGAATAAAATCCTAATACTTAAACCATTCTCTATAAAATTCAGCATCAATTACTTACCAAAATGTCAATATCAATTACTTAATGAACTATTCAAAATGGCATCTCAATAAACCTAATGGGATCTTTAAGATCTAATTCAGCTATGCCCTACTTTAAACTGAGTGCTATCACTACTAGGCTACAAAATTTATGCTTTGTTACATGTGCGGTCTCTTACCACATATTTCTCCCTATTCTCTGATGTTGGCACCCTTCTCTCTCTTCTGAAGCGTCTATTTCTTTTTTGTCCATTGATCATGATTTGTATCATTTTATGCACAGCATCAATACACAAAATTCAAGTCTTAACAGCATGCTAATTCTACCTTATCCATATGAAGAATTAGAAATCATTTCCTAAGGGAACAAATGGACTTCCTGATACACACTCATGGCTACAAGTTGTCTGTGTCATTGCGGAAATATCTGAGTCAAGTTGTAAAGAAATTTGTCAATGTCTATAACAATCCCCCGGACAAAGCTTTGGGAATATAAAATGACACCTCCAGGTGACTGAACACATTTTTAAAAGTTTCTTGTAGGACGAAACTTGTATTCTAATTATACTTTTTTTATATATATATTAAATCTTTTACTTGCTAATTGGCTGGAGTAGATGCATGAGTTTTGCATGAATTAAGGCAAAATATGGTTGTGTGTCTCCCATTATGAGCCACTATAATTACTTACTCAGGGTGACTGGCAGAAAAATAATGCAATCTTATTATCAGGAGACATACCTAGATGGAAGGGAACAGACCCACAAGAAGTAGCCAGTTTACTCCAGTCCATTATCTGATAAAGCAAACCTGGGCGAGAAAAAACAATAGAAAATTCTGTAAAATATACAACACTATTTAACAAATGATTTTATACTCAACTGCCTGTGGGCCAGTGGTTACTGATGGGTGGCACACGAAAAAATGAGGCTCAGGTCCAGGCTCAGTCGCTGGCTTGCTGGGCAGCTAAAGCCAGACTACAGCTTTTTGGAGTCGTCTGGAGCTCAGCTTCTCCATCCAGGAGGTGAAAATAAAGCCAGCTCTTCTGTAAAGTGTTTTGGAAGCTATAAAAGAAAGTTCAGCATCGTAGGTATCTATTATATCTCTGCTTTTATTAAAAGCAGAAATTGTTTGATTCATCAAACTTTTCCTTTTACTGCATTTTATATACATGATTGATTCATCCTCCCTTTAATTATAAGATATCTTAAAATTTATTTTATGCACAGAAGCTGATATTTTTCTTGAAATATCACCTCCTGCATAACAAAATGCTTCAATGTGCTTAAAGCTAAGCACAACTGTAGTCCCTTTAAAGTGAACAGAACTAGTCACATGCAAAGATTATGCATCTGCTTGAGTACATTGAGGCATGGTGATAATACAGTTGAATGAAACAGCTTCCGTTATTCATTTTGATATTCTAAAATAAATGGACATAAAAGAGTATTAAATAATCACAGATTTTTTAAAGATAACTGTAGGAGTCTGTGATAGCTGAACCTTTAACTCCATTATGATGCTTTGTGAATCCCAGCCTTTTTTACTAGTGCTCAAAACTGCAGTACGACTTCATTTTACAAGCCATGCTAAACACGATAAATAACAGGTTCTGTAAAAGTGCTGTAAGTACTTCTGGTGTAATTCTGAAGAAGGGCTTAACTTTATGGCAATATGTGCAATTCACAAAGTTGTGCAGACCTAACCATGCCAAATGGCTGAGTGGAGCTCTGAAGCTCTTTTAACCATATCTACTCCTCATGGCTACGTCAGCCGCAGGCACAGCAGGACCAGCCCGGGCCTCACTTCAGCTGGAGTGCGGTTAAAGACAAAATTATGTTCTGTGTTAACACACAGCTAAACAATTGCCCTGCGCTGCAGCACACCTTGTTGTCATTGGAGCAGACAGTTATTTTATGCCCTGTGCCAGACTGGATCCAGCTGGCTTTTGGACAGAGGAGGGGAGGGTTAGAGCCCACCGTGCATTTGCTGTACTGAGCAGTGTTAATGGGAGAGGAAAGGTGTTAGTCCAGTTAAGGAGAACATGGAATTTTATCCTCAATTATCAAGCCCTAAAGCGTATGTCCTCAATGGATACTATTGTGAACGGAAAACCTTCGTACAGTTTTTCTAGGCAGATCTCAGCATGTCAAAGAAAGCAGCCCTTGAGGGGCTGCTAAATCCACACATCATGGGGAGTAAGCACAAGGAGTAAGGAGAGGTGCAGCCAATACACAGAAAAGGTCACCTGCCTTCATTACCTCCCATCTCTCTCACAGAGTGTAAGAATCCGTGGTGGCCTGTGTCCACTAAATCCTGTATGTTGCTGAAGCGTTAAATCTATGGGCTAGCCTTTACTTGCAACATAATCTCATTCCACATGACCTGTTGGAGGAATGTCATCTAATACATTTAGGTATTAATATGTCACATTTACAGAGCTAGACTCTCCTAGCCGTTACTCTTGGAAAGCCTGGAAAGCATTCTGTGGTCACTGACTCGAAACAACAAAAAACAATTCTGCAAACCACAATAAGTGGAAGGAACAATCTTGAATAGATGGGTATTATTATTTTTAATGAGAATCAGCCATCATTGCTGTTTCTTCCTGTATTGGCAAATAACAGCTTTTAAATAAGAAAAGCAGAATACACATTATTTAAAATCATGTATGGGAAAAAAGTACTGTCCACCTATTAGCCAACAGCTTTAAATCTAATGTTGAGCAAATTGCAGAGAATGATTAGATGACAAAGTACTTTATCAATGTGTTTTTCTTTTCCATAATGCTACCTTTGTTTGCTGAACTTGCTGTCTATAAACAACTTACAATGCTCACTTTTGATTTAAACAGTGCTAACATTTCTGCATTTACTGCAATAATACTGTGAGCCATAGCACCGTAAAATAAGACATAAAAGCAATTTGCTCTCTATATGATATTGATTTTTAAATAAATGAGTAAAGTTTGTGCTTATTCCATGCAGAAAGCAAAAACAAAACTAGTATTAATAAAATTACACATATAGTTTTTTCAAACTTATCTAAAACAGAGCACTAGTTATGGAAAAGGTTTGTGGATACATCTTTAAAGCCCACAGAATAGTATCACAACTTCACTGAAGTGCTTCAGGAAGGAACATGTCACCATCTTTCTAAAACTGAGGACTTCTGTTCCTCTAAGGGTAGGCCAACATAACAATTTCTGGACAAGTTAGAGCTTAATGTTTGAAAAAGGAACATTTTAATGCAAATACATTGCCAATATTTGAAGCTTCATTATGAAATCCTACTTTCCTCCCAGCATTATGTTTCCAGACCAACTTCACTGAACCTCCTACAAACCACACCATCATTAATTTTTCTGATGTGTTTATGGCCCCAGGGTACCAAGCATTTTGAGTCAAAGAGAATTTGTTTCCTGATTTTTCAAACTACAGTTAACAGAGGTAGAACATCACAGAAAATGAGGTCCAATTTTTTTCCAAGTCGCTCTTCCCTGACTCACATATCTGATATTAAGGACAGTTGAAAAGAACTTTTCATGGCACTAATTGACTTCTCATCTATCACTGATGAGATGTAGCTGTAGAATGGATTAAGCAGTTCACTCTGAGTGACATAAGGAACACAAATTTCTGCCAAGAAATTCCTGTTTTAAAAAAAAAAAAAAAAAAAAAAGTCAGGTTTTAAGATTAGAACTAGGTGATAAACAGCTTCCTGGCTTTAGTGGTGAAAAACAAAGAAATCCATAAGGATAATCAAACTGGATTTTTTTCTTCCTTACAAATTAAAAACCAAGTTAGATATGGAATGTTCTGTCTGAAATGAAATTTGGTGTTTGATTTTCTTGTACTTGTAAAAAAGTAAACAAGTTAAAGGGCCAGATTCACCAGACTGAAGATCGTTTCCCACTTTTGCCTAGGAGCCTATTGATTAGAAACTGTGGATGACCTATGCTCATTCCAGCTTCTCAATAAGCAGAATTAACTACATTTTTGAAGCTTACTAACAGAGCGTACAGAGATCTGTGCTAGGTCACGCGCTGTTCGACATGAATATGAAATAAAGGGAATGGAAAAAAAGGATGAGCAATGAGGTAACAAAGTCTTCAGATGACAAAAAATTATTCATAACAGTTAAATCTAAAGCTGCAGAAAATCAGCTCTGAAGATACTGAATAAATGGATAGCTGACAATGAGTGAAAAGAATTGTACATGGGGTGAAAATCCTAAGTGTGCCCCTAACATAATGGTCTCTGAATGAGCTACCACTCAAGAAAGAGTTCTTGCAGTCATTGTGGATAGTTTTCTGAAAATATAACCACTACAGTTAGCAGTAAGGAAAAAGGGGGAGGGGGGGGGGGGGGGGGAAGAAAAGAAAGAAAAGCACATGCAGTAAGAGAGAAAACCAGAACATAAACAAAGCCACCATGTAAATGCAGAGTGCACCCACTCCTTGAACAATATATACAGTTTTGGCCATCCCAGAGCGGAAAGCATAAGTGGGAAAAGGCTACCATTCATGGTCAGGGGTTTGGAACCCTTCTGTATGAGAAGAGAATAAACAAAGTAAGATTTTTCAGCTTGGAAAAGAGTCCCTGAAGTCAGGATGATTTATGATGTTTTGGAAAACTGTTTTATAAGGAATAAATGGTTGCAACAATACATATCACTCTGGTCATTGAATCATGAATAGTATAAAGACAGTGAATAGGAAATTACTATGTCACTTTATAGTTATTAATTATAACAATTAGCAATAAAGTTTAACAGTATATGTGTACATCAATTAATTATATATATAATGATATAACCATAAACTATAACAATTAGTTATAGGGACTTATTACAATGTTATTATATTGTGGGACAGGGCCACATAATGCTCTGAAAGCTGAAAGTTAAAGTGATTTCCAGAAAGTACTGGAGAAATTTGCAGGAGTCAGGATCATCAATGGCTAGTAAACATGATGCTTTTGGTCCAGTATTGGCTCAAAAAATTGTCTCCATTTGTTTGAGAGAAAGTGGGAGCGAAAACCTGGGAAAGTTTTTTTCTCCACTGGATTTTTAAACCTTTTCTCTAATCATCCAGTATTGGTCGCCATCAGTGACAGAGTACTGATCTAGGTGGGTCTTCAGTTTGAACCCAATACAGCAGTAGATACATTTTGTAGGGTATGAAATCAGTCCTGCATTATTAGATTTAGAGATGCATATGAAGAAAGAAGAGTAACCTGAGAAACTTAAGAAAATCTTAGGTTGACACTTGATCTTAGGTGTTAGAATTAAAAATATTTCAAGATTATGTCTTGCAAGTTCAAAGGTTTTATAAACAGCAGTAATGCAAAAAATTTATATGCAGCCTATGTTAAAGAGTTCCAACCACTTGTAACAGACAAAAGATACTTTCCAGTGCTCCTGAAAATACTTAATTTCATTTATTATCTCCTAAAAAGTTGTTCTAATAGGAAGAATGTCTACATTAGAGTATCTATCATCCAGCAGGTTATACATACGTCATTTGGTTTTGAAAAATAATGAATTATATTACTAGATACATTTTGACTTATGTTCCTTCACTTTCTTATTACTGTCAATTTTGGAATATCACCCTTTCCACGGGCAGCTCTAAGGTTTAGAGGGCATCAGACAGCCTCACTGATTATTTTACCTCCTGAGAAATAACCCTCAGAAAGTCAGGACGTCCACTGGACTGTGGTCCAGACAGTGCTATAATTTCCACAGAGTTCTCCTTACTTGTGCAGGGCGCTAGTGAAGTAACCAAGTCTCTGCTATATAAGAATGTTGGAAATTAAACAGTACCACTGCCTGTATGACATAAGTATCAGACCAAATTCTTGGTTTGGGCTTTTAATAATAGAATAGAAGCTGTTTAATCAAATGCAGTCTTCCATGATTTTAATTCTGAAATCTTGTTGATCAGGAAGACACACAATATTTTTCGTCCTTTGAAGCCACGGAGTATTTTGTCACTGTTGTCAGTGGGACCAGGTTTTCACCTCTGATATCCAGGAAAGAAATAATTCTCTCTTAATTTGAGAGAAAATATTTTGGCACAGACAGAAGATGCGATGACTAAGTTTGCAATGTTTACTTAGGCATTCTGCTATATGAGAAGTATATCAGATGTAATCAGTTCGAATTATTATTTTCAAGTCACACTTACTGCTGAACTCCTTTATTAGAGCCTTTGACAATTCCTGTTGATGATATGGAAGCCTAACATTTACAGATCCATTTGTTTTAGAGGATGTAGGAATAGAAATGTAAAATTTTGTTAACTTAAGCAACAAAAAGTAGATTTTAAATGGTTATATAATTTTTTTTTTTTTTCCTGAGAAATTTCGACATGGAAATTTCTGAGGAACTTACTCTAAATAATCATCTTTCTTAAACTGATTTTATTTCTGTATATTGGAGTGATCGCTTTGCGGTGATTTCTGTTATTTTGTCTCTGTTCCTCTTTCTTACCTTCCTGGCTATGCTGTGACCTTCCCCATAGAGAATACCTGCGTTTCCTTGACTAGTGAAGCCCTAGTTCCTGTACCTAACTCTGTCTGCCATGAAGTGATTGAAGCCCTGGCCTCATTGCTTCCTGCTGCCAGCTGCACAGCAGGCACTGGTATTCAGTGCTCCTGGAGCCAGGGCTCTCCTTCTTGTATTTTATCCAAACAGCTGCATATTTCCAGAGGCATCTTTTGTGCTGCTTGGTAATCTCAAACAAAATTGCTGTTTCTGAGCCTAGCTCTTCCTCTGAACTCTCAGCTCACTTTCGAATTACCTAAAAGCTTTATTTTAAGATTTCATATAAAAGGGGGTGAAAGTCTCTGTTTTAATGTAGAATGCTAAGAATTAGTTGTCTCTGCTCTCATGAGATGCTGCTACAGGCTTCAGCTATATTTTTTAAAAGAACAGTGTAATTCTGAAAATCAGGTTTGCATATAGAATTGGTGGTTATTATTGTTACAATCTCCTTCTCTCCCCCCAGTATTATACCTGAAGAGAAACAAAGAAAAAGAATTTACACCAGTTTTTTTCATGTTATTTTGCTTTGGGCTGGGTCTCAGATGCCTAGATTCTGATAATTTAAATGGAATCTCTGCATTGCACTTCTTTTCTCATTTTCCCTCTAAGGTCTGGGCGCTATCCCAGCCCTAACCAAATCCTCAAGCCCTCCTGGAAAGGAAAGTGCAACAGGAAACAGAAAGAAAGGGAAAACAACCAATTCTGTGGGACACCAATGAAACCTGTAAGAGAATATGAGGGTTACAGAACTAAAAATGGGTTAAAAGGATCCGGAGGGGGACCCTTGGCAAAGCAATCCTGACAGCACCCACTGCCCCCAGGGGTGTCCAATGGTGCTGGTGAATGTCACTGCGTAGGGCTCTGCCTGGAGGGATAGGAGGATGAGGAGGGTTTTCCAGCAAACATCCCCAGCATGCTCCAGCATGAGATTCGCGAATAGGCTGTCTCATTAGGATTGCTTACCTTCTCAAGAGGGAAAGACGGCCTCTTGCCTTGTGTTTCATTGCACAGTGTCTAAATACCGTTGCAGTCAGCCTGCTTGCTCCTTAGTGCCTTCGCCATTTTTGGTGAATTTCTCATGCCACTTAGCTCAACACAAGTTCTGAAAACCATGCCAAACTTTATGTATGGTACATCTGTAGAGTTAGAAGTCCAGTTCCTTATAGACTTCACAGAAACATTCAGAGGTTCATTTTGAAGTATTTGCCTTCGGATAAGCAGAAATGCAAAAACTTACACAGGGCTTTCACCCGCTTTCTGATCAACAGATTCCTCCCCAGTGTCTTTGAGAATGCCCAGCTCCAGCTCCTTATGGCACCTGTCTTATGTAGTGCAAAATACCACAGTCCTCCCAGTTTTAAACAAAGATATTGGGTGAAACACTCCATCAAACATGCGTACTCCAGCTGGTTTGATAAAATTTGTGACTTACACTTTTCCTTCCTGGAGCATGTGGTCAGAGATAAACACCGTCCAGATGGTCTTCTTAAAATTAGACTATTCTGCTATAGTAATTGCCAGATAAAAGGTATAATTCATGAAAACAAAGATTTAAAACTCCTGAAAGGACTACAGCAAGACTTTCTACTTAAGACTGTAAAGAAGAACTTTCTCGATGCTAACAGAAAGGAAAACAAGCATTAAGCTCAATCACTTGGTTATATAGTATTTTACCTTGTTTTAAAGCAAGCTGTATGTTTTTTATCCAGAATTTGTCACTGCCCAACCTGATATTTCACAGGTTACACTAACGTTGTGGGAACAAAGTCTAATTCTGACAATTTCACTTATAAAACTCTGGGTGTTTGCTAAAAAATTACACCCATGCTTAAATCTAGATAACTGTGCTCCTGACCAGTAACAAACACTAGAATTTTCACCTGCAGCTTGTCAGGTTTTGAAGTACGAACACACGCACAGGACTAGTTACAGCAACTCTAAATACTGCTACGGTTGATAGGACTTTACACTGGCATGAGAACTGACACGTACACTGAGAGAAAGAAAGGGTACAGAGACCACGCAGCAAATTTATCCTACCCTGACTGTATTGCTGCATGTACATCAGCGGACTTCTCACAAAAAGAATTCTTGATGTCTCAGAAGTATGAGGAGCTGCTGCCCTAGACTCCATCCTAGGCCTGCTTGGGGGGTTCTTAGGACTCTAGGCCGCTTCGCTTCGGGACCTTAGAACCATTTCAGAAAGGTCAGAAGTACATGACATTGTGAACTCTTGAGAGCTGTTCTAAAATTCCATGACAGAAAAGGATTTCAAATTTGTGTTATCTTAAGATCATTAACTTGTTGAAATGTTGCGGTTTTCTACGGTGTAGTTTCAGAGATCTCTTGATTGCGACTTATTTCTTACATTAACCTTTGATTAACCAATTGCATTTCCTTCCATAAGCACCAAGATCAGTCGTTTCTTCTAACAAGCTCCCACTCGAACCATTCTTCTCCAAATTGTCATTGCACGTACCGGGAATTTTTCTTAATATCACAAGCTTTCTATTCTCTCTATCTTAAATCAGAGAAGAGTCTAATCAGACTGATTAGACTTTCAGTGAATTACTTCAGACTGATTAAATATCTTTGTTAGAGTTCCAAATAGTTATCATAGGACCCTTACTCTGTGCTAACCCTAGACTACAAACAACAGAGATTATCCTGTAGGTTGACTGCACTGTATCTACACTAGAAACAGCACTCAGAATTTAATTCTGCAAAAATGCAGAATCCCATGATTTCAGTATGTTAATTTCTATTTGTTCAAGTAATAAATGTACACTCTCTGACTTCATGAATAATTTGCCTTTTAAGAGAAAATAAGCAAGAATTACAACAAGGGAGTTAGACATTACAAGGTCTGATTCATATGCTAATCCAAACTTATGCTTCCATAACTTAGTTGAACTCCATGAAGTTACAGTGACTCAGAAAAGGACTAACATAATGACAAATTGGGTCCAGTATAGTTTAAAACAGGTTTCACCTTATCTTATTTGAAATAGCCCTACCAAAATTTGATTGAGGTAGGTCCCACAAACGGCTAGAAAGAAGAATCCCAGTGCCACACCCTGAGAACTCTAGGAATAGAATTTGGCTGAAAATAAGTAATGCAAAAATGCAAGGTCATGCAGGTAGGAACTTACATTACATGAATTTACACTATGCACGAGAACTTGTGGAATGGAAATGGGAGAGGGGAGATAAATTTGTCATGACTAATAATCAATAGTACAATGTGCCCACGTGGAAAATCAAAGTCATCTTAGAAAGGTATTCCGTGAAATATTTTTGGTAGGTAATTATTCGTGACACATAAGCTACTTTCAAAATTTGCTTTTAAATACTCCGTCACAATTCTGGTCACTCATGTTGAAGAACAAGCACTCTCTATCTGGAGCAAGTAGACAGGGAAGCAACCATTATGATCGGAAGGCTGGATAGCCTGTTTTTCAGGGAAAACTAAAAGAATGCCTGGCATCCTGAATCTCTTAGAAGAAAGGCCAAGAGGAGATATGTTTGCTCTATATAAACACATCACAAAGTTAAACATTAGAGATAGAAGAGCTGTTTAAGCTAACAGGCAAAGAAGAGGAGTGGCCATGGAATAAACACAGAACAGGGATTATTAGAAGTTCTTGCCTGTCAGATGAGAATATTTATGGAACAGTTTTACAGTAGCAATAGAGAAACAGGAAAAAAAAATCTCATGAGATTTAAAATAATCAAGTTGTATAAATTACTATGGGTCATGGTTGTTTGCACAGACAGAACATTAAACCCCAATAGACGTGGAAGATTCAAGCATGTGTTACCACATTCCCTGATTTGGGAGATGGACAGTGTCCCTCCTGAGATATTAAGGGTGCATTCCCACCTGCCAGGAGAATTCCATAGCTATCAATCAGGCTTTGTGCGACAGTGGGAGAGCAGGGCAAAGGAATGATCTTTTGATCTGTCTTTTGCAAGCTGTTCCACCCTGCTTGAAATGACTCTGTACCTATGGAGGCACCCAGGAGAAGCAAATCTTAACTCACTAGGCCTGAGCGGTTGGACGATGCTCTCAGTCATAGGGTTTAGTTTTAGGCAGCCCTGCGAGGAGCAAGGAAGTGGACTCAGTGATCCTTATAGGTCCCTTCCAACTTGAGATATTCTATAATTCTATGATTCTAATGTGCATTATTGGTACACAAAGCAAGAATCTCACAACTATTTCTGCTCAGTACTTCTAATAAAGCCAGAAGCAGATATTTTGCTGTCCAGGAAGATTCCTAGTGGTTATTTAAATATCTGCAGGACTAGATAGAGTGAAGTAGCAGTTTGGGGTATCTACCTTTGAACTTAATTTTTAAAAGTGATACTATGCAGAAAAAAAGTACCTTTGCTCATTTATGAATCTGTCTTTTAGATGGAGTACATTTTAGCTAACTAAATCTGATTCTAAAAGTCAGAGTGCTGGAATTTAAGCCAATTTAAATAAGATTTGCTTCAATGATTCCAAGGAAACGTGTTTTATACAGAAAGGTTTTCAGCATGATAGATGCAATTTTGCACACATTTTTAGCCTATTATCAAGATATAGCAGTATATTGTGTTATCATATTGTCAAGTTAAATGAGAAATATTTTGTTATTTCTCTTTAACAAATTCATTCCACGCATATATTTCATTTAGGGAGAAGGGTTAATTGGCTTATATTGGCTGAAATGTTTCACAGAAAACAATTTGACTTTATTGCAAAATGAAAACATCTTTTTTGGGAACCTCCTTCTAGTGCTTTAAGGATTGTCATTATGTTGAACATTCAGTGGTAAATGCATCTCACTGGAAGCGAGAAAGAAAGTCTATAAAGTCAATATACTGTCATGCCAAATATCTTCCCAAAGCAAGATGGGCTGCCAATTCCTCCTAAAGAAATCTCAAAGGGAATTAAATTATATTCTTCACTGCCTAAAAGTCCCTAAACACAGGTTAGAGCCGGTTTTATGAGGTGCTGTGCTTGCAACTATATGCAAGTGCATCTAAAAGAGCACCTTGCTATGCTTGCAACTGCCTCACTCTCATCAAATCCACAAATGAGCAGTGACCACTGACCGAGGCGAAAAAGTTCACAACAATAAACTATTAAGTAGCCTTATACAACATGCATTGAAATCAACAGAAAACTTTCCAGTCACTTCAGTAAAAATTGAATAGGATCTTATAGGAATAAGGATAAGGAATAAGGAAATAGGATCTTGTAGGATATTAAGAGGATTGGGGCTTTTGGGGTGTGGGCTTTTTGCCCCTCATTAAGACATTGTAACTTCTGGTTTTGAGGCAATTATAGTAGAGAACATAAAAGACAATACAAATTTCAGACGTGCAAAAGGCCAATTTAATTCCTGATCAAGCCTGAAGAAATTAAAGGGAAGTTTTTGGTGCATAAAAGCAATAATGCATTATATTAGAACCCATTATACTCTCACTTAAACTCTTGGCTTTTTCCATTCATTTTTACGTGAGCAAGAATAGCTCCATGACTGCAAGTGCATTAGGGATGGAACCCTGGACCTTCAAAAGCTCAAGAGGCCAAGTTCATTTTGTTATTCATTTCATTGCTTCAAGGCAGGGTAAGCTATACCTGTGTTATTCCTTTGGCATGAAGTAATATTATGTCAACTGCTGGTTGTTACAAGACCTTGGCCCAAAGCAGTTAAGGATCCTTTTTTAAATTGAACAAACCACGCTGACCTGAACACTCACTGATAATGTCTGGGATCACTAAATGCCTTCTCTGCTCTTCCTTTAGTTGTCTTTTTTTTCCCCTACTAACAACCACTGAGTCTCCTTGTGAAACAAATAAATACTTCATCAGAGAAAAGAATGGAAGATACTTTGTTTTGGGAAAACACAGAAAAAAATCTTTCCACGTAAAACAGAGTACCTTTTACTATAGTCCATTGATCTATACACCAGTGCAAATACCCCGTAGCCAATTTCCATTTTCAGAATCACTGCCACATCCCCAAGTACTATCATTAGTCATGCAGTCTCAAGATTCCTGAAATATTGGCAGTATATTAAGAAAATATTGCTTAATTCTACCTAGTGGTTTCATCTCAAGGTAGCAGAAACATTGGGCATAATTCACCCTCTCTTCGATTCTGTCCATGGCTGCAACAGGGTAAGCCAAATAAAAAGACCATTTCACTAGCTCCACGAATACTACTTTCGTTTGGTTGATTGCCCAGGAAACCTCCCATTGCTGCTTTTCTTTCAGGAAGATTTTGAACACCATGGCAGTCTATAGTCACCTGGGGAGGGGACAAGAGACTCTTAAAAGGCTGGGCAGAGGCACAGAGCGAGCACATGAAGCACAAGAAGCCTTTCCCCATTCTCTGTTCCTTGCTTTGAGAGGGATGGCCTTGTCTATTTAAATAGTAACTCTTTACTCCAGAAGCTGATTGCAATGACATCACTAACAGCAGCCCAGTGGCATATTCAGCCCTATTTTGCCACGCTTGCATGTTCTGGAGTTACATCAGTCGTAATATTCTAATAAGGTTAAAAAAGACAACAGTTAAGATACCATTAAAGGTGATCAGACATTGATCAGAAGCAATGCCTAGCAATTTGCTGAACAGCTTATGGTTTTCAGACATCCCTTCCATATATGTCTGAGCTTTCTAAAAAATCTCTTTTTTTCTTTGAGTCAAATTTTGCAAGACTAGCATTTTACACTTTGAAGAATTCTTTCTAAATCACTAGAAATTATTAAATAGAAATATCACAAGCTTCTGTACAATACAAAGACGTTAGAATGCAATGCAAAACAATTAATATTTGGATAAGGATCAGTGAAACCAAAATGAGTCAAGCTACTTAAAGGCAATCTCGTCAGAACAGTGCTTCTCTACAATATTTTTCAAACTTTACAAGTTACACATACCTCGTAGATGAAATTCTTCAATATTTTTCATTAAAATTCATTTTTCCTTTGTCTGTTCTTAACTGTAGAGTAGATGAGTTGCTGATCCTATTGCTAAGCACAATTAGTGCTGCTCAGACCACCACAGTTCTTCTATTTCTTGGCCTTCAGTACTAAATTTCTTGTAACTTAGATCTTTTGAACATACAACACAAACACTGCAAGTTCTTCCCTTCTGAGAAACCCATATTCTAATGCAGACATATATGTATTACACAGGAAATAATTCAGATACGTAGGAACTGCGTTATCACTTGTAAAGAGATCAATGATGAAAGCCTTTCTGAAATCAAATACATTTCAAGCAGGATAGAAAGGACCCTTTTTTGACCTAAGCGGTTATCCCAAGGGCTATTTCAGGTAGGAGGTGAAACTGATAATAGTCGTATATTTCTTCAGTGTCATCCTGTTTATTTACAAAGAATGCACAAAGTCTGGTTCCTCTGAACGCAGCAGAAATCAAACAGCAGGAGGTACAGCTCCTTTGCCCATGGGGTCAAGACTCTTTCTAGCTAGCACTTAGCCCAAAAGATCTTTCTCTAAGCTTTTCACAAAGCTACATTCTCAATGTTTGTTCTCACTGTGTCCTCAAATGCTTTGCTCTCCACTTCTCTGCCTTTTCTCTTGTTTCTCTCAGAGAGAGATATTCACTTTTACCAAGCAATGTCACCACGGTGTGCCCATCTAAGAAAAGCTCTGAAGTTGCCTTTCTACTGGGAAGTCATACATTTTCAGTGGGCGCCTCTATTTTTTCAGCAATCAATTCCATAGATACTTTGGCTATGCACACACAAATTTATTAGTAATGACTGTCAGATTGACTAGATTTCACACAATTCATAAACACACAAGTCTCTTTCTACATGAGAAAAGACAGTTCATTTCAATCACACAATGTACTTGAAAATATTGAAAAAATGATGACTGGATTTTATTACCCTTAGGCAGGTTTGCTGGCATTTAATTACGTAGTCTCATTGGGTGAATCTTAGAAAGGCTCAGCATACAGCTGGCAGCCCTGGAGCAAAGATAGACATATTTTTAAATCTTTCCAATATTAAGCATTTCGAAGGAATGATTCCTGACATAATGTAGACAGACGGAAGGTACTGCCTAAAACTGCAGAGAGGCCTCCTGGTGCCTTAGAACTCTGCAGCTCCTCTGCTATCATGCTCTCAGCAGATCTCCCTTCCTAAAGCCGTGTCTCTGGTTAAGGCAGCTAGTCTTCTGAGGCGCAGTGAGTACAGCTGTTTTTCCCAAACAAAGTTTTCCCCTTCCAAAACTACGGCTAAAGTAAACAATGTATTTTCAGCAACCATTTACATACAAAACGTGAGCTGTATTGATTCTGTCTTGACTATTTCACGTGAAATGTGTTGCTGTAGGTCTACAGGCACCAGGAGAGAATGCAATTAATTGCTTCACCTCACTTGTGCATAATTGTGTAACAGAAAGTAAGTGTATAGGTGCCAATAAAAGTGCCTTTTTTTGTTTCTATATGTGTCTGACTTTTTGACTGTTGCACAGCATAACTGACATGGACCAGCCAGAGACACAATGTGGAGGACAACTACACAGCACGTCATTTGTGTGCTGTTATTCCCAGCTGTCTGTTTGCAGTTTTTGTTTGCGCTGCTGCTTACTGCTAAACCAGACACTTACGCTTGAAACAGCATTTTTATGGGCTTTATCTACGTTGCTCTCTGAACCAGAAATCATGTGGAGTTTATATGCAAAAGATAATTCTTAACATATAGCTAGGAATGGTCATACTAAGATGGACACTCCTAAATATTATTGTTTGTCAATGGAAAGTGACCAAAATATTAAATGAACTGATTTTTACTAGTTTGGTCATAATGATTAATTTCTCGCTTGACAGGGCATTGTGATTATAGGGCCAAATGCAGAAGATATTGATTTTTTTTTTTTTTTTTTTTTTATTTCACTTTCCTTCAGGCTATATGAGTTTTATTTATCAGGTTTATTTAACACCATGGGGCTTCTTCTGCAAAGCGTTATTTTTACGATCACATGGCTAGTGGATGACAGCGGGTACCATTAGATAAACAACAAAGTTAATTGTCTTTTAGTATGAGCAAAGACTTGAGGATTTACCCAGCAACGTAAAGCCTATTAAAACAGGATGAAGCAAAGCAGAGGTGAATTTCCTTTCACTTTACCTGTGCAGAATGCTAAAATTATTAGGTTCAAATTAATACCACCTTAACATCACCTTCAGAGGTAGTTCTGGGTACAAGGAGCTCAGTAGGAAAGCCAATTTAAAGACTTACTGGCCTTTTCCTCATGGCACACCAGGTACTTGGGACATGTGGTTTTCCATGTCCATTTGTACCGGAATAACTGCTCTGGAGTTGTGCAGTAAACTGGATGAGTATCTGATTTGGGACAAAATAACCCAGGTTTTTTGTGTTTCAACAAGAAGCCTAATCCTAATGCAGTCAGTTGTGTGATTTTGAAGCAGTGCAGGGGTAGGAATCAGAGAGTCTTTAAGACTGCTCCTAAAACACCTGTATCCAGGATCTACAGCTTAATTCTCCCCTCTGTAGAGCAGCCTTGAGAAATTAAAGGAAATCATTCTGCTGACAGCCAAGAAGCAGATCTGCAAATAGGATCGGTTTCAATCAATGGATAAATACAAATCTTCCCTTTTTTTCCTGATAAAATACTGTTATCAGAGTAGAAACCTAATCACTTGCATTTCCTATCTTGCTCTGTAGACTATTATCCTCTTCCAATAGTTATAGGTTGGTTTTACAGGTTTTTTTTCCTGTTTTCCTAAAGGAAACTAATTGGATGCTACAAACATAACAAATGTGATATATCACATTTAACTCTGTCTAGCTATCTGCCTCTTCTACCCATATCCTTCATAATATTTGAACCCTACTGTCTGTATTCAGCTACGTATGAAAGAGAAGTATTGAAGATAATTATGTTCCTTCAAGTACTGTGAAAATCAGCAGTTAGAGGGAAGGATAGGGGATAAACTGCTGTCCTGCTGAGAGAAAGACAAACAGATTTCTGCCCGTATACACTCCATTTGCCAGCAGCTTTCTATCGAGTCAGCAAGTGCATCCTGGCTGGCTGATCAGCACGCAGATAGTTCCAGACTAGGTACAGCATTGCTGTCTCTTGCCTGTAAGGAATATCACAGATGACATGAAAGATAACTCAGCTGGAAAAGGTTAGAGACAAAAGACACAAATTATATAAGAAAAAAGACTTCATTAGTTCAGCTCTTCGTGGAATAGCCGATAGTCTTGGACCACATGAATTACATCATGCATGTCTCATACAAGGATACATTTTCTAGAAGATAAATTATTTGGCATGGTGCAAGTTATGTGTCAGAAAAGAAATGTTAACATCAGGAAAACTGAAACTTTTCAGCCATAGCAAACTTACACTGTAGAATATGATTAAGTTAGACTCTTTGTCCTGTTTCTCCTGCCTTTTTTTTTTTTTTTTTTTTTTTCTCCTTTTTTCCTGACTTGGAAAGTTCTGCTCTTTGCTCAGCTGCTGCTGCATTTTTATTCTCTCAGACGTTTTGTAGGTCACAAGGGTATCGTTCTGACTGAGATGTGGTCAGACAGAATAAGAAAAATCGATTTTGGAAAACCTCTGTTAGCACTCTTTCATGAACATTTTGTTATATCCATTGTGAGCTTTTAAAAGACTGAACCTGTGAATTTGCTATTGCCATGTCTTTGTATGATTTTTGTAGGCTTATAAGCTGAGAAAGAGCTGCACAGCATAGAAAACACCCCAGTCTTCATGTGCACTGGGACAGATTCCCTTTTGTATTAGATAGATTGTAATTTAATATTCTGTGCACAGGCATGCAGAATTTCTTGCTGGGCACTGAATTATGCAGAGAACTGTAGACCTGCAAACAGGAAGCTAAGCTTAGAAAGGATAATGTATTAAAAGTGCCAGTGAAAAGCTGTTCTGCTTTCTGTGTTCTTTAACTCCCCCTAAAAGTCCTCTGCCCTTTACTAGATCTACGGGAAGATATGTGGTACAGATGTACTGAAAGGTAAAGTTTTTTCAAAGACTTGAAAACTAACAGTCCTATCTATCTGCCAAGCTTTTATACAGTTCCCTTCAGCATAACACCTTGGAATTTCCACTGATCAGGTCTCTGAAAAATCAATGCAGAAGATAAATTAAGTATATCTGAGTGTTTGTGTGAGACTGAAAAGCCTTTTGATTCATTATCTCAGCACTGTTTTTTAGTTTTTTTCCACAGCAGCAGAGTGGAGGAAAAAAGTAAAGACTTGTGATTAGATAAACTCCTTTTAATTTTTCCATTCCATCTTAGCCAGATGGAAACACATGGACAATTGGTTTACAGAGATCTTTATCCTCTCTCCTTCATTAGCACCACAGGGAAGTTTCTGTAGTGGCTAATGCACTTACTGACATGGTTTCAACAATTTAATCACCCAGAAGCCTCTCTGTAAGGTCAATGTTCTCTACATTTGTTCCAACTCATTTACTGAGTAGAAAGGTGAACTTTTTCATTCCAGGTATGTCATTATGGAAATCATGTTAATGAATCAAGACACTGGAGGGCATATGTATCTCTGTTAGTGCAAGATTAATGGAGACTTTATCAAGGAGGTTTCAGCCTTAGATTCTTCTGGTAAATCCAGATCTAAAGTTTAACTGTACATTAATAGTCTGGACTTTAAACTGGCATAGCAGCTTCCATCTCAGAGAAACTCAAAACATTTTATAAACACCAATATAGTACACATAAGGAACAATTCTTCTATTACTGAAACACAACTACCTGAGGGCACAAAGAAGTCGTAGCACACAGCACCGCATAGTAAACTGGGATTGATGTTAGGACACACATATTAAGAATCCTATTCCTGACAGAAAACTCTTGTTGTTAATTAATGGCAAGAATTATTTTTTTATATATTTATATATCATATGTATATTATATACTCCATATTTGTTTTTAAGCTGTAGAGTGAATTGAACAACAAAGTTGGCATGTGTCGCGGCACAAATATTCACATACTATTCCCTAAAAGTGTGCTGCAGAAATTATTCTCTGATTCTAGAAAAAGTAATGAAGTGTGTTTTGTGATTTAATCAGCTTGCTTACTCATGAAAGCTTCCAGACATCAAACAGAACAGTGAGAACAGGACTGAAGAGAGTAATAAATAGTAATCTAGAATTAGCGGGAAGTGATATTTCTAATTCTTCCCATACTACATATCACTGCTTGCTGTTCCATCGTGATTCAAAGGCCTAAAGGAGAGAAAAGGAAGCGCAGGTGCACTGAATATAGAAATTCTTTATAGCTGAGAAGGATGGATAATTTCTTTACTTCCAAGGTAGCTTCAGGTCATAATGTGATTTTGGGCTCTATATTCAGCTCTGTTTTAGAGAACAATTTGAATACATTTGCAATTAACAGAAAGCTATATTCTAAAAAGATGCGGTTTCTCTAATAAAACCTAATCTCAGTTTTTATTAATAGAATTCAACACAGTGCTATTTGGAATTAACTTTGCTTCTTCCCTTTGCTTTACCATTATATTATAGGAAATTGGTAAAATCAGACTGACACACGTCAGAGTTCATGCATTTAGGAAAAAAAACATGCACTGCTGACCTTTTCATTTTAATTTTTTTGCAAAAAAAAGACATATAATCAGTTTAAAAAGCTTTCTATATCCGGAAATTCTGCTCCTTTCAGTATTTTTTTTGCTTTAATTTAAAAGCTTTGGGGACAGAAAAGATTTAGAGTTTTCATATTCGCTGTAGTTTCAAGTAATGAAAAATAATCAGGCAGATCAATATAAAAATATAGGTAAAATCCGAAGGACAGCCCAGATTTCACATTCAGCTCAGGATGTATTTGGGTATGACTGTAACACTGTCTTTGGAAAGAAAGCAAATATTTTGATCTTTTCATGTAGTACAGCATTATATCATATGCAGTAGATCTGACGAAAGAGAGAGGCAGCCTCTCCTAACAATAATTTTTCTATCAATTTTGTTTCTATATGTTTAAATATATAACTATTATAGTAGAAATTCACAACAAAGTGACTCTGATCCTGACAGAAGTCTGAATATATGATAACTATGGCTCTGAAAAATAGAAGAGAAAAAGACAAGGTGTATACCTTGTTCTGCCATATAAACCTACCTCTGTCCTCTGGGAGCAGTGACAAACACTGGGAATATACTCTACAGGTATTCCAGCCAGGGCTATCCTAAAAAACAAATGCCAGGAGGACCATTTACCTTTTTAGGACGTACAGTATTTCCCACATAACTGCCTCATCTCATTCCTCTTTCGGGAATTCCACCTGTTTTTCTCCATAGTAGCAATAACGTACTGACTGGTGAAGAATATATATTTTAGCAGGTTGCCAGGACTCAGGATGTAGAAGTTCCTCTGCATTTTAGCAATCATAGATCCTTTGTTCCTGTGCTGAGTTATGTGAATCATGCACATACAGAAGCAGAATGATCTATTTTTGCCAGGAGGACTCAAGTAATCTAGTTAGTTGCACATACAGCAGAACAATGAAAAGAAAGAATCCTAGAGTGAATGTCAATGAAAGGTTAAATCTGACAAGTCTGACATGCTTTGCACGGAAGTGAAATAGTTTGCTAGAAGTACAGCAAGCTTGTGTTCAGTGCCTTTGTCTTCATGTATGTATTGCTGTGAAAGCACAGTTGGGAGGGACTCCTCTCTCCTACATATGACATATGTTCCTATATATGATACACAGCAATCGGATCCCTTCATAGACAATGGAGTTAAATAAGCGTTCTTAAACTTTATTTTTAAACTTTATCTCTCCAGTCTTAATCTTTTCAGGAGTCAGGTGGCCCATAAGGAATTCCTTAGAGCTGGAGCGACTGGATCCAGAGATGGAACCTGCTTTTTGGGTTTGAACCCAGACAGATTTGTCACATCATAGCTTGATATATGGTAATCTAAACCAATATAGAGCAAAGCCTCATTGCCACTAAACCTCTTTCTACACTAACATTTTAGATACCTATGTGCTAGGAACTATGTTAATAGACTTTTCCTTTCATTAATAGAATTAATTCATTCCCCTTTGAGCAGAGGAGCATTGCTGGTTAAGACAGTTTCCCCACCCACAGTTGTAAGTTCCTGAGAACCATCTCTGTGGGTATAAAGGATCTGTACATCTTGGATAAGAAAAGCAGCGCAAATAACTTTAGAATTTTCCTCCTACACCTTGCTCAGTCTCCTGACCTTCACGATAAGCAAGATACATGACTTGGGGAAAGTAAAAGAACAGTGCCACCATACATTATAATTCTCCAAAATACCATTTCCAACCTTCAACCATTTCGGGCTCATCCTGTGCTAGATGTGCTTTCCATGCACTTAGTAGCCCCCACCATGGAGCTCTTTTCCATGATTTTCCCTAATCTCCCTTAGTCCCAAATAAACATTTAGTAGCTACAATATAATGCGGCAAAGAGTTCTATAGCTTAATGAGTTTATTTTTACAAGAAGAGAAATCGCACCTGACAGTTAAGATGACCTCTTGCCCCGACCCTGCATCATATCTTACAGTTATTCATATCCTGAATTCTTATGATAAGAGGCAATTGTGAAAAAGGCAATTTTATATGCAAATGCAAAGAAGGAGCACAAACTAGTGGCTACTGGATTACCTTTAATCTGTTTCTTGATAATTTTGGGGGAGGAGTTAATGGTAGAAAAATATATCTGTCTGCACTTCTTAAGAACTCATCTCTTCTGTTTAAATATAAAGTGAGTCAGAAATTGTCATTTTCTATTCTGCTATATGTTTTGCATTTGTGAGAGGCACACATTCCTTTCTGTTGGTCCTCTGTACCCATTTTCTTCACTGCAAGATAAAGTAGCTCTCAGCTGTGCATTGCTGCGATAATTGAAGCAGATTGTGAGTGATTTGATAGATATGACAAAGGTAACCTTCAAATCATTCTCTTTTATGATAGATACAACAAAACCGCCGCACACACTGCCTTAGCTAGGGGTTATAGAAAGGGTACCTCCCCACTTCCCAATACAGAGTTCACAGAGCAACGTCTTATCAATGCCCACCTCACTGCCTAGTGTTATAGATTATCAAAAAGTGCAGAGGTGCGGTGGCTGATCGAAAGAGCCTTAGCCCTCCAATGATGGAAAAGACAGGGACTTCCACGGACGGTGCCTGCAAATACAAACTGAAAAAGAGAAAACTGGGTCAGCAGAAGACTGCCGTATCCGTGTTATTCATAAGGCAGTAGTCTACAGATCAGTACCTTTTGGATTCAGGTGTTTAATAAGCTCAGAGAGCACTGCAGAACAGAAGAGCCTCTGACTGACATCCAGGGATCTCGCGTCTGCTTCTGTACAGAATGAGCTGTAATACTGCAAAAGACTCAATACAAAAATGCTTTGTTTTGCATGAGGTACTCGGATTCTGTTATAATGTACAAGCAAGAACTCTGGGCATCTTAGTCAAAAGAAAACCTAATTTCTGGGTTAGAATTAGAGTTCTGTATATGAGAGAGAAAATGGTGCAAGGAGGAGGAAGGCAAGAAAAGAGGAGGCAGGAGGGATGCCTTATCATCCATGAATAAAGAACTTCAATTCACTTTTATTCAGGGAATAAGGAATAGACCATGCAGGGGTTCGAGAAATTATACAGGGGTCCTTTCCAGGGCCTTGTGGCAGAGTAAAGCCACAAACTGCCAGTGTTTAATTTTTTTTTTTCTTTACATTAAATCAGTATTTTTCTTGCAAAGAATGCTTTCTCTGAAAGAAAAATACAGGCTGAGTGCAACACTATGTGTTTTACAGCTACTGTTCCACAGATTTACAGCATATGATTGAGTACAACAGCATGAAAAGAGTCAAATTGAGCCTCTACTACAGAAAGTGAACGCATGCTTTTTATTTTTTTTTCCTCTTCTAAAGGAATTGTTCCTAACGTCAGCAATTTATTTATCAATTTGCAACTCTCACCTGCTTGCTTTTCTCATTGGTTTTAGTTCAAAACAGCTGCATGAAAAATTACATAAGGAGTAATATACTGAAGAGAATTGCTTGGAAAAAATCATCATCAAGATTATTTTTTTTTAGCCTAAGTCCTACTGCTTTTATTATGTGTAGTTGAGTATATTGAAGTTTAACTCAAACGTTGGGTGAATCTCAGACTCATACAGAAGCTTTAAAATCATCATAAGAGTTATTAAGTAAACAGTTTATAACAGATACCCAATATAACCTTATATTTATGTATTTTCAATTTTAGGTATTTTACTATTTTATACATATTTTCATGTTTTTATATAAAGTAGCTATTGTTATGATTCTGAATGGTAGAAGACTTGACACATCTTCAAAGAGCATTTATTTTCCTCTTGACAATGGTAAGAAAAAGCTTTTCACAAGGATTTTGGAAAAAAATATGGTCAGTAATTTGCTCCAGTAGCCTTCAGAAATCTCTGAGTGCTTCAGAATATATGCTAACAATCTCTTGGAGTCTCAGATCTCTAGAAAAGTCAAATTCCATTTCATACATTTGTCAAGACATTTTTTCAGTTTCCCTGAGTAATTAGGGTTGATTTGAGAAGGGAGATATAAAAACTTAAACTGGGACATCAAATTATTGTCTCACAGAAAAGAAAGCACCAGATTATAATTCTATCCCTCCTGAGTACCAAAAATAGACCTGAAGGGGGGAAAAAAAAAAGTAATAGTGAAGTTCCCAGTCAATCTCTTCTTAACAAACATGTTCTAAATGGATTTCCACTTGCCATGTATCCACAGTATATGTGTGCATATATATATCTCTCTCTCTACATATATATCTCTATCTCCACAACATTTCTCTGTTTTCATTGTTAATTCTTTCTTTTCAGAACCACTCACTAATTTCCTTCATCGTACTCCCTCCTCTGAACACCAATATGTCTCATTAATTGTGAATGGTATCTGTTAGCTTGCACCTCTTCAGTTCTGCTCCTCTGCATCCTGGTCCCCCATTACTTCAGTTTGTTGCCATGATGCAGGATGGTGTTGAAGCTTTTTCGTCTTCACCATCAACCTCCGACCCTCTGGCCTCTCAGCTGGAACTCATTATTGCTTCAATACAGAAACCCTTATCCCTAAAACTCCTCACAATTAAGGGAGAGATCTGGCTACACTTCAGGCTTAGCATAACTTTCATAAAGGGCAGAGCTCCTCTCCAAAATCCATGCTGTTATCTAGAGAGAAAGTAGGGGACTGGCAGAATGATTCAGTAACCTGACATGAACCTGAGCAACACAAAGACACGGATGTTCATTATGGAAAAATTATCTCCCACAGTACACTTGCTTAGAGCAAGCACTTTGGTATGGAGATTGTTTCTTCTCCTCTGTTATGCAAGGGTAGTACAATGGGGAGCCAAACTTCATGGGTCCAATGGGGCATCAACATGACATAGAACATCAGCATCTGAAGGAAAGAGCAAGTCTCATGACAGCCTGTGTGAGAATGATTGCCCCCAAGTTTAGTTTCAGTCATCAAATCAGTCACCTGCTCCTACTTGTTGATATGTATTGGACTGAAAAGGAAGCATTTTTGTTTCCAAATGAAAGCTGATTAAGAAAAGCAGGTGTCTGAGACACTGTAGCTTCCCCTTTTTCCACACTTTTGGCTGTTCATCTCGTTTTCAATTCTGGTAATTAACAGAGCTAACCTCCAGTCAGTATTCTTTTTTCCAGTTTATTGTTGTAACTGGCACACTACTCATGGTTTCTGTGCCGACCACAAAAGAATTGCTTTGCTTCTTCTCTGCCTTGTGCCTTCCTCATTTAAATTATATAGGTTTTTGTACGTTTCCATTGGCCCAGACTTCCCTTGCTGCTGGCTGCCACCTCTCTCTGCAGCGTGCTCTGTTTTGTTGCTCTGCCTCCAGAGGTATGGATAGGTTGAGCTCTTTCCAAAGCAACTCAATGAGCTTAGCTGGAGTGAGGCAAAAACAATAGCAACTGGCAGCAAAGAGCAGAGAGACTGACAGAGGCTTTTAAATATTATGGTGTTAGAAAGCACACAGGAATTATAGATGGGAAGAAAATGGAAGAGAGAAAAATATAGGACAGGAGAGAGCAAAACATAAAAGACAATGAAGTGGTCAAGTGACAAGCTCTATAGTGACAGTCTATTGTATTAGTCACCAGAAACCTGGTTTACGTGTAGACAGACAATACTGCCTAGACAATGACAGGACACTTGTTTCCCTTGTTCTACTTTCATTGTCCTCTCTTTGTTCCCCCCTTCTCTTCTCTCAGTTCTTTTTTCCTTCTAGTTCTTTGAATTACTTCTTTACACTATAGATTTTTCATCTCTTCAGTTTATCTCTCTTAGCTTTTTGCTCTTGTGTTTGAAGCAGAGATGAGGAAGAGGAGAGGAGTTATACAAGCTTTCATTGCTAAGGACAAAAGCTTAGACTTTGAAGCAGCAATGGAGGAGGAATCAGCAGAGAGAGGAAAGCACTTGTTTATTTCTCTAGCTCTTGTGTTACATTTTGTTCCACTATCCTATTAAACTTTTTTTTAAACATAGCACGCACTACTTTTCACGCACTCTGCTCATTTCCAGTACCACATAATTACATGCCTACGATCCTGGCAACATCAGATGACTACTATGCATAAGGGTTATTACCAGTTCTCACAATTTTATCACCATCCTTATAATATTTAATGCTTTTCTTGAAGGCCCATCTCTCATATTCACATCATTATGTGACAATCTCAAGTTATATTCTTTGAAAAATAAATGAAGGGTGGGATTCATCTCACCTAATTTAATATGTGTAGAACGTAGACATCTACATCTCAGCTAACCCCCTAGGCTGACTTTATAGTCAATGAAGAGAATGAGGCAATTTTAAAGCATGACTCTTCTGATCTATTTTAGGAGCCTATTTTAGGAAAAGATACGCTGCCCCCAAGAAGTGCCTATTTCTCCCCACTGATACAGAGGAAGCCCAGGATGAATAGCTGAGCTGCAGATGATGACATTTGGTCAGATGAATCCTTTTTACCTCTGGGTTTGGCAGAAAAAAATTAGAAAGTAATGTCTAATATGGATGACCTTCTAATTACTATAACATTAATATGCAAATAAGAATAACCCCAAATATTTTATTTAAAAACACACAATCTACAAGAATTTCAGGCTTTCATTTCACTGATACATTTGATGACCCGGCTCTTTTTTGTTATTTCGTGATTTTTGAATACTTGAAACTGATATTAAATACTGCTTTATAACCACAATTTCCCTTCTCTTCAGATCATTCTTTGTCTCTCACTTCAACCATCTTGCAGTTCACTCACTTTTCAAGGCTTTTTTTGTTTCCTGGGATTCACTGTATTGACTTCTGCAAGGGTATGTGGAAGGCAAGAACATCTGCTGCACAAGGTTATCTGCTCAAGGATCTTTTCAACGCAAAAGGAGATAATAAGTAAAGGGGGAAGGGATAACAGAGAAAGACAAACATGGTAGACAAAGGGTAATAGAGACAATGGCAAAGACCAGAAGTCTCCAGCTACTAATTTGTGGACCATTAAGAAAATCCAGGCACAGCTTTGGAGAGGCTCAGCCTGTAAATTTAACTGACAAGAAGGGGGAAACATGGGTACTCAAGATATTTCTGTAGGACTACACAAAATCTATGAAGGAAAGTTTAGGAGAAGATGATAAGGCAGGAACAAAGAGGAGATTAGACAGAAACAGGCACAAAAGGGGATGGCTGCATGTAAACCATGACTGGTCGACATGGTTGTCTGACCCAGCCCTGTGCCTGATCATCACAGCCTGTCCTATCTCCTGACTGTATCTTTTCTTAATGACCTCTTTGTGCACTCTCACTCTTTATACTGTGTCCATGTGAGTGCTGCAAGGACTAGGTGTCAGCTGCTGTGGGGACCAGAGTGAGTGGACTTGGTGCCAGCAGCTGGAGTCACAACAGGGGTGCGGGCACCCATGGCCTGTGGACTCAACTACTGGAGCCAGTGGGGTCTCTGTGCCACACAGTGGAGAGAGTGGAGGTCTCAGCCCCAGCGACTGGGGTGGGAATGGTAAGTGTCCTGGCTACGGGGTGAGTGGGGCGGGCACGAGTGAGGAGCCTGAGGAGCTCAGCACCGGCAGCTGGAGCAAGACCATGGATCACAGCCTGTGCGCCGGCTGCTGCAAGGGGGACAAGTGTCTGTATCTCCCCCAAATCCTGTGTATGGGGGGGTGTATTCACTAGCAAACCTCACACGAGACCAGCCAGCGAGTAGGGGACCTGTTGGGCAGGTAAGAGGGCGCGGGATCTGGGCAGGGGTGCTGGATGGACAGAGGGACCATGCTGGTGCCTGGGGGACCACGGAGTGTACAAGTGCTTGTGAATTCAGAGCAGTGCATGTGTGCTTTCACTAATGACCTTTAGAAAACTTTAGAAAATAACTGAGATTTTTATAACTGCCTTAATAAAAAATAATAATAAATATATCCCTCCCTCTCTGTTCTTTAAGCCAGAATTTGAGGTTTTTTCTCTTGTTTATGCACTACATCTGGCTGCGTTTGACACACCTTGCAATACGTATCCCAAATAGAGCTGTGTGCAACTTGGCAGTTTCACTTCCCAGGAGCTCATGCAATTACAGTCTGTCAAACATATATCACTTAGCTAAGCAACAACTAAGGAGAGCAATAATAACCTACAAATTTTTCATGGGAAAGCACTACAGAAGGAGAGGCACCATTCCAAGTGACAAAAAAAAAAAGGGTTATAGCTCCAGGAAGAATAATGAGATAAAATTAAGGAAGGTGTTTCTTTTGATTATTTAGCTAAATATCAGGGGGGGAAAATCATCCTGACTGGGGAATTATTCACCTTGTTACTCCTCTAAGAGAAATATTAGAAGCTCTGTCACTTGGAAAATGCACTGGCAACTGGACAAAGAGGAAAATTAAGAATAATCCACAGGATAAAAAGACAATTAATTTGGGGGGGAACTGGATGCTTTTTCAGGCTTTTAAAAATTGTTTCAGCCTATTGCAGCATATTTTGTGAATGTGTGAGAAGCTTCTCAAAAGCTATCGAATTTATGATTTTTTTTAACAGAATCCTAGGGGGAAAAAATATTCAAAAACATTGTTCGCAAGTAATCTGAATATTTTATTGTCTGTTTTAGATAGCGAGGGAGAATTTTAGTTTCGCCATAGTATTAAAATGATTGGGGATGGAAAGGGATAGCAAGGGATGTGGGGGTGGGATGTTAATACTATGCTGAATAATAAATATTATTCATGATGAATCGGTAGTGAAGACTGGACAACAGTATGAGTAAGGGGGAGCAGCACTGCACTGTGAAGGATCCCCAGAGCAAAGCTGTGGGGAAGAACCTGTCCTCACTGTGGATCAAGTCTAAGTATCTATCACTGTCTTTCAAACTGATGAACAAAAGTGTTCTTATAATTTAAGCAGTGTTGGTCCAATGCCTCACGGGCAGGGTTGTAAGCAAAGCCCCCACGTCTTCTTATGTGACACCAGGCAAATCCTGGCTTTTTTTGGAAAGAAAAGATTGTAAAACTATGTTCTTCACTGTCTCTGGGTATTCACTCACTATCTGCCAAATTCTCAACAGGTTACACAGTCCTGTATTTTCTTCTGAGTTGGTGTTTGTAGTACAGCTTCACTCTCTTTTCTGGCTTCTGAGAAAACAAAATATGTACTTGTTTCTCTTTTTCTTTTCTTCGTATTTTTCAGTATTATTCTTGCTGAATGCTAAACAAATCACTGTTCAACAGTTTGACTATGAAGAAAAGAGTGAGAAGTTATTGCAGCTTCATCTCAAAATGAAAATAATAAATAGTCTGCAAAGGGCAAAGGTTGACTGTTTCTTGCAGAATCTAATTTGCTAAGCTTTGCAAATTAGACCAAGAAAACTGAATGTGTGCGAGGTTTTTACCTCATTCTGTACTCTGCTATTCCATAAACATTTGCAGGATAAAACTATTCAATTAAGATAAGGTACTGTATATTGTTCAGAAAATATATTATGCCTTTTTGAAAGTAAGTTTCTGTTTTCTCATCTCTTTTTTGAAGTTTCCTTTCTTATGGAAAAAGTCTCTGCTTTCTGTGTTCTTGTTTAATTCAAAGTACTTTCCGTGATCTGAAGTAAAAAATCTGCATTAAAAACTTTGTAATACATTAAAATATTATGTATTAGTTTACTGACCCCTGGCTTCAACAGTAAGACGTATGTCATATTCTTAGTGACAGTGTTAAAGCTGTGATATATTATTTAATAGCTTATTATACAACAAACATATCTTATTATATATAATTCTATATTATCATATCTTTATAATCATATAATGCATTATACCATTGTACGATTGTATCTTATTATACAAGAATAATTATGATATTATGAACAAAGAAAGGAAACAGGACAGTTATGACAATGCAATAATCCATTATATTTTTAAAAGCACATGGGTCAGAAGTGAAGACAAAACCATGACTCAAGCAATTAATGTTTTAAACTTCGTAAAACGCTCTCTGTCGGTAATTTATAAACATATATCAGAAGACATCTGTAAGATATCTGCCTAGGAACAACTGCTCAGTGAAGAAACAAATGCACAAATCTGATCATTAGCTTCTACGGCTGCGTGGATTAAAAGGGCGATAATCTCATCCTACTCATTTTTACTTCTCCACATAATTCCAGAAAATTCACAATCATATTCATGGGATTCCCTTGCCCTACCATCATACCAGCAAATGCACCTACATACATGAATGTGTTCTCACAGTACCTCACAGAAGTATATATGAATTATCAGACATAACAGATACATGAAATATTAAGCATCCCAACATTGCACAGAAATTACACAGATTTGTCCCACTCTACAGTAGCAAATCAATTAAAAAAAAAAAAAAAAGTAAAAAAAGGACTGGAAGGACTGAGCATCCCTATGTTTGATTTTCAGATGTTCAGTCCTGCAAGTGAAATTTGAAGTCCCAGCCCAGTTACCATATTGTCTTAGAAACTGAAGTGCTTGGGAATAGCACCCATTCACAAACTCATTATGTTAAGTTAAAAAAATTACAAACATTGGAATGAGAAAAAAGAGTTGCATGTAAAATCCTACTTCTGCTGTGGTCATAAACACCTACGTCAGCAGTTACATGCATCTGGTACACCTACCCAAAACTGAAGTTTACTGGGTGTAGAGTTTACACTACAGTCCAATGTCTTTTCTGTGAAATCGCAAGCAAGTCTTAACCCCTGGCTAAGAAAAATTTATAATTTTATCAATGTTTTCCATTAAGCAGAAAAGCAACATGTAAGGGAAGTTGCTTTTCTTTCTCTATTTCTTTTCTCCTTTCTTCCTTCCTTCCTTCCTCTCTCTCTCTCTTTCTCTTCGCACCCTTCCCTTTGTCTCTCTTTTTTAAAAATGCAAACCCTGAGAGGGAGTTGTTGCAAACTGTGCCTGGGTTCTGGTTCCTCCTTTCAGGACTACCTATGCATTCTGCATTGCAAAGACATTGAGTAAATATAGGAAAAAAAGTAGAAGCCAAATGCATATTTTCTGCCTCCCAACTGAGAAGTGACAGTGCTAGGCCACCGATTCCAATACCTTGAACCCTGCATCCCCTTCTGCATAGCTCAATAAAGAGTCCATGCCTGAATCTACAAGCATGCTTCTGTTTCAAAACCTATAGTTTCAGTGACAGAATTCCAATGATTATAGCTGCGGTACACACCAAGTTGAATTAGTGCTAATGTTCTGAGTGGTAAGACTGGTGCAATAAAAAAAAAAATTATTTTGCTCTTGCTGTTATAACCTTCCTGGGGAAAGAGGGAAGGCAGAGGTTGCTTTCCTGATCAGGCATCCCAGAAGCAATATATTCTCTGTTACTAAAGGTTAAGATTAACTTGAAAATTGACAGCAGGAAGCCCCAAGCTCTCACACAAAAAAAAGCTACAGAATTATCTTCCATGAAATAAATCCTTCTTTACAAAAAAAAAAAAAAAAAAAGCCCATCCTATGTCTATCATTTCACTCAGAAAACTGATGAGCATTCCCTACTCCTGGTGATTTTAAGAGGTAGATACGACTTGAAGATATTGTACTTAGTTGTACAGTCATTAATTACCTTCAGTTACACAGCATAATGTGATCAGTGGTTTTCAGCTTATCTTTCCCGCAAAAGAGTGGCTTTTTCTACCAGCTGGTCATGTCAGACAGCTTGGGGAGGACACTGAGGGGATAAAGTCACCTGCTTAGGTGACTTTAGACTCTCAGTTCTTGAGATGGAATCTACTGCCATTTCACAGACTCAGTCTTTCCCACCACTACTGGAGTAACATAAGAAAAGAAGTTTAAAGCACATTATAGTGATGATGTTGGATACCATCTTCTCAGCTAAATAATGGTGAAATATAGGTAATATACTTTATGGTCAAAGAAGTCCCACACTCACCGTAATTTAGTCCAGTGTTTTTTTTATTAGGCAGAATTCAGCTTGTCCTGTCAGAAACAGACATGTAATAAGTTTTTATCCTGAGCAAGCAGAAGCAAAGCAGCGGAAGGTCTGTGATAAAAAATACGCAGGCAGAAACAGAAGTGAGATGCACATGGCCTGCACTACTTTCCTTTTCCTAAGGCTCCAAGGCACACCAAAATGTCTGAAGCGCTACAGCATGTGCAGGCCCACCAGACGCAAAGCCGGTGCACAGGGATAAATAAATTCTATGGTATCACTGCCACAAGAAACAACTGGTGTAGGTAATTTGGCTTACCAATTAGCGTAGGCACCCCACAGAAGTACAGTTTATAATAAGTAATTTAAGCCATCTGCATGTAAAAATTAATGAATAGGAACACATGGAATCTGAATAATTTTTAAGCAAGTGAAGCAAGCTATTTTCCATGTTGCACAAACATAATAAGGTCATTTAAGAAACAATTACAAGGCACCACGGGGTGAATAAAGTATAAAACTAGAAAGACTGATGGCCAATATAACCTTTCTTAGTTCCCATAATTGCCTATGTGTTCTACAAAGTTAAGTAAAGGGATGCATGCAATTTAGTTTCTCCAGTATGATTAGCTATTACTGAGGAAATAGGATGATTCCAGAGCAGGCGTTTGGCTCAAGGAATATAAAATTAAGCAATAGTTTCTTCATACTGCTGGTAGTTGTTTTTTTAAATTGTATAACTTTTTTAATTTATACTTTCAGAAAATGTTCTTCCTCACTCTAAAATGTCCATCAGCCTTTCAGAATCCATCACAGAGACAGTGCTAACACAGTAGCTGTCATTCAGAACATAATTCTTGACAATTTTCTACCAGATAATTCAACCTACCATGTTATCTTCTCCAAGGGAGTGAAATAGCAACACAACAGGAGCTTAAATGGTGGTTTTATCCGGAAGACTATTTTGCTTGTGAGGCAGCTGATTTTGAAAGGTTAGAAGTCCTACAGATGCTTTACATTCTGCCAACACAATGCATTGATCAAAGTAAAGTTAAAGCAGCCTCTCCAATTATCATCAAATAGCACGGGATATACTCGGATAAGGCTTACAAGGTCTGCTAACTTACCCGTCCTTCTCTGGCTCTCAGATACTTATGACTACACAGTTTTGCTTCATATAAGGAGGAGTAGGTTATACCATATTAGTTGCTTGGCAAAAATCTTGATTTTACAGTCAAAGTCTGACATAAGAAAGACTTAAAACATTTTCATGTATCACTACTGATAGAAATATTGATCTTATTTTAAGATAGTTAATGTAACTCTTAACTGGGGCTTTTGCTTGAAGAACGATAGCCATTTCTCTAGCCCGTCGGTTACCAAATTTGATGCAATCAAACCACAAAGATTTGTGAAGTAGAAAAAAGTAGTATGGGAAATGTAAACAGACTCTTATAATAGAACCATTATGTCCTTGAGATTCAAATGCACGTATTTCAATAAAAATCATGATTCCATGCAAAAAATCCAACAGCAGAATTGGAATGTAGCTCTCTTTTGATACATTAAACCTGGATGACTTATTTTAAATTAATCAAAAATGGAGAACTTGGCAAGAGAATGCTTATTAAAATCCCCCTTACATGGATATTTCTAATTAATTTTGAAAGGCTACTTATAGCAAACACTTCTCTAAGCTGAGCACCTTTCCATTTTGAGTATTGCGCTTTGTGTTTTTCTTTTACAGAATCTGCAAAAAAATTTATTTTTTTTCCTACTCCACTGAATGGACTGTCATAAATAGCATTTCCAACCAAATTCATGATTTTTTGTACAACTAACTGTACAGCCCTCCCCAACACTGCCTCGTAAGATTAATACCATTTATCTTTACAATACGTTTGTAACTATAATTTTTCCCATTGAAGAATTGAGGCAATGGGAAATGAATGCTTTATTAGGAACCCCACCTAAAATCAATGGCAAGATGTCCTTGCAAATTGCCTAGGTCCTAGTTCAAGAAAAAAAAAAAAAAAATCAGTAATCCAAAACATTTGACGCAGTACAAGAAGAAAGCTGACAGTTTTTACACAGCTGGCTGTTTTCCACTATAACCCATTCTGATTTAAGGCATTGTCATGGGTATCTCTAGAATCACATTTACCAAATTTCCTTTTTCTGACATAAAGCACCTGTAGTCTCAGAAACAAAGTTCTTCTGTCTCTGCTGATGGAAAAGGAGAGATTTTAGCCATTTTGGAAGTTTGGGGTTGCGGTCCAAAGCCCAGTCAAGAAGCAGCTGTAAAGTGATCAATTTTAGTTCTTGCAACTTCAATCCTAGAGAATTTTTGAAAGGCAAATTAGAATCTAAATAGATAGCACTGATTTGTGTGAACTTCACCATGAGAATTTCGAGATCCAGTGCGCTCAGCTCTAGGAATCTCTTCCTAAATATCTTTCTCTCAAAGTCAGAATGATTCCCTCAGCCTACCAAGCAATTATATCCCATAGCAGCCTCAGAATAATTTACCTGCTATCCCTTGAACTCAGCTTCCATGTATGAAGTCACATCTACTCTTTTTGCAAAGGAGATTTACCTCTAAATAAACTATCTTTCTTCAAAGTCTTTAGTTGAAATAAGAATGACATTTTCCCTTCGTGTTCAGTTTCACCATTTAAGTTTAAAAAAAAATAAACTTTTTTTTTTTCCTGAATAACTGTAATTATCTATTGCCTCATATCTAATTTGCTCTTTAGGGCACGAATTGCCTAAGAATTGTCCTCAAAACCAGACACTCGGCCCAAATGGAAAGCAAACCTTTATGCACAGCCTGCTTTTGCCTTCCAAATCATGGAATGGTGCCAGACAGGTTTGTATGCTTCTAGGCACACTGCTTGCACTCAAGTCCGTGTTTCAGATATGTGGATGGCAGTCAAGCAGGACACAGAGCACACTGCATTCAAAACCTCTTCAGGGTCAACTCTTTATGAGCAGTACAGACATACCCAGTGGGTCTCATCCCACATAAAGCCTAAACCACTATGAAAATATAAAATGATGGAGATGTGATAAAACATTTTTTCGATAAAGGGGGAAAGCCTGTTCGGTCCCACACCATATACTTGTGTTTCCACAAACTTTATAATGATCACTGAGGTGTGCTGTTCAAGAGAAAGAATACTAAGTGTAATAATAAATCATAGAGACTTATTAAATGGTGTTAACTGTTTAGCAGCCAAACATCTTAGCCAAAGGTATAACCCTCTTGCATTTTGTAAAATAAATCTAGGGTAATATATTTGCACAAAAAATAGTTTTGTCAAGATTCTATAAGTATGTAGGAGAGGAGTTTGACCTCCACTCTTGCAATCTTTAAGCTACAGGAGGAGAAAACTTCTGTTACATGAAAATACTTACAAAGAACACATTCAACATTCTTCTACCTCTTCGAAAGTATTTTCTAGCTCAGGCATAAAAGTCCTTCAGAAAAAATGTCTGTCTTCATTATTTTTCCCCGCAATGCCTAGTACAATGGGGCTGAGACCTCTGGCTGTAACTACTGCGAACAATAATAATGCAGATGAGAAATGTCTTTCAAGTCTGCAAACACTTTCTGACTCTAAAGAACGCAATCTACAGTATGTAAGTATCCAGACTTTCATTACACAGTCTTAAAAATCATTTATTTCGATGATGCCAAATGTTCTGTGGGATCTTATATTCATCTATTTTTGAGCACTGACAGCAACAACCTTGGAGTATCTCCCTTTCATTTGGCGTACTGATGTGTAGGCAGTACACCTATCTGAAAATATAAGATTCTCCATGGGTAGTAAGAGCCTTTTATGAAGTAAAACTCAGCATATAGAATTAGGATTGTTCATTGGTACAACCAAATCAAATACTCACCTGGCGATCAGTAGTCTCAAGGGCCCCATGAATGTTCTGCAGTTTGTAAATAACCTCTCTGGCAGAAAGGCCAAACTTTTCACCTTCAAGAAGTCTCTTTCCACTGTAGTAAAGCTACCAATTCTAGCACTGAAAACAGAGGAGAGAATTCGTCACCTTACTTTCTGCTTCTCATGCCTTGGGACCCTGTCAGTCCCAAAGGTGTAGCTGGACAATTTTTTTTATATTGTTTTATGATTTGAAAGTAACGTGGAATAAAACATTCCCTATATATTTATTTGCAAAATCAGCATGGGACTAAATCTGAATGAGGAACAAAATCCCCTTAAATTAAAGCCTGATAATAGACAAGGCCATTTGAGCTCTGAACAAAAACACATGCCAACATATTCATTTTCCTTCATGTAGGAAGAGAAGAGAAATGGCTACATTCAGTAGCTAACTTAATGCACAGGTGCCCATCATCATTGTATGATTGCTAGTCTGTCAGACAATTAACCAATACACTGACTTTTATCACAGGCACAACAGGGTCACATTTTCTTTTCCTGCAGAAGCTCTCTTTAAATAACATCTTTTGGAGACAGCTGAAGTTCATCAGTTGATGACAGGAACTAGACAGTGCCATCTGCCTTAGCAGCAGTTCAGGTAATAGCAAAGAAAAGCTAATTGCCAAATGTGAAATTTGCAGGAGTTGAGTTTTGTTTTTTTTTTTATGACTTCCCATTAAAAGTGGATCTATGTGATACTTTGAAGCAGCACTCAAGTCTGCTCCAAAAGAGCTTTGCAACTAGTCTAAGCATCCTGTGTTGACTACTATGTTATCAGTGTTTTTCTGCTTTTGATAGCTGAAGTAGTTGGAGATCTTTGGTTAATACCCCCCAGCACTTGGATGTGAGATTTATACCAGCATGATAACTGGACTTAAGAGACATGTACATCTTTCCTCTTTCCCTGGACTAACAGAAGTATCTCCAGGATGCTGCAGAGTAGAGAAGGAGCATTACTGAAGTCACTAAACAGGTGTCACATTCCCAGTTCTCACGTATCCCAACTTACATCAAAAGTGCTCAAACCAGAAGAGCAGAAGGTGTCTAGAAAAGGAGGTCTGTGAAGCAGTCACTTTGAGGAACTCAGTGGCAGTCATGACAAGATGTGACTGCTGACTCGGGCCACAGAGACTGAGATGGGTAGCCCAGAGGTGTGGTCCTCTAGGTGCAAGGGTATGGCAAGTTCCTGTGATGTAAGGAAACTCTAGATGACCTCACAGAGAATGGTCAAAACACCTTCATTCCTCCACAGAGCAAGGCTGACAGCTCAGGACTGCATTTCCCCTTCTGAGTTCATTTTGGAAGTATGTCAAAAGCAAAGGAAGGTACATACTCAAACTGTGATGAAGATGACTGTTTCTCACTCAACAACCATTTAGTTTAAAAGGCCTAAACGTATCTGCAGTCAGGAACAATATCTCAAGCCTACCTCATCCCAGATGGATTTTCTCAGTTTGAGGTAACAGATTCAAGGTTTTGTCCCCCCAAGTATTTCCTATCATAGATAAATCTTTTTTTTTTTTCCCCCTTCACACAGTAGACCAGGTTCAGCAGGAGAGACTCCTTAGCACCAGGTAGTCTGCGGCGAAAGATGGGAAGTACAGGGATTGCCTACCGAGAGTGAGGCGATCCATGGGTTTGGACCTACTCCCAAAGTGATCACGTACTCCACCGCATGAGCTGGTATATTAAGAAAAGAGGAGCACCGCTTCAAAGGGGAAAAAAAAACAAGGTCTGGTCACTCTGGGTGACTTACCTGTGCTCAAGAAGAGGCTGGACCCCCTGGTGCTGCAGAAGTCTTGCCAGCTTTGCAGCTGTGGCTAGGTGGGCACTGGAGAGTGCTCCAAAATCGCAAACATTCCTGCACTTAGATGAATTTTAACCTGCAGTATGTATCATCATGGAAAAAGTAGGAGCCTGTTGCAGACCTGTGAATATTATCCAGGGAGCCAACGGCCTAACTCTGAGGAAGAGTAGAGGTAAAAACAGAAGTTTACATGAGAAGATTATCTTCAAGCATGGAAAGGTCGTTGGGACTACTGCCTGTTTCTTAGATGTTATCACTAGTAAAAATCTGTAGTAAAAATTTAGCATATACCTTTGAACATATCTTCTAGTCAAGTTCCACTAGATACTTATACTACTGAGTAAAGCTATTTTATATTTGTAAGATCCTTTTGCTGGCATGTACACAAAATTTCTTGGACTCCTGCACTGATTAGAATATAATTTCTATATTGGGGATCATTAGAAAAATTAAAACAATGTCTCCTGTAAAATTAAACACAAGCTGCATGGGGAATCTGTACAGCCCTGTTCTCACTTTAGAGTTTGGCAATAACACTCAGTCCTTTGGGCCAATATCTGTGTAATCGAGATGTATTATTATTATTTCTGAAGTGTCTATAACACTGGTATCTATGCACTGGAGTTTGCCAAGAATCTGAACTCCCAAAGCAATGCCTTTCAAAAACTATTCAGAGAATTACCTTTTCTACTACATTCTAAACTGTAGCAAACACTTAAAAAGGTCACATTCTGAAAGTTTGCATGGATTAGACTCCACACAACAGACGCCAAGAGGAGAAAGGCATTACTTCATCTTGTTACTGCCTGTATAGAGACATTCAAACTAATTAAAAGCATAAGAAGTTTTCAAGAAGAATCATGTCCTGCTCTGCTTCTGAGTCACCAGGGATGAGAACATCCAGTCTTCTGCCCACTAGTTTTAAGTTTAGCATCAGCATAATCTTTACTCCATCATAGATCTAAAAATGAAAATCTATCCTTTTCCAGAATACAGTATGCCTGTATTTTTAATCGCTTAAAAAGTCTTTTTTTTTTTTTCCTCCCCCTCATCCTCTGAACCAGAACTGGAGATCTGGGAAAATTCTATCAAACTAAGTTCATCTTTAAGATAATACCTTTAATCAAGATTTTCTCCGGATCAACGAGAACTACAGCCTTCAGCCTGTGATAATGCAGACTGTCTTTGACAGGACTACAGGAACCATGTCTAAATTGTGCTTCTCTGTGAGGTAGTCTTGGACTGCCACATTCTCTCTGATCGAAATTCCCATAAGCCAAAAATGTTGGATTTGGCAAGTTTGCAGTTACACATGACCTCCAGCTGTTCTATGATAGGTTAGGAAATAAACTGGCCTCCAGCCAGCCCAAGGGATTCATATCAAAAGCTGTGCAGTAAGTATTATGTGTGTGCAAATGTAAACATTCACATTTTAGTCCCCTTTTCTCAGCAGTCCGCAGATAATTTTCATATTACTAATAGAACAGGAAATAATGGCCAGGACTTGAAAGAGAAAAGGATATATTTAACTCATGTTGAGAACTAAATGAAGTCTTCAGCACTAAACACAGCCCCCTAACAAGCATGTATAAAAATTATAGCTATTCCACAGTTTAAGCAACATATACATAGCCTTCATACAGAAATAGTGGTTCAGAAGAGACTAAGCATTCATTAACAAAGGCATAAGCAGTTGTATTTTTGTTCCAAACATTAGCAGTACTTTAATGGTATTTCCCAATCATTTAAAGAAACACATACATTACAGGAATTAGTGTGCATTTTGTCATAGGAAATTAGAGTGAGTTCAGTGATACACTATAGTGATAGGACATATGGTCAGTTTAAAACAAACAAACAAACAAACAAACAAACACCTTTTAAACCTTTAAAAAGGAAATTAAAGTGTCCATAATCAGCATAGAAATGAAAATCCATCCATTACCCACTGATCCTTATCACCAAAGGCACTATAAATAACACCTAATAAAAGGCCAAGAACAGTGCTCTCTGGCATGCTGTTTCTGGAGCAGCAAAACCGGTTGAGTTAAGTACAGAAACCATCTGAACAGGACTCACAAGATTAAATTCAAACCAATGTGATACTTCAACAGAATGTATTGCATCAGTTCGGAAGTAAAATAATAATATAGAGTGATAAATGATGTCAGAGAGATGACTAATAAGACTAAAAATTCTAGAAAAGTAAGTTAGTAATTGCATTAGTGCTTTTTGCTAGTAAATCACTGTAAGAATCTAAGAAGGTCTTACTGTAGTACTGATTTTCCTAGAATAATGACTGAAATTGGTTAACTACTCAGCAGGGACTGCGAAAATTATATACAACAAAGGAACTGCACTTCAAAACTTTTGACAAAAAACAATATTCTGAGACTGGTATGTGCCTTGAATGTAGCTGGCTATATTTCAGCAAAATTAAAATTTTATTAAAAGACCTTTTCCTCCCTTTTTTTCCCTTCTGTGAAAATTTGTATATCCTACTGCTGTGACACAGCTCTTGTTACCAGAAAAAAAAAAAAAAAAACAAAAAAAAAACCAAACACCTAAGGAAAAAAGACCTAAAAAATAATAATAAAATAAATTTCCAATAATAAAAGATGCAATTTGAAAAATCACAGCTATCTCTACACAGCCCAGCTGAGATTATGCTAAACCTTATATTGACAAATGGTGAGATACAGTCCTGACCCTAAGAGTTTACAGAATAAATGAAAAGTATTAAGGACTACAGTAAGTCTGTAAGTAGCAGCTACTAAATTTCTACTAGAGATTTCACTACTACTGTTGGTGACACCACGTAGAGAGTACTACAGAGGTTTCAAATAGTATGCTGCCAGCTATAGCAGAGTCTTAAAATGGATTTCAGGATCCTAGGATATCTAGGATGAGATAATTAAGACACACAGAGAAAAAAAAAAAAAAAAGAAGAAAAAAAAAAAGGAAATAGAAGCAGCATGTCTACCCAACTATTCACATTCTCACCTGTATTTTGATACCCTGGGCACTCCCACCACTGTGCGCTGCCAGCAAGTCAGGGGAACTGAGAGACCAGGTTCCTGGTTGATGTCAGAAAAAAAGTTAGGGACCGTTCTGGAGGAGAACCGAGGATTCTTAACTCCTAGTCAAAAGACTGCACAGATTTATATTGTGAAAGCTGACTAGGAAGGAAATGAATATGCAGTTTAGGAATATCACAGAAGTGCTGAACGTAAAGGACCTCCTAGCACAATCAGTGTGTTACCAGATGCCCAAGCAGGCTCTGGCTGCGCTTCACAAGGAATGTGCTACCTCCCTTAATAGATTTACCTTCTGATCAATAATAAAGAATTTGCTTTCCCCAAAAGGCCAGGCAGACCAGAAGTAAAACACCTTTGTGTGTACTCAAAGGTAAAGGAAGCACATGGAGCTTTAGCTGATTAGCGATTACAAGATTAGTCCTGGGAGGAAAAGTTCTGTAAGATTTATAACGGGAAAGCACTTTTATAGGCCTTTGCGGACCATCTGGTAGAATTTAACAGAAAATTATGCTTGCATTATACAATTCCTTGCTGGCACTTTCCATTACATCTAGGGCTTTTTCTGTCAAGGATTTCTCCATACATTTTGCTGACACTAGGATTCCCTGGGTGAAAGAATGAGCTCTGCACTTATTATGATGGACAACTTCTCTCCACTCTTTCATTCTATCACTGGAAAAGAAGTAATGACACTAAAAAAGGACATTTTGGGCCATTTACTGTCAAGACATTATGCAATTCTGTTCCTTCCTTAACCTATAGGGCAATATGCACTGCACATCAAATATGCCCTATAGCTTCTCTACTGTCCCCTTTACCAGGCTCTTCAAAAAAACCAAAGGTTTGCCATTACTTGTGTCCATAGGACAGCAGACTGTTTCAGGTTAGCCTGAATTTTCAGTACCTGAAACTCTGCTGCTTTTTCCTCTCCTTCAAACTGAAGTCTTTACGTCCTGCTCCCTGCTTGAGACAAGTTTCTCATAGGCGACCTAGTTTGGCACAGCAGTGCAGTAAAAAAGGCATCATAATAGATTCTCCATGACGTAAATTAGAGTGCTGCAGTCCAATCACATCCCCATCAAGGTCCTCAAATGAAACCTCCCACTGAGATAGAAGCTATTGGATTTCCATCTGTGTGTCTCTTGCTGTTGGTGGCTATTGTTTAAGTAAACATTGGTTTGTGTTACTTTCTTTTTTTTTATTCAATACATATTGATGCCTGGTTAAAAGGAAAGAAAATTGCAGTATTAAAAGACTAGTATTTTCAGTGTCTTGTGATGTAAATTGCTAATTTAAAACCCAAAATATTGTTAAAGTGTCTTTATTTAATAGCAGACGATTGCAAGCTGTAATTTGCAAGCTGTAGTTGCAGATGGCAATGTTTTTCTCTCTTTTCAGCAGTACAGTACAGTATTTACTGCAGTGATCTGCAGACAATGACATACCAACTGCGAAAGAAATGCTCAGGGGTAATATGAACTATCAGGATTCCCATGAGGTCCAGCATGTGAGGTACCTGCCACTAAAGCATGAAATTTAAATACCAATTAGAATGTTAAAACCTCTTACCTGGTCTCAAACAACATCTCCTTGCAATATACATTTTTAGTACTTTCGATTGCCAAGTATGTTTCTAGTACAAAACAACAGTGCTTGTTTTCTTTCCTGGTTTTTAATCCCTTTGGATTGAATACACTTATTTTCCAATTCAGACCTGGAGGCCCAAGTCTGGATTTGAAACTGACAGCTACCATCTGGACCACACCAGCAGAAAGAGTTGTATGTGATCTGGCACACGTCTGGCATACCATTCCACTTTTTGTACATACGGACACGCCAAAATAATCAAGCATGTAGCTTATCTTGCATGTATTAAACAAAATCTTTGCCTTTTATTTCATTTTGTTAAACAACTCATTAATGTTTATTTTTCAAGAGAAAAATTATTTAACATTGTCTATTTAATAGCATTGTATAAAACATTTAAATGCTGTATTCTGTAGTGCCATCTAGGGGATTTGAAACCTGGAAAAATTGTTCATCTGATAAAGAAACAATAAACACTAAGAAATCAGCTATGACTGCCAGGGCAATTTCTTATGTATATCTAGCATTTTGGATTACTTCTTCCTGTTACAATAGGAATATTTGACCAAGGTCACGCGTATAGTGTCATATCTGTAGGATCCATAAATAGGAGAAGATGTATTGTGCTATACTTCTGCCTTATAGCCCAATAATTCACAAAAGCAATCTTAAAAAAATATATCCCCAATAAAATCAGTGTCATTCTCTGCAACAGGATTTAAAAAAAAAAAAAATTCTAGCCTTATTTCAGTTATCAGGAAATGTAGAGGATTTGTGTGCACTAAAGATATTTATAAAAAGATTAGACATGTTATAGCACGAAATTATAGGAAACTGAAATGAAACAGGAGAGCTTCTGGCACTTTCTTCAACACTCAACCTCATTCAGATTTTTTTGTCTTAAGTTTCTTGAACCAGATGCCATTGCATAGTAATTTCCAATGCATCACTGAGTAAATTGTTAGAAATTATTTATTCTGTATCACATTGATAGCTGGAATGATCTATAAGCTCTTTGATCACATTTGCATTTTTTGTTCTTAAAGAAACCAACTATAACAAGTTCACACATTAAATAAGTGATCATTCAAAAGGGAAATGCAGAGCAAAAACTCAGAGACTATAAAAACCACAGAACTATAACCCTACCTTCACTCAGACCACAGAAATGATCCATTAGTTCATACCAACACATAAAAAGAGTTGTCTCTGGATCATCACCAGGCATCACCTGCCAAAACATCGTTGAAATTGGTGGATAATTTACACAGGTAGAGAACCTGGCTACACACTCACATGATATTGCATTTTTTCATAGTCCCAGTAACAGATCAGTTTCCAACCATCAGGATAAGAGTCAGGATCACTACTTTGCTTTTGAATCTCCAGACCTCACATTTTGACATTCTATCTGGAAACTATGTGCATTAAAAATTTACAATGACGTGCTGAAAACTATTTGTTCATAAGGGTAAGATTTGAAAAGCATCTAAAAAGTGTCCTAAGAACACGTACACAATGGCTTTAGACGTGCCTTTTCTTTGGAGCTATTTCAGGCAGTTGTCAGCCTTTGATCCTGAGAGTAACTTCCATACGCAGCTAATTGCCCCCAGCTCCCTCATCCTCTCACTGCAGACTGTCATCTAGATGTCTTATCCTTTACATCCTCCAGTTACCCACTCTACATCATAAAAAGCCATATTCCTCCTTTCTCACCTCCCTAGACCACATTCTTGTATCTTCCCGACAGTTTTTACCACATTGCACCAAACCAGTGCTACACTCTGTGTCTGCCAAGGCCTCTGCCCTGTGCTCCCAGTTGGAAGGACAAATCGCAACACTGCCTTGGGCACTTCAGAGTGCATAAGGGAGGAGGCAGTGGAGCAAGGTTGTTACTACGCATCTTCTGGTCAATAGTAATTGTAGTTTATTGGGCTTTTGCCCAATGTAGATCAACAGGTATACCGTAACTTAATGAAAGGAGAGGCAGAAGTCTCAAGGTGCCTATTCCTATGGGAGGCCGTTCTGTTATTCATACTTATCCCACAACACTCTAATCGGGATTTATAAGGGATGATGCAGTACCTGAAAGTTTGATTCTGTTAAGTGATGCTAGACATGCTGCCACCTCCCCCAGCAGCTCCATCCCAGGACCCTGCTGCCTGGTCACTGGAGCCCAGCCTGGTGCCCAGAGACCCAGGTTCTCTGTCCAGGCTGAGGGACATGGCTGCTGCTTTCCTGATTGCACATTCAACCAGTAGTGAAGCTACAGACGTATCCCAGAGACACACACAGACACAAACACACACACACACGGACGCACAGAACACTGACACAGCTGGTCACACAGACTACCATAGACAAGGCACTGCTTTCAACAGCACCTACATACAGGACTCATAAAACACAAGCTCTGACAGCAAAGCGCCCTCCTCTGCAGCTGACAGAGACAGGAGATCACTAGTGCAACCACCTAGTACCCCAGCCCAGACCTGAGGCTCCCCCTCCTCGCTGTCTGGACCAGCTTGAGGGTTGCTAGCAAATACACACACACACGCGCGCGCTTTGGGGGAGGTACAGCCAGCCCCCCAGCAGCTGCACTAGGCACATGGGCTGTGACCCTCGGTCCCACTCCAGCCACCAGTGCTGAGCCCCTCACTTGCCTCACTCACACCAACTCCCCCAGTAGCTGGGAACACACACTGTTTCTGACCTAGTGCCTGGAAGTTAAAGACCCCCACTCACTCCAGTGGGTGGCACAGAGACCCCACTGGCTCCCCTAGCTGACAGCACAGGCACACACACCCCTGGTCTGACTCCAGTAGCTAACACAAAACCCACTGACAAACATACAGGTCTCACCAGTAACTGGCACTTAGTCCTTGCAACACACATACACATGGGACAGAGAATGAAGATACACAGAGAGACAGTTAAGAAAAGAATTAATAAGGAGACTTAAGAAGATAAGACAGACTGCAGTGAACAAGTTTCATCAGACAAGTGTATTTATCAGCCCCATTTTACAAGTGACCAGTCTCCTTTATACCCTTTTCTGTCTATCCATCTCTTTGTTCCTCCTTCTCCCCTTTGCCTGCCCATCCCCAGCGGGTTAGTACAGCTCTATCCATTCCTGCACACCTCCTGGTCCAGGGTCCCCCTGCTTTACAGTTTTATCAGTTGAAAAGTCCAGGTTGATCTTCCTGGAAGTGGCACTTCTGATTTCTTGATAGCCCATCAATTAGTGTGTGTGGCGAGGTTTGTTTCTTGTCATTGTCTCCATGTTTGCTTTGTCAGGTCTGTGTCTTGGTATATTTCGATTTCTGGCTTCCCCTTTTTCCCTTGAATTCCCAATTGACAAGGTCCCTGGTCAGGTCCCCAGATAACCTTACTGGAATAAAGATTCTCCCAGGCCCTCATCAATCAGTGTGACTGACCAGCTTGTGTTCCCATCACTGCCTCCCTTATCATCTGTCAGTCAGATTTGTGTCCCTCTATGTCCTTGTTTATGTCTTCCTCCTTTTCTGATTCTCCCTTGCTGCATTGTCAAGGTCCTTGACCAGATACCCTTAAAGCAGCGGGACGTGCTCCTGCCACACACCCTTGGAGATGCTGCCACCTTGTGAGACGACATATCAGAGGCCCTGCCTTCCCCATCCTGCTTGATGTTGCTGACCCACCTGCCTATTTCTCCTCACCTTCCTTACGGAACTGCTTTCATAGCTTATTCACAGTTTATTGTTTCCTTTACACCAGTGCTGACCGCAGATGGAGCAGTGCTAACAGAAGAAGGAAGTATCTTCTTCAGGTTTTTTTCCAATAAGCACAGAACAACTTTGAAGAATATAGCACAAAAACAGAAAAACAGTCAATATGTTTGAGATTCTCCAGGGTACAGGACCTGGACTGGCTTGAAAACTTTGAATGAAATAAAGTTTGAAGCAGTGTTGATAATAGACAAGGATGCAAAATGCAGGCTTTACAACAGCAATTATTTTTGAGGATAACAATCTGTTCACATAAAACACCATCTATATTTAAAATAAGAAGTCACAGGAGATCAGGGGAATTACAAAGCAATGAGACTTACTGTGGTTTCAGGGAAAGTAATTAAGAGCCTAATTAAGGACAAAACCATATAAAAACAAAAGTAAAGCTTGATGGGGAAAAAAACAGCAAAGCTTCCAGAAGGAGAAGGCACTTTTTCCTACCCTGATGTATTTCTTTGAGGCAATGAACACTCAAACAAGGTTTTGTGGGCCAAACTGAGAGAGAAACTTGCAAAAAGGCAACTAACCCATGGAAAGGGCAACTTCTACTTCACAGTACTATATGGTAATGTACCCAAGGAGTTACCTGACAGCCTGGAAAATTAGATCTTACCATAGTCCACCATAACTGGATTGAGTACCTAGAACCTGATATCCATAATAAAGTAGGAACTTAACGTGATTCTAATTGACTTGTTATACTTTGCATGACAAAATGACAGTTAAGGTATCTGTAACAGTATGAAACAGCTATAACATCTCCATATGGACCGTGTAATGAATTATACATCATGATTTTATTTCCCCTACATGGGATAGGGGTAGAGTGGAGTTATGTGACTGGACTAATGTCATAATAAATAAGTGTCAGTCTGGGAATAGCACCTGGGTCTCCAGATTACCGATAACGACTGTATTTTGTACTTTTCTTTACAGCTTTATACCAATAGTCAAAATATGAGGAGTGAGGTTGGAAACTGACTGGAGCTTCCAGCCTGTTCCCAGGGAACACTGTAAGAGACCTTACAGGGTCTGTCTAGACTGACTGAAGAGGGAATGCTTTTGAAAGATGCCAGGGAATTAAGGCAGAGCATGGTTCTGATGGACAATCAAGGGACCAGAATTGTGCAGGCAATTTAGACACAGCCACTGAATTCTCTGCTCCTGACTGCAAGAGGATCAAGGCAAAAGCTATGCCCAAGAATACATGGCAGTTTAATAACATCCATGTAGCACATTCATTTTGAGTTTTTTCTTTTGTTTTTTTTCAATTAACATTTTCCAACCAGAACTTTCTGTCAATAAGATTTCTAGCAGGTTTAAACTGTATTGCTTCAGGGCAATCAAAATGTCAGGAACTCACAGACGACACAAGTCATCCCTACTGAATAGGAAGTCTCCTGGTGGCTCATCAGGGGTAGACTACAGCCCCTTACTGCTAGGGATACTGGTGCAAAGGAAATGTGAATGGAAGTCAAAGTCATGCTCTCTTCCATTCTGCTGGTCAAGGGGAAAGATTCAGAGAGGAATAGAGATTTGTGGCAGAAGAGCTGGATGCATACCTGAACCACCAGTAAGGCTTTTTTTATTTTCTTCAGAGCGCACTAGGAGACAGACATGGTGACCTAATGAGGAGAGCTTTGAACTAGGGGTTCTACATCCAGTGGTACGTTAGAAAGCAGTGTATACGGAGAAATACACTGCTTGGGAGAGGGCTGCAAAGGCACATTACTGCCTCATGTGCTTCCATACCAATGCTCACAGTCTGGGAAAGAAAAAAAACACAGAGCCAAAGTTTTCTTGGTAGACAGAAACAATAACACAAGATGCCACAGCCAGAAGTTGCAGCTTGGGAGGCTCACACTGGACTTCTAAAGCACTTTTTAGTTGGAAAGCAGTGCAGCATTCTCTCCCTAGAGAGGCTGTGGTTTCCATTCCTAGCAGGTTTGGATATTTGGCTAAAAAACCCTATCGCTGAACCTGCTGGCAATAGTCCTTCACCAAGCTGAAGAGTGGACTAGAGGACTTCCAGGCGTTCTTTCCAAACAACACTTCTAGGATCCTGTGACATATCTGACGGGTGCCAGCTGCTAATTTGAATTTAGTCTGTGGGACAGGACCAGAGCGCATCTAAAGACAAACTCCCAGAAACTAAATGATGTGAATGTCAGCTTCTCAGCATCATTTTGCTCTAAAATCTGCTCCTTCTGTGTTGTGCTACTTACTAAAATAGACGTAGCCACAGAAGACAATTTTAATACCTGTAGGAATTTAAAGGCTACTGATACAAACCCAGTATGATTTTCAAGAATTTCAATACCCACCTCTGTTTCTTCTAATACAAAGCTGAACGCTTCTGAAAAATCCCCTTTGGCATCTATCTGAATCTTCAGGCACCTTTTAAAATTTAGCCCTAAATTCTCTAAGCTTCTTTGGAAAATCCCAGCCTTTATCCTTTTAGGAATGAAAAGAATGAACTGCACAATTTGAAGTTAAGAAAAAGTAATATCTCATGCCCATAGTATCAGCAAATTAACTACAAATATATGCTTAACATTCTTCAAGAGAAAAGCCCCGCAAGAGATAGGACACATCAGAAAGCTTATAAAGCAAGATAACAATTATTTTCAATATAATTCTTCTAACCTGATTCTGAAGGCCTCATTTTAATTTATTTAATGGTTTTGATCAGGCCACAGTGTTTTTTTTCATCATTCATTTCGCTGACTAACATAAGAAACATAATTATCCGTCAATTTTATAAAGTTTGCATTTCATCACATTTTTAATATTATAGAATTAATCATGCAGGAAACTCAAAGGCAGAGACTGAAATGGATCATATTAAATGAATGATAAAACTAGAAAAAAAAAACAAAACTTATTTTTTAAACAAAATATCAAGGTAGCAAGTCTTCATGTAAAAGCTATTACCAGTTGTGAATGATTTCTTAGTTCTGCCAAACAGAACAAATAAAACTTTTAAAATAATATTCATAAAGCTGTGAGCAAAAATATAATAATAATACTTTCGAGTTGTAGCGCACCTTTCATCAGGGTTCTATGACAATCTTCCCAACCATTAAATTGCACTAGCTACACAACTCCACTTCTCAAACAGAACTGGATAAACTGAGGCAAGAAGAATTCTCATGGTAGAGGCTGAAATAGAAAATAAGTATCCTGCTACCCACTGCTGCACTTTTATTTCAAATAATTTTTTTGCTATCTCATTTAAGAAAACTTAATCCCTAATTTATTTCTTTTTTTGAGCTTCACCCAAAGCCTGGCAATATCCGTTGGGGAGAAAACACACCAATTTTACATGATTTTGGATCATCCAGTCTCAGACGTTTTTAGGTCGAACAGGACCATGACAGATTTGTGTAGCACACTACACTACCTAATAAACCAGCAGCAGAAGCAAAGAGCTGACATGTATAAGGAGCAAGAAGCATTTGTAATTATGTTGCCAGTATACAAAAAAAGCAGGTTACCCATTCAATCTCTGCTATAGGTAACCTTCCTCATGTGATATTCACAGCCCAGACTGCTATCATGCTATTAGCAATGTCTTAGCATCGGAAATAATGCTGGTGACACTTGTTATCTAATCCTTTCATTACAAGTTGTAGTAGGAGCAGCAAGAGAGAATTAGTGAAGAAGTTTTATTTCTCTGAGGTTATCTCTTTAAGAAATGACTGATTTAATCCTAACCTTCAGTTTATCAGTTCATAACTTTGTCCTTTGCAAAAAGGAACTACTTACAGAGTATGAGACTCTATTAATATTTCCATCTTTTGACACATTGCACTTCTCCACTGTAATGAGACAATTAGAAGCACAATTGTTAATTTGCTGCAGCAGCCGAAACATTCTGAATACTTCAGAGTCCTGTACTGAGCAGCCAGCCTGGGACTTGTGCCCCTTGGCTTCTCTCCCCGTGGTGCACGTCAGCCACTTGGATAGGTGAAGGGGCCATTATAACAACAGGTCAAGAGAGTACAGAAACCATCCGTGAATTAAAGATCTGGAAGCATGGTAAGTGATACATAGAACACCTATTTGCTGAGTTCAGCAGCACTTAAATGAAACATTGCTTATGTGATTTTTCTTTCACAGGAAGTGTAGTGTTTCAATGTCTCTCTCATCGCCTGGCAGTCCTACACGTTTAACTCTTTATACCAGCCTGTGTGCCAGTTCTCCGCAGCATCCCATCTGTGTGCTATTCTTCAAAACACCCCCAGCTTCTCTGTTTCACGCTGCATCATCATAACACCCAGAACTGGCGTCATCTAACTGGCACGATACCGAGGACAACAGGTCAGACGTGGGACCCCGCACACCGTGGTTGCTGCTGAACTGGATGAGGGGGAGGAAGACAGTGACCCTGTGGCTGGGGCCAGCTGCAGGCCACTTGTGCTGAATCTTGCTAGGGCTAAGATCTTTGACACATAATTGTATACCAATGTCGAGTGAGTGGTTATTTCAGAGGTGTTCAGCCTCCCTGTCAGCACTCTGTGGGTGTGGTACACCCAGGATCCATGGCAGTCGTCATCTCTCACTGTTGCTCATCACCTCCATTTCAACGGGTTCTGCTCATTTAGGAGCCATTACACGGGAAAGAGGAAACAATAAACAAAGTGGGCCAAATCATTCAAGCCAATGCAGAGGATAATAACATATTCTAGGGAACACCAGCCAACTGAGAAAAAAAAAGAATATCTCCCTTGTTCGCTTTTCACGCTCTTTTCCTTTCCATCTATTTTCTACTATTACAATACCTTTTTTTCCTGTTGAATTTTCAACTCAGAAGCTGTAGCTGTGTTCCTGAAGTGATTTTCCTTTCATTGTCTGTTGTCTCCTTTGTTTCTTCTTTCTCACTTTTTGCACATCTTTTTTTTGCCAATCATTCATTCACTCCCTCATCTTTTTAGCTATTTGTTTGATTCTTCAATATTCCTCCTCAATATTGTGTCCCCTTTTCACCTTCACAGAGGTCTCTGCCTGTTGCTAGTCATACAGAAAAATCTGTCTTACGTGATGTGCTGTAAAAACTTAGACACTAAACCGAGGCATACCTGTATAAAACCATAATTGTCTAGATGTGTATGTGATCAGCTGGATCCTTCGAATTAATTTCCGTCTCAGACAATTGAGATGCTGTGACATCATTCATGCTTTGTCTAAAAAAACAAGATTACCTTAGTATAAAAAAGAAGCAATGGCACAAAAGGAGTAAACGGCACAAAAAAGTCTACCGCACATGCTGATGCTGTCCTTGATACTTGAAGTTGAAACATAACATTAGCGCGCCAAAATAAATAAGCTAAGCGATCATATTTCTACAGTCATTTTTCTCAGTCAGGCATGTGCAAGTTAACAAATCTGTTGCCTGATCCGAGTACAGATTACCTACCTAATGCTCTATTTATGATGGGTAAAGCTGAGGAAGGATTTTGCACCACTAAGAAGCTGTGACGTTGGTCCTCTAGGAAGGCAAGAAAAGAAAAAAAGGAATTCTAAAAGCATAATGTGTACTCTGTGCCAAGAGTTAGTAAGCCATTAATTGTACTTGTCACAAATTTAATAAAAGAAACTATAATTAAAAGCTACCAACATGCTGAGCAGTTCACAATATGAAATACTGACTATGCTCAAAAGCAGCCCACTAGAGGACCTACACATATTTCATGACACAGTTGAAAGGTCCTGCAAGCTGCACAAACTATCTGCACAGATGCCGACAATTCTTCAAGATGTTCAACTAATCTGTTTAGGATCAGTCACTTGCATAGTTTTTAGGAACGTTACAACTATTTTTTCGGTACAGATTAATTAGAGATATTTAATTGATACTGTATTATATTCAGAGTGCTGCTGGCAGACACAGCTTTATAATAAGGATAAAACATAGCAAACAGAGACAGACTAGATCCAGAAGGGCTGAGGTCATAGTTGGATGTTAAAATTAAGCTTGAAGTTCCCTCTCCCACACCACTGGGCTCCCATTCCTATATTATCTTTTCTTCTTTACTGGAGCATGGATCTGTACAGCTATTTGAACCAGGAAGAGGAACTTTTAAATACACGCATTCTGGGCTGCTTGCTAGATGGGTCAGTTCCCTGCTTAGGTTCACTGAGCAGCTGCAAAAGCAGAAGTACCAACACAACCATGAGTGGGGATTCCCTGATGGTCATGGAACTGTCTTAGAAGAGAGACAATATGAATGTGTATCCCAACTGCATAAACATGCAGACTATTCTTTGTACAGGGCACTCCATGCAGCAAGTGAAGGCACATAGCAAGAAGTGAAGGAGAAGCAGCAAGAGCAGATGGGAATAGGAAGGATTAACTGAAATGTGAAGGAAAAAAAGTGAGAGGGAGAAAAGGGCAGAGAGGAAAATGGCACCCATCACCTGAACAGTGCTTTGCATTTTTAAACACTGACACTTTAATTCAAAGGCTTTTCTCTGCTTTGTCACTTCGCTTCTATCCCCTACTCTCTAATAACCTTCTTGTTGTCTCTCCCTACATTCCCCCCAGTACAAAACAGTAAAAACAGTACAGGTCTTACCATGTTCAAGATCAGCATGGATCCACTTTTAAGTGAAATATTTAGAAAAATTAGAAAAATAGAGAGCTTTGCTTCAGAAACTTGCTCAAGGAGTTTGATGCTCGTGTTTCACCTACGGTAAAATTATTATCTGATATGGAACATGCTCTGTAATCCTAAAAGCAAATTTATATATTCTTTATTATTGAGATAGAAGGAAATAGCACCATGCCTACAATTTTGATGACAATTTATTAATTTTCCTCCCCAACCAACATCCAGCAAATAGAGGCTAACAGACAAAGCCAACAAATGTGGCCTTTTCGGCAAATACTCTTACGGTATTTCTAATAATTTGAGTTACGCAATCTCTTCTGCAATCAAGGAAATCCAATTTCACCGTATCTGCAGTATGTGATTGGTCAACTGCCTCACTTTGTTTTGTTTCTTATGTTCTCCAACTGATTCAATGAATAGTGAATAGCAGATATTTTTCTTCATGCATAAATACTCCTGTTCTAGTCCAAATATGAGAAATTCCCAAGTGTTTACACAATCAAAATCCATTAGCGCTAACTTAGATCAACAGCTACGAAAGGGTGATAGGGACATGGTCAAACCAAACAGCTGACCACAGGTCATTCACTTAGAATTCATGAACACACTGCTGGAGGTATTTCAGGACTCCTGACAAGATGTACGTCAGACAGAATTGGGTAATCCATAAAACGAACAAGATATGTACCCTGCACCATTGAAGTTGATGGGTACATTAGCACTATAGTCTACATTTTCAAACATAACTCAAAGACAACAATATGGAGACAGGAATCAAAAGTACTTTTGGATCAAGCCTTGACTGGATAGATTGCTAGACCAAGATTCAGTGGTGATTTCAGGAAGAAAAGTGTTTCTACTTTCTGTTATAAAGAATAATTCTATTTTCCTTATAAAGAAAAAAAATAATCTCTTATCAGTAGTTAGTTAGGGCAGCAAGTGGTTTTGCTGGTCTATAGAAAAGCCAAGACAGAAATTCCTAACACTTTGTTCATGGAGAGACAGTTAATGAGAGAGTATTCAGCTCCAGGCCTCATGAGAATATTGAGCACAAAGCACATCCTTTAAATTTAAAGGACTAGGCACAAACAAACAAAACCTTTTTTTCTGCTAGTATATATGACTTCTCAGGATGCACTTATTTCTTGCATTGTGCAATGCGCACTTATTTCTTTTCTGGAAACCCCTCACCTAAGTTATACAACTTGCCTAATATTTTGTCACTGGCTGTTTATTCTGGTGTGGATTTGCAGTCTTGCCCCTTGCTGTAAACGTCAATCTGAGCATTCCTAGCAACACCATTACAGCCAGAAAATCACTACCAGAACTAAATTCGGCAACCTAACCTAATTGCATCACCTCAGTCAACCCTTTCAGCACCCTCAGGTGAATCTAATCTAGTGCAAGGTTTTGAATACATTCAGTTTCCCTAAGCAGTCCCTAACCTGTTGTTCCCCTATCCCCTGTTGTCCCTCCCCAACCCCAGCTGTGCTGGTACAGAAAATTTCGTTTCTGAAGATGGAGGCAAAAAAGGCATGGAGTCTTTCAGCCTTTTCTGTACCATCTGTTTCTCCTACACTCACCAATGGGCCCACGTTTTCCCTAAGTATCCCACTGATTCTAGCATATTCTCCCATTACCCCTTATGTTCCTCAGTACTTTTATCTGCAGCTGGGCTTTGGTCTTTCTGATTTTGCTCCAAATGCTCAAGCAATTCTGTTTGCATTCCTGCTTTGTTGCCTAGTTTCCACTTCTTGTGTGTTCTTGTGTTCCAGTTCATCCAGAAGCACCCTGCCTAGCCAAGCGACCATTCTGCCAAAATTTCTCATTTTCCTGCGCTAACAGAAGAGACTTAATTTCTGAACTCTCAGTAAGTTTTCTTTATAAAACAACCATTTTGCTTATGTACTGTTTTCTCCTCTTGGTAGCTTCCAGAGGGAATTCTGCCTAACAAATTGAAATTTGGGCAAAGAAATTGCTTAACAGATTTAAATCTGCTTTCCTGAAGGCCAGAGTCCTGACTCTGCTGCATATCTTTCCAGCTTTCCTTCAGACCCTGACCTTAGTCATCTGCGAACAGCAGGTCATGTACACCATTATACTGTTTGATCCCCGGAGTATTTGCACTGGGAAGTAGCCAATATGCAGTGTAGTAGCTTCTTGGATTGCTTACACATTGCTGCCCTTCCAGAAAATGTCTGGATAGTTAAAATCCCACAGAAACATGAGAACGTACAAGCAGCAAGCTCCTGCTAGTCGTTTTTAAAATCGCCATCTTCCCTTGTTCAGGTGTCCTGTAGGATACCCCCAGCACAATATCCCCAACACATCACTCGTGAGAAGGTCTTGACAGACACATTTCCAGTTCCATGGAAGTGGTCTCTAACACAGCAAGAGAGACCTTCTTTTCCTAATTTTCCTAGATAGGCTGTAACCACTCATGACCATGTCCAAATTGTGCGTGGCATTGGACCCAGTCTGTGATGTTGGTTTTATCACAGGCTTACGGAAGTGCATGGACTTCCCGTCCTTTCTTGTTAACCAAGCTCTGCACGCTGGTGTACAGGCACTTGAGGAAAGCCTCATATTGGCTTATTTACAACTTTCCTGTCTACAAATAGCTTTGTTCCCAGTTATGTCTGCTCCCTCCCAAATTTACAACAAAATAACAGAGTTTCCTAAGCCATTTAGATACTTCCTTCTTTCTCTAACCCCATCTTTGTGCTTTGTCAACATCTACAGCAATGCATTTCTGCCAGATCTTCCATTTAGTTTCATCTCAGCATAAAGTCAGGTCAAGAGCCAATGGAAACAAAGCAAAACACTAAGGCAAGGCAAAACCAGTAAAAGTGGTTGACAGGGAGGATGTATCAGTAAATGAAAGCTCAGGCCATGTGAGGACCAAACCACACCACTAGAGAACAGCTTGTTTCTGTGCATTTTGCCTTGAAGTTGTCTTTAAAATATGCCCTAAAAAAATAGCAGCCACCTTGTTGAGTTAAAACCTGGAAAATTCATGGTTTCCCAGTGAAGATGAATATTTCCTCCTATAAGAAAAGCAAAAGTGATCAAAACCCTTACAAAAAAAAAAACAAACCAAACCAACCCTGTAAGCAATAAGAAACTTATTTTTGTATGTATATACATATATCTTTATGATAAGCCATTTCCTTTAAACCCTACCAACTAGTTAAAGCTAAGCAGCCTATCCCTACAGTCTGTCCCCCTAGGATGCAGACAGGCTAGAATATCGATATTTAGGTTTGTCCAAAGTAGCATACATCATTTTAGTTTTACTCAATAATAGGAAAAAAGCACATACAAAAAAAAAAAAAAATCTCCAGGCTGGATGCTATAGTAAGTCTAGTTCAAAGAAGTATGTCTTAGCTTAATAAGGTCCACTTTATTTGTCAATGAAGAGACTCCTGCAGGATGTGAGAAAAAGAAATATCATAATTTGCTCTCCAGAAACTGCTAGCATAACTTTTGGTGCATATTAATGCAGCTCAGTACTGTCAATGAGGTGATTATTTGCTCCCTAGAGAGCTCATCTCACAGCTAGTTTCCAAGATCCCTAGGAACTTTCATTTCATGTGGTACAAGGTATGAATTCTATTCTACAGCTGGTTCCAGCAATAGTCTCAGAGAGAAGCTATCTCCAGTTCTGCTTTTAGCACAACTGATTCACAAAGGTACAGAAACACATGTGCAATTTTTCATGTTACAGGGTTAAATCAAATACTTCTGCTTCTTATACCTGTGAAGCCATTTTACCTCTGTAGAGGTTTCATTGCAGTTCATGTAGGTACTCTGACACTTCTCTGGGTACCAACAGCTTTAAAGCTACAGTAGAGCCTTCAGTAGAGCCAGATTCCCTAAGTGCAAAGGATCCTGGTGTGCTTGTGTAAGCAAGTTTCTCTGCCTTGGTACCCAAATCAGAGCAATTGAAGCTAGCCGAGGTGTGTCTAAGCAGGCTTTGATCACATGCAAGTATTTTTTTAATGTTGGGCTGAATAGAGTTACTCTATTGATAGGGGCTTAAAATATGCATCCACATTAGTGCTTTAATTCAGGACCATGCTTTGAAGGAATTACTTTACTGCACTTTGGCTCAAATCGCAGAGGAATCTTGAAGAACACAATCTGGATGTCTTTTGGATCAAACTGGAAGAAATACTCCAGAAGCTCAACTCACATTGATATTACATCAATTTCACAGCCCCTCGTTCTTGCATAGCAAGAATGGTAGGGCGGCTACCAATGCAATAAGCATCTCAATAGGAGAAATACCAGTTCTTTCAGATTTAAAATTAGGTAAACTTGTTTTATATGCTGAGGACTAAGATAGAGCTTAGCACAAATATATTTCTGTCTCTGTCTTAATAAATGAAACAGACATTTTGAATATTGTTCTTGAAATAGTCCCATTGACAAAGAAACACCACAATCTGAGAAACTCTGTATAAAGTTAAGTGTTTCTCTATGTTCTTACGCCATTTACAAAGGGAGTACCTGTGTCCAAAGGTTGGGTTTTCAGCTGGTGATTGGGTTTTTTCATCATCCAAATTACTAAAATGAGAAGGAAATTATGTACCTTAAGCACCTTTCCAGAGGCTTCCTTTTCATACCTTATATAAAATATTGCCTTCTTGTCACCGAAACACTTAATAAGCAGCCTCTGCTTTGTATTCCACAACAGTTCCTGTTAGAGGCATAAGATGCTGCAGTAGTTATGGAAATTAGCTTTGTGTCCCCACTAGTACACATTTTAAAACAGCATTATCACCACAGCTTTGTGGCATATCAGTTTCTGCCAGTGTTTGTATATCCTCCTGTAAACAGTCCCTTTTAATCTTCTGAATGCAGATTCTGTAAACTCCCTCAGCAAAAGAACTAGTCAAAATGCCGGGTCACAATGTCACGTACAGAAATCTACATATGTCTGCAACTACACACATAGACCCATTAAAACAAATCCCCTATATCTAATTCACACAAGTGAACTCTGCTTGGTCTCAAAGAACAGAATTAATGTTTACTATTCCTATAGATAGACTATAGCTAAGTATTTTCTTTATTTATCTCATTATTTTTCTAGTCTCACCCATCAGTGTGTGCCATTTTAGGAGTCATTAGATATAAAAAATGCCTCCTATTCATAACGACATTTAAATGAAAAGGCGAGCTTGATTCCAGTACATGCTGTATAAATTTAGAACTGTTGCATGTTTGTCTACAGCAAGCATAAAAGAGTTACCAAAGAACATTAATCCCAGCTCACGAGCACACTGAAATCAACAACAAAGCTTTTCTAGCTTTTTGTTGCACAACTTAGATCTCCTATAAATGACTATGAAAAAATCCCCCTCCCTCTACCACAAAAAAGCCTCTTTAAAACTAACCCCTTAAAATAATTGTCTTCCCATTGTAGTATTTATCATAGAATGCAACACTGATGTGTGTGAAGGAAAAGAAAATGCTGTATTTCTTCCACAGAAACTGAAAACGCAGTTCTTCAAGCATTTTATCTTTGCTACCTAAAATCCTTGGTCGTAAATGCTATGCCCATTACCCTGTTCTATGTTAGTCATAGGGAAAATCTGCTTTGACTTTTTTTTATCATGCTCTTCACTACAGTGCACTAAGTGACCTGATTAACGTGTGTTCTCTTGTCAGAAGAGACAATGTACGAGTGCTTCATTTAATGGGATTCTTAAAGTACTTTTAATGTATAAATATAAGCATACTGCCATCTATTTATTTCAGGGAGGAGAGGCCACAGAAGTATGTGGTCCACTTAGAGCAAACACAAATTAATCCGTACAGCGAGCACTTTGTGCCATTTGACAGCAGAGAGCCTGCACAGCTGCACAGCTCTATCATTGCTGTCCAGCTGCATCCCAGCTGGGAGGCAATGGATCTTTTTGTGATCCATACAGGAAAATCATGCCATAGTTACAAGCTCAGGTTTTATTGTGGCAGGGTGAGGTTATCTAACATAACATCCTCCATCAAGCTTCAGGCTGGATCTTTGGGTGATTGGGAAGGACTTAAACTGCAGCATCCAGTAGCATTTCCTAGCTCCTGGTCCTGGCACCACTCTGGTCACATCCAGGAACAGAGAAGCCTCAGCTGCTTGCTCCCTATTTCCCATTAGAAGAAAACATGTCTATATTAGCCAGAAGAAACCTTCAGTGTAATCTTGCCTGGCCGCAACTTGAACAATCAAGAGAAAAGAGCTACAGGACAGACTCTAGAATATATCTGTCTACGTACAAGACTAAAGTATCTTTTTGTCAGTGTTTGATGGGAAGTCTACACGGAGAGAACAGAGTTATTTAACAAAATAGGTAGGTTTAAGGAGCACTGTAAGCTCACTGGCATTCCAAAGCTTTCTGTTCAAGGTGTCATAGTCCATGTGAGACTCAACAACAGCATGGCAATGGAGGAAAGAACATCTGTCAAGGTGAGACAGTCAACTAGCTAAGCAAAGACAGTCAGTATAGGGCAAAACTGAATGTATGAGTGGACTCAAAACTCACAAGCCAAATTCCTCTATATTGCTATGGAAATCAACTGCTCACAAATTGTACAGAGTGCCCCATACTCCTCTTGCCTTGCAAGTAAGAGTCAACTACCTGCAGATGTAGCACACAAATTCTCTGAAATGCAGCTACTCCTCAGAGCTATGTTGAAACAGTATAATTGGGTCTGATTAAAGACTCTGCCTAAATAATATCCTTGTTATAGAGCTAAATAATGTATTACAATGGGCTAAAAAAATAAATCAAGAGAAGGCAAAGACATTTTCCCTCAACCAGCAAAGTTCAGGTGTTCCTGTGAAAACATGCTCATTGTTAAACAGTGTCAGCATATTTGGTTCTGCAAGCTTTTTTGACTTTGGCTTCTTCTAGTTAGCTCATTAGTGAACAGCTCTTATAATCAATAAGCTGCCAACTGGGAGGCTAAGAGTTTCTTATCCGCAGCTTTGCATGTTTCAGTGTTCTCAGAAATATTGATGAAATTGCATCCTGTTTTCCTTAAAACAGCATCTCTCTTTTTCGTTCATTTTAGCCTGTGTACCACAGCAATTGGAAGATTCTCGATGTCATGAATAGTCTTACTGTGCCCAGACTATTTTCTCTATACACTGAAAAAGCTCAAATACATGTGCTATCTTCCATATTTTAGTTTTCAAGAGATATTAATTTTCTATCCCCAATGTCCACAAATTAAATCTATGGACATGCAAAAAAGTTATTGAAAAAATCGTGAGCTTTGAACTTGCAACTTGTCAATTATTCCAGTGGAATTATCTGGCTGAGTACATTTTCTGAATCTCTGACAATTCCTGATAAAAACAAAGTATCCCTTTGCACATACTGTGGGGCGGATAAATGGACACTTAGTGCACAAGCTTTAATGCATCCTTATTTCACACCCCAGCTTACCCAGCACTAATTTGTCCACATCCATTCTTTCAGCAAGTAGATGTTTAGTGTGAGATTTTTATAGGTTATGTAAGGCAAAAATGAAACAAATTCTCTGTTGTGTTTCTTAAGAAACACCTTGGCAGCTTTTCACGTGGCTCTAACAGGTTTTACAGCAGCCAAGACTTTCTCGTGCACAGTATTGCATGCACACTAATGGGGCTCCAGACCATCTCACATAAATTCATCCCACTTCTTTGACAGCGGAATTGTTTATAATGGATACCAGTCTGGCCCCATATATTCCTGCATACACTTGTCAAGGTACTTTAAAACTAACAGCCGAAATAGGGAGCAAAGCTAAAATTCAGTTTACTTTTTACTCAAATGGATGTTAGTAAAACGTGGTTCTGCCTAAAACATTTTTGATAGCCAGACTATCGACAAAACACATTGACTACCACTTTGAGCTCTGTAACTACAGTCTCTGTCCAAGCAATTCAAGTCATTGCCCCATACATGAGTCGACAGCGCACCTGGCTAAAATCCCTTACCATCAGGAATGCCTGTTTGAAGTAATTTGGCTCTCTAATGATGCAAGCTTAATACTCAGTGCTTCTTAATATCTTGCCTCAAAATAATTTTGCTTTTCCAGAGCTAGATGCCAACGTATTTACTAATACAGAAACATATGAATCAAAATACTAGATCACACTAAGGTCCATCGAGTCTTAATGAATCTCTAAGAGCATCCAATGCAATTGTTTCAAGGGAAAGTACAAAACCATTACAGATTGGAAATTATCTACTTTCTACACCAAGTTTCATACTGGTCTCACATCATTAGAGATAAGTTTAAGCTCTGAAATGTGAGACATAATATGGTTTTAAAAGTTCTTATAATTAATTGTAATGACTCTGTATGTCATGCTTACCATTATAAACATGCAACCTCTTTTTAGTTTTGCTAAATTTTGGTTTCATCACTTTCTGTTGCACTATAGTTCTACCATTTAATTACGTGTGGGGAAAAAAATACCAGCTTTCAATTTACTGTCTTTATTACACGTGCTTCTGAGGTGGTTTCTGTACAGCATGTAGATGACTGTCTGAGTCCTTGTAGAATAGGTTACCCTCATGCTGCTTAGCGTTTATGTAAAGATATTTATTGTGTAATTATGTAAGGAAGCCTAGTGTCTTGGATAGACATCTCTATTATTCTAAATCTAAGTAAATAAAATAAATGTTTTCATTAATGCCCCTTTTGTTCCTGTATTATAAAACAGGAGAAAAAAATGCTTTTAATCTTTCTACAGTATTCAGCATTTTGTATATTTTTATTATGTCCCCACTTACCCATCTCCTTTCTAAGGAAAACCCTCTCAATTTTCTTACATGAGAACTGTTCCAGGATCCCTGTAATTGTTATTGTCCTCCTCTGAACTCCCTTACAGTTCTTTAATATCTCTCTGAGATGGGGTGATCAACCGTGCACACAGTACTGTACAAGAACCCCTATTACAGACTCACAGAAGCATTATAATAATCTCTGTTATTATTCTTCATCCTACTTCATATGCGTCCCAATATCACACTGACTGTAGCTGTGCACTGAACTGCCTATAATTATTTCCCACCCTTTCTTTAAGCAATACTCTTAGCTTAGAATGCTGTAAAGTGCACAAGTAGCTTTAATTTTTAACTTCAGTATGCATTATTTTGTATTTATTAGCACTGAATTTCATTTGCCTTTTTGTTACTTACTTAGCATTTTTAGGTCTCTGAAATTTTCTAGTGTCTTCTCTGGTTAAGCAAATTTTCCTCATCAGGTATTAAAGGGACAATTGGAATGACTACATCTACTTGACAGGCCAGAGTATTATGACTAGGATGATAGATCAGTCAAACTGTTCAAGGGATGGGCTTAGATAATAGCTTTTGGGTAAATCTCTCAGCTCTCAGTAAACAAAAGAAAAAACAAACAAACAAAAAAAACCAAACACATAGTAGTTGCCAGGAAATGCAGATAAATATGAAATCCTTTTTGAGTTCTAAACAAGTAGCTTTTGAAAATATGGCAACAGAAACACTATACATGATATTAAGAAGGACACATACCATGTATTGAGCAAACGAGATAACTTGGTAACATGACGATAGCACAGAATATTATAAATCCATTACTATGTTAGCTGGTATTGTGGTTAAGTTGTGGGGCTTTTTATAGCTGAATCAGAGCAGTAATAAATTTGAGCCCAGCACCGAACTACATTTTTAGGTTGTGGGTTTTTTTCTAAAAAAAAAAAAAAAAAAAAAGAGAGAGATCTGTTAGCCATCCACTTCTTTTCTTATTTGCATTCTTAGAATTCTAGGATCCATAGAAGCATGATTTATCTTCTGAATGTAATCATTTGCTTTAGATGATAGAAAAAATATCTCTGACTAAATTGTCAGTACTTCACATCCTAGTAGTGTGTAATCATGACTTTCAGAACCACATATATAAACTACAAGCTTTCATATAGACAAAGAACTTAAATTTCCCATAACACTTTCAATTTGCAGGAAAAGAAGTTCCTGAAAAAATGTATTTTGGAGACCATGCAATTTAATATTAATCTTAACATAAGACCTCTGATCTACATAGGCCTGATTATGTCCTGAAATATTTTTAATAAAAAAAGCTACATCACCACAATAGTCACCAAATTCTTTCATTTGCCCTGAACTGAGGGGTTTTTTTTCATATACTTGCCCATATTGATGGACTCTTCTTGCAGTATTTCCAGTGTAAAACCAGAGGCATCAATGACTAGGAAGAAGAAAAAGCATAAATGCCACAAATTACCACACCCCACCTCTGGATATGCATTCAGCTCATTATATGGAATTCACATCTCTTTTCAGTCTGCCTCCCTGTGATGGCATTTGCTTAGCCTAAACATTTTGATCAATTAAAATAGAATGATTGTTGTTGTTTGGCTGTTGTTTTTTTTAATTGGGGAAGTTTAATCTCAAAATTTCATTCAGGGTAAAGCTAAACAACTCATTTTTCTTATTTTGGGAGAGGGAATGAAATATGTTTATTTTGTTGAATCTTCTTTGTTTTTATTTTTTCTGAAGCTATTTATCAACTGCATTAAGATAATAAATCAATATGCTTTGTGGTTTTAAAAACCATTCTCCTGAAATGTTTTGGCTGGATCTAATTATGGCATCATTTAGTTTCTTCTCGAATTATAATGCTCAGACTAATTGCATTTACCCTCAAACATAACTTCTCTTATTTTTCTTTCCATTATTCCCCCCTCTAATTTTATGACTTGCTTTTCATGAATGCAAGTGAAAATAGTATTAAGCTGTTGGGATCTCTCAATTCAAAACTATTTTTTGTTTACATATAGTTTTCAGAAGTTTCAATATAGTAAGAAACCTTGATACTTAATCCTCACACCACTAAAACTAATCAATGGTTAACCATGGCCTTCAATCAGACCAGGACTGCATCCACGATTTCTGCACAATGCTAAAATGCAGAAGCAAAACCATCTGGAATACAATCAGTTTAGGCACTATTATGGAAAAGAGGGTAAGATGCTTGCATTTCCATTATAAAATAATTCTTGCAGCACCTACTCGAAAAGCTCTAAAACAAAACAAGTTGTAACACTGACCTAACGATTTCACACACACAAAAAAATTTTACATGTGAACTATGTCTCTGGTGAAATTTATTTTGATTTTTCAGGGTTTTATACTCTTATGTGTATAAACCATGCGTGCTAAAAGTGTAATGTGTTATGAACTAAACAAACCTGTGGTTTACACACCATGATAGACATACACGACCCAGTGAATAGCAACAGAGTTATACCAGGGGTGATTTGGGTCCAGTGTATGATTATATCAATTTAGTGGCTTCAGTGAGGGAAACTGGTTACTTGCAAAGGTTCCCCTTCACTTTGAGGGGGATAAAATTCTGCCACAAGTTTTTTGAAGTGGAAGGGAATGGGGATGGGACAAGGAAGGGAAGGGACAGGGACTGAACTTGCAGAGTAATTAAAATCAGGAGAAGGGGTGTATTTCTACTTAGGAGTCTAGGTGACGTAAATAACTACTGTCTCCCTTTTCTCCCTGTGTGATTTATTAGGACATCCTAATACCCATCTGATTTGTACACATCGAAAAAATGCTAAAAAATGAAAAGAGGTTCTTTAAATGTTGTTTTGCATACAAATGAAGGAATCATGCAGGAGCTTTGTGAAGAGAGGCCTGGCAGGTCAATTAGTCTTTAATTCACAGGTTTCATTACTAAGTATTTTCAGTGAAAGATGGAAGGAAAATCACTACTGACACTGAAGCAGGTTTGCACCTCTGTATGTGAAAACCTGCTATTCCTTTTTACTCCAAAGGCGCGGTCAGTTGAAGTTATTCCTGTATATTCACATTGATACTTACAAAGATATTAAAAGATTACAGGTCAGCAACGCTGTCAGCATCACAGTCCAGCATTTTCAAGTTCCTTCCCTGAGTCTGAGAGCAAGTATTTAGTCTTTTCAACGAGCATAAAATGTGAAGAAAAAACTGCAGCCTGAATGATTTTCCAAGTCAGACCTGATTAAAACTCACTATGAGCTCACAGGACATGAGCAGCTCATACTGGCGGAACAGGTGTTCATCTTTGTGTTTTAAAAACCAAGTCAATGGGAAGATGCAATGTCGTTGCAAGAGATCACTGTGTGAATTAGTAAAGAGCAGTAGGAGCTTGTAGTCATCACACAGGACATAGGTTAAGTCCTACACCAAAAAGTTGGAATGCAATTCCAAGAAGCAATCCTAAACTGTGTCACATACAAGGTCCCCATGTATATCTTAGGGCAGGTTGTTCCAAAATAGCATATGCACTTTGCTATTGCTTGCTAATATCTCTCTATGCTTTTACTCTGAATGAATGGTTTTTAAAATTTCACTGAGATCCTTTCTCATTGCTTCTGGCACTCAGTGCTGCATGAAGGTTTTCCTCGGCCAAGTTCATTACCAATGTTTGCCTTTCCCTAATCCCTTCCCCAGCAGAAATCTCCCTACCTCTCTTTCCTTTCTACTGTTTTTTCCTGTACAGTTTGAAAAACCCTGCAACAGCTCCTTTAAAAGTTCACTAATTTTAACACCTAATTTTAAGTGATATATGATGTACCAGACGTACCAAGAAGTTACAAACTGCAGAGAAAATATCCATTTGTGGCATCTTGCTAGGACCTTTGTTGACGGCTGAAGTATATTGCTATACTTTCCTCTAAATAAATAGCTGAGAGGTGCTTTAGGAGTCCCATAGATACATACCTACATGCACACCCAGAGGTATATTTAAGTGTTTCATTAAGTGAATAATTACTATTTATTACTTCAGAATATTTTTCTTCCCTTCATTCTTTCTCTCTTTCCTTTTCAGGTTAAGGTACTTTGTTCTTTTTCTTCTTAGCTCACTCCATTTTCTTTTTGTTCTTCTTTCCTTTCTCCTTTTTCCTACACTTCACGTACCTTGTGCTCATTTTGCTTGCTCTAGGTGATTTTGCAATATTACACTTCAATATCTAGAAGATCAGTGGAAGAAGATGTTGTAATTTGTTGATAAACAGATCAGTAAAGGAGAGAAGAATAAATCATTGGCTAGGAGCAAGTAATTAAAGCGAATGTACCCATAGAAAGTTACTCCTTTTGTGTGTCCTTCAAATTCATTTTGAACACATCAAGGTGCACCGTCTTCTCAGTTACATGAAATTCATTCAGAATCAGTCCCCTGACTTACCAAAAACTGGAGTTGGGAAGCTGTATATGTAGATTCTGGAATCATCATATCATAGGGCATTGCAAACAGTACAGCAGCAGACATTGAAACTGTAGAAAACACAACTGTGTTTCTATACAAGAGGAATCCATCAACCAGAGACAGCTTCTACTTCTTACAACCCTGCAAGCAAACAATGTGCAGTGGGTGAACCTTGGCTGGCTGCCAGACATCCACCAAACCATTCTCCACTCCCACTCCTCAGCAAGTCAGGGAGATAAAACAAGATGGAAAAGCTCATGGGTTGATAAGGACAGGGAGAGCACTCACCAATTACCACCACAGGCAAAACAGAGTCTAGTTGGAAAAGATTAATTTAAATTATTGCCAATTAAATATAGAGTAGGATGGTGAGAAAAAGACAAAACTAAATACACCTTGCCCTCACACCCTCTTCTTGCCAGGCTCAACTTCACTCCTTCATTCCTGACTCTCCTACCTCCTCCCCGCTCTAAGTGGCACAAGGGGATGGGGAACAGGGGTTGTGGTCAGTCCATAACTCTTCATCTCTGCTGCTGCTTCCTCCCCGCGCTGTTCCCCTGCTTCAACATGGTGTCCCTCCCACGGAATACAGTCCTTCAAAAACTGCTTCAGTGTGGGTCCTTCCTTTGGGCTGAAGTTCTTCAGGAGCTGCTCTGTCAGGGATTCTTTCCACAGGGCACAGTCCTTCAGGAATGGACTGCTCCAGCATAGGTTCCCTATGGACCACAGCTACTGCCAGAAAACCTGGTCCAGCATGGGGCCTCCACAGGCTGCAGCTTCCTTCAGGGCATGTCCACCTGCTCCAGCTTAGGGTCCTCCAGGGGCTGCAGTGCGGATATCTGTTCCTCCATGGCCTGCAGGGGGAGAGCCTCCCTCACCACGGTCTGCTCAATGGGCTGCAGGGGAATCTCTGGCTGTGGCACCTGGAGCACTTCCTTCCCCTCCTTCTTCACTGACCTTGGCGTCTGCAGGGTTGTTTCACATTTTTTTCTCATGCCTCACCCCTCACTCTCACAGCTCCTGTACAGTGTTTTTTACACCTTCTTAAGTATGTTTTCACAGAGGCAACAGCTGCTTTACTGGTGGGATCAGCTTTGACCAGCAGTGGGTCCGTTTTGGAGCCAGCTGAAACTGACTCTGCAACACAGGGGCAGCCCCAGTCTGTTCTCACAGAGCACATCCCTGCAGCACCTACCCCTCATCCCCCCTGCTGCCTGTACCAAACCTTGCCGCATAAACCCAATATACTATGAAAAATAAAGCAACAGTTGGTTTGCCACGTTTATACTCCAGACACTTTCTAAAGTCACTTGGTACATCTAATTGTTTTCTCAGCTTTCACTTCTATGCTTCCGTAGAAGTAAAAAAAAGGTAGCAACCAAAACTTGGAGATAATTTTAGCAATAAGAGGGAGCGAAATGAGAGAGCTGCAGGGTAAACAATAAGCTGAATTTTTACTGTAACTAAGACACTAGGAAAGGTAATCGTTAAATATTTGACAGGTCCTGACAACTGTGAAACTTGCTAATAGTGAATGGAACCTGGGGTATACAGAATTGTAGGAAAGACTTACCAGTAAAATGTTCTCGTCTGGTACTGAGACTTTATCACCAATATAAAAGTAGTAAGTAGGCATTTTTCTGCAAGAATTTTATGCATTAAAAGTTATCCTTAATTCCAAAGTTATCCAGGTATGAGAACTAAGCAAAAAGTGAATTTACTGAAAATACAGATAAAAATACTTTTGATGCCCATAATCAAGAAAATTGAGCAGAAATGTTCAGCTAATTCTGTATTGTCAGAAAGTCATCCTCAGAAAACTAAGCTGGATGTGGTTTACTCACATATTTTAATGGAGTATATAAAATTATTACTATAGCCAGAAACAGATTTTAATATTGATTAAGAGCGAGTAGCTTGAATAAAATAAAATTTAAAAAAACAGACACACACTCAAAAAAAAAAAAAAAACCACAAATGAATGAAGAATATACGGAATACTGAAATGGTTTCAGTAACTTTTTTTCTCCCACAGTGCACTGCAGTTTCATACATGCTTTGCTTCCAGCTGGATCTACAGTGGAAAGAGTTGAAGACAGCCTCCTTCTGTCCAGAGGCCATTTTCCTCTTCTTTTATCTTCCCTAACACTTAACAAGAGCAGGGTCCCACCTTCGAACAATCGGAGCCTGAGTATAACCACCTCCAACAGAAGACAAGGATGTGTTTTACCAGGGAAGTGGCAGCACAGGAGCCTGCTTTCCAAGATGACACAATTAAGTGGGAAACAAAAGAATAAAGTGGCAGTTTAAGACAAAGAAGACAGAACCCAGGTTACCTGACAGGGCAAAGATGTAGCTCCCGGTGGAATCTCAATGACAAGGTATTGAGAGAAATACCATAGGGGACAAAGCAAGGCAAATTACATTGTGTGTATTTCAAAGGCTTTAATTTATGAATCTCACAAGTCGGCAAGAAGAATACATTTCTCCTACTTGTCATATGGAAGTTCGTCCTGGGGCAGGATTAACACTGCAAACTGGTAGCAAATACAGACAAAGAAATCATGAATATTTATGTAATGTATTTCATAAACACATAGAGCCAATAACTGCAATCCTAGATAACCTGGTGCTGTTAAATCTATGAGTAAGGATGTTACAAAGAAAATGATGCAGCATTTCCATGTAAAATACCAAATGGCATATTCAAATAAGCTGTAAGAGTTATTATATTAGGTATAGAAAACAAATGAAATAACTGTCACCCATTACAAAAGGCTTGCTAATGTTTCAGCACCAGACTGGTGTGTCCTCTCAGAAAAACAGAAATTACCTCAAGGCATGGAAGAAAGCACTAATTTAGTCTAAAATTTTAAGTAATAAGCAGAAAAGAGAGTAGCACACAGTCATGTCATCAAATAATCACCAAATAGATAAACCAAAATCAAATCCGTAAGAAGCACTGGCTAAAGGAGATCCAATAAAGACAGAACATCTGAACAAAGTACAGCCTCAGCTGCTGTCAGGATTTGTCAGGGGAAACAGGTAAGAAAGGAAACTGAACTCTAAAGAAAGAGTTAAATTCAGAAAGGGAAGGGGAGTAGGACCCCAGTTCTGATAAGCTCATGACACTTAGGAGGTCAAGTGAAACAATGCAACCTTTAGAAGGACTCCACACAGTTGCTTTCTGGTGGGGCTGCCACGCCACATACTCAAGACTTTGGGAAATCTAACCCAGAGGGAGAAATGAGAAAATGGCAAAAGTAGGCAGAGTTTTTTCATATCACATTAGAACAAAAGCAGCACCAAAGCATCCAAGAGCCCTGACTCTGCAAAGTGCTTTTCACACTGCCCCAGCGGGGCAAGCCCAGAACAGAGTCAGCACAAGGAAACAAAAATTGTTCATTAAGCAACAAGAAGAACCAACAGCAACCACATTGCTAAAAATTAACTCCCTACGATAGAGGAAAAGGTCTAGAATGACAACAATCAAAACACCTATTACAACATATAAATGCACATAATCCCAGGATTTCAGTTTTAAATTCTTCTAGATTTGCCTGATACAACACCTACTTTATCTGTCAGAAGTCACAGCTTGGAGAGGTCCAAAAGACCTACAGTTCAAAATTATCTGTAGTTTTCTTATCACAACATTAAATGATCTGTCATTTCAGCTGTCCAAAGAGAACTTTTGTTTTCTACAGCTGTGTCCTATGTTTATTTTGTATTTTGTTCTGCATGAATACCATCCAAAAAATATCTGCAGCAAAATTTCCCTGCATCTTAGGTAGTTAAGCTTTTGAAGTATTGAAACACACCAGGAAGGAATAAATCATCACTCCTCAGAATCACTGCATTTTAGCACTTACAACATAAAGCATGAAATTGTTTGTGTTCAAATAATAGATGAATGTTAGATGACATTACCTGCAAACATTGACCAACTGTATCGAGCCCACAGAGTGGAATTTCTACAGAAAACAAAACACATGACTTCCTTTATGCTGCCATAGCGATTTAATGATTAATTAAAAAAAAAAAAAAAAAAATTCAGGATGGTCTCCAAACAAACTTCCTACGGAAAGGAAAGCCTTGATTTTCTAAACTCCTTGGCTATATCTAATACTTTTAAGAATACAAGGCAGGAAATTTTCTGTAGTACATTTCATACATTCAGTGTCTACCTTAACATGTACATATGGTCAAATGGATTCCATCTGAACAGTAAATGAATATGACGTTATTTTGAATTAGTATACATTACAGAAAAACTAAGCTAAAGTAACAAGCAAGCCAAGATTTCAGTCAGTAATATGTAAGTCATATGCACACTGACATGCCTTTGATTAAGTAACTTCAGCATATTTAGCTGCAGTTCTGAACAGAGTCAAATGAAAACTTGCAGTTTTTCAGCAATTTAATCTGTTCCAGGAACTGCATGAGTGTAATGTGGCAGTTGCTATAGTAACCACATTTTTCCTTGGAACTCGTAGTAGTGTAAGCGATTTCTCCATCTCACTGTCTAAGTTACTGCTGTGCTATGATGCTGCAGCAGTAACTCTAACGCAGAAGCCTAACCCAGTCAGTGGTTATTTAAAACATATTTAACATTTTCCAAAATGTTCCTTTCTGAAGGATTAATTCTACCCTGTGCTGTTCTGACTTTGCACCCTTTCATAAATCCATTAGATGACAATTCAGAGAAAGGAAAAAAGTTGAACAACTGCAAAAAAAAAAGTGGTAAATATATCCATTTATAATTTATAAATGATATTTAAATTATAATATCCATGTATAATATATAAAAATATGTCAACACTTATTCTTAAATTTTCTTCTTCGGATATTCTTTGAAGTATACCTTGGTGGCAACGGATCCCAAAGGATTTTACTCTTTCAAAAAAATCATTATTTATTGATGGTCACTGCAAAGTATTTTTATTTTCTGCCACATTTTCACTTAATTCACTCTTAATCAAAATAGTCTAAAATCAAAGCCATATTAGTAATTTACACCTCTGTAAAGCATTAGCAGACTCTGCTGTTTTGATGCCTGTCTTTCTGATATAAAATGTGCAAATATCATTCTACGTGCATTTAGTTGGAAAAGACTAAATCTAAATTTACTAGGAGTGAAAAGATACAGTAGTACAGGAAGAAGAAAATTTATATTTTTACTTTAGTCAATACATCAGCATATTAATGAGTCAAAATGTAGGGGACTATGCACGAAAAAATGTGCTGAAATAAAAGGAAGAACGTAAATACATGGTGTCAGGGATTTCAGGGGTGCTGAGTGTCCACAGCTCCAAGGGAAAGAATGGGAACTGACGTCAGTGGAATTATACTAGCTTCCAGCAACTGTGAATTTGGCCTCAAGGTCTTTTTGATCTTTCATTTCTGTTTGACAGCTCCAGCACAACCGAAATATTTCCTCCTCTTTACAATTAAACTAAGCAAATAAGCTATATAGAATAGACTATTCAATGCATTGAGGCAATTTCCTATGTAACAATTGTTTAAAAAAATTGTGATTTTCTTGATTATCACTATTCCAATTCCTCCATTAATATTTCTCTATTAAAAATTCCAGTAAAATTGTCCCAAACAAACAAGAAAATGTAAAATTCAGTGTATAAGCATTCTGATTAGAGAGAGTCAACTGCTTATGTCTTATCCCTGAATGAGTTAACAGAGATCTTCAACTACAATTTTTAGTCCCTATATTTCCAATTATAAACTCATCAACTGCCTTTCGCAAAGGGTCATTTCGTTTTAAGTTTGTCAGATGGTACTAGCCTTGCCCACTAGACTTCTAGTAGCAGGGAACAAGAAGCTGAGGCTTAAAATCTGAGTACCATGCTCAAACAGGACTCAGTGGAACTGCTGATGCAGCTTTAGGGAGGCTTGGTAACAAACTCTCAGTGTCCCAGGGGGTTTTATGGGCTTCATTTCCAAAAGCCAGCCATGACTTCCATGATATTTAATGTACCTTTCATCTTGACTGTGACTTCTTGTTACAAAGCGCTGCCTCTGACACAAGCAACACCCTTTTTTATATAATAATATACTGCCTGATAATGCCAGGAGCCATCAGGGAGTGGGAAATAGGATCTTGGTGTGCTCAAATAGGGTCTTGGTGTTCTCTTCAGTCTCAGATTCTCCTTATCAGTGGCAGACCCCTTCTAGAAGAGAAATGGGCATTTTACCACTCCTGTTTAAACCAAACTGATCCACAGGAACTAATTCAAGATGTGCTGGTAAGCAGAAAGTGCAAAAATGTCATTCTTCTGTGCACATTTGCATATCCCATGCATAATCCAGCTAAAAACAGGTTAATCTGGTGACAGCAGCTTCGCCATGGGCTTCTGTGCAGGGTGCGTGCTCCAAATAAAGATGTGCATGGGGTGGATGCTATCCATGCCTCATGACCTGTATTGGCGGGGGCACCACAGAGTCTACTGGTCTCAGTGTGTAGATACACCTGGGTGCTTTGGTATCCTGACTGTGGCTGCAGAAGCTCCAAACGTATACACTCCCAGTGTCACAATACTGAGCAAAAAGATGCTCCGATGCCTTTAAAAGTCTTTAATTTTCAGGTTTAGCCTCTGCAAAAATGATGGCGTTGGCAATGTTGAAAATAATGATCTATTTCACAGATTTATGGCAAGGAGTAATTAATGTATGTTTATTCAGTATTTCTGAGATAGCAAGTAATGTTCGTAGGATACATGATTAAGTTTGGAGCCAACATAAAGCCTCGGGAAGTTTTCCTACTTTTGGAAAAGGAGGGTGACTGATCTCATGCAATGTGACAAAACACTGTTAGTTTCCAATGAGTGATGGACATGACAGATGTCTTTTCCTGTGAGGAAGGCTGGTTGTGCGCCCTCCCCTAGTTACCATTCTGAATTAAATTGCATTTTGCAATCTACTCATATGTGCAGTGCAAAGGGCAGATATTTCTTATGTTTCTCAACCATAGCAAACCACCTGTCATCTTTTTCTATTTGATTTACTACATAACAGCTTCTAACTGCACCAGAACTCGTGATAATTTCCTTAAAGCAAATTTGCTATTTCTTATCTAATCCAAATAGCAGTAATTGTTTACTATACCTCTCCCATCACACTTAAAATGTGGAGCTACTATTGTCAACAGCATTTTGATTTCCATGCAGACAGCACTGTTTCCTGTTAAAAAATTTTCATTCAGCAAGCTGTCTGTTTCCATTACTCAGTTAAACTTCAGATTCCATTTTGCTAGGTTTTTTTCTACTTTAGTTTTTTTTTTCTCCTTTTCCTCTTTAGCTTCTTTCTCCTATTCCCAGTACTCATGTATCTATTCAAGATTAAGAACCAACATAACAGTAAAAAAAAAAAAAAAAAAAAAAAAAAAAAAACCAAACAAACAACTTTGTTTCTCACAAAGAACTATGGAACTATGGGATACTGACAGATGAGTTAAACTGGAGTTGTCAGAACATTTGTTTTCAGCTTGAACCCAGGTCAGTTTTTCCTTTAACTTAAAATAGTATTTCTGTAACTCAAGTCATTGTGGTAAATCCTAAGGAAATCACCAGGAAAGTACAACCAACGTCCTAACATGGCTAAAGTGCTTGTAAATGGATTTCTTCTGTGTTCTTACTAAATTAAATTGAAGCATAATGATTTATAATATTACCACGTGACAACAGTCAGTACATTAGATGTTACATTATCCATTAAGTTCAAAGGATTTTATTGATATTGCTTTGGTTTTTTAGAAGCGTGTGATGACCTCCACCAGTAAATAAGTATTATGTCACCATAATGGATTCCACATGTAAATTGCAACTCCATCTGTAATACGGCTTTCCCCAGAGTGCCCAGTTTTAGTCAAATAAATATTCTTAGTAAAACAAGTAGGTCATTGTTCCCATTAATCTTGAAAATGGATTAAAGATTCAGATTCCTTGAATGTTAATCTTTTTGCCACATTCTGCTAATATTTTCTCAAGTGTTCAGAGCCCACACGCGTTAAAGTATTTAGGTTCCCACAGGAAAACAAGGGGCTTGTATGATGCGAGCTTATGGGATTTAGGAGTGTATCCCATTTCAGAAGTTACCCAGGCACATAGATCAGATTGATAGGGCTTTGGGAGAAGGATTTTTGCTTCTGTCTTATTTCCAATTCACAGAAATACAAACCATGTCAATTTCTAAATATTTAAAAGCAACTGTGGTAGAGATGTAGAGCTCCAACTGGGAAATCAAGAAGTTGTCAAATGGATAATTTCATATTTTAGCAGAAAAAAGAAAGAATAAGAAAAAAAATGAAAAGGAAGGCAGGCCTGATAATAGTATACGTAATAATCACGTTGGCGCTGGTAATATTTTGCACTGAGAGGGCATTTTCATCAGGCTATTTGCTGTTGTGCTTTTAGTCTGCTACTGTATTTTTCTCAGTTTGCAAGCATAGGCAATGCAGACTTAATAAAGATGGATCTGTTCCAGGGTCCAGTGCAAGTCAAAGATTAAATGCCGTTAAATTTTTTCTCTCTATCATCACAGTGAATACAATGTGCTAGCAACTCAACACAAAAGCTACTGTACTCAGCCATACGTGTTATAGGGAGGCCATAAACTGTTACCATCAGCCTGGGAATTTAACACTGAATTTACCTAACTTCCTTTGTTTAACCTTTTCAGCTTTTTATGAACAGAGTGGGGGTTTTGTGTAGGGTTTTTTCCCTTCTAAGTAACAGGGTGAGCGTTGTGAGTTTTTAATTTCTGTTTTGATTTATACGTCATGTATGTTACAACATCACATCAGCTCCACGTAAGTGAAACGAGAGCACTGCAGGTATGATGATGCTTTTACAGAAGTTCTACTTCAGTTAGGGTGATAGTTTTATTCAATCTGAATGCAAATGTACTAATTGCCTCACAACTGAAATCACGTCCTATGGGATCAAGCTGACTTATGGGGATGCCCATATATATAGAACAAGCACAGCCTAATCATTTTGCTTTGCTCAAGAGTTACAGTGGTTTCAGTTGCCACCATACATACCCTTTGGAATGATCTATTTGCCACTTGTTGATCATTAAGAGTCTAATATGATTTATATGATCTTTATACCACAAATCCAACATCAATGTTAAAGCCATCTTACAGGCACAGAGAAGAACATTAAGAACAGCAAGTCTTATTATGATGTAACTGCATCTGTTTCAAAATACCTCATGACATTTATTTCAACAGACTTAGTCCCAGCATGACCTGGCTTAGATGATATCAGAATCCACCCTTAACATAAAAGTGGAAGGTTTTGATTTAATTTTTTCTGACTTTTTTTTTTCCAGCACTGCCACAGAATGATAATCAGCATCTGCATAACTGTAGACAATCATAAAATAGATATTATTTTTTAAACTGACATAAAATTTACTTTCAGATTTATATTTAGAGACTATATTGACCTAAACCTTATCACTGTAATAGCTTGTTTAATCTCCCTGGCTCATGTTTTTCTCCTTTTCATTACCATAGGTTGTCTGATTTCTCATTCCAAGTTCTCATTTTATTTTTTATTCAGTAGGCTTCTGATTTCCCTCCACCACCTGCTAATAGCTAAAACAATGTTTCACGGATTTAAAGAAAAAAAAAAAAGCAACAAGGAGGGAAAAGAGAGGGAATTCGCTGCTGGTTTCCCTAAATTCACCTGTGATACCCTTCAGTTTTGGAGGCATGAGAAAACCACCAAGTCACCCATCCTTCATGACATGAGCACCCCCATTCAACCAAATTCTGCTTGCCTATACATTACTGCTACTTCTATCTTTGAGGACAATGGTCCAATAAAGTCATGCAACTGTAAGTTGCACGATTTAGGTGATATTATGCAACAACGTAAGGAAAAGCAGTAACAAATCCAAATATAACACCATCACCCAATGACAGTACAGAACCATGTTTACCTAATTAATAAAACACCCCATGGCACTGGAAGACATCCCATTATTCAGTTACCTGACTGACAGGGCTGTGACTACAATAGTTTTGCTCTGTATTTCTAAGTACAATGAAAGAAGGCTACTGACACACCCTGAGACTAGCATTATCTAGTGACATGCCAGTCGATAATTCCCAAAATCTCTTCTCTATGTGAAAGGAAGACTAGGAAAAATTCTACCATTTCATCTTCCTAGCTTGTGCTGATAAACATTTAAATTTTGTCATAAAAATTCATATGCATACCAATGAAAACTACCACTGCAAATGATTTGGCAATATGAGCAGAGAAGAAGAGAAATTTCAAATATAAATTCATACCTGGCTGTGGTTTTCACAACTTCCAAAGTCCAGAAGGCAAGAGGCAGATAGGGAAGGTTACATCCAAGTCCATTTGAAGAACCATTTTATTACACAACTGCTGAGAAGAGAAAAAAAAAAATTAACAAGGATGAATCAGGGATAAAGAATACAGGAATATTTCTCTTTCAACTTTAATCCCACTAATTGCATACATACAAAGCTTTGTAGTCAGACATAAGATTAAATTTCCCATATAATTGCATTCCAGACTACTTTTTTCTTCTTTCTCAGGTATTCATCCCCTAATTAGGCCCAGGAAGATGACTAAATATGGTTTTGTTTCTATTACCACGTATACAGAATTCAGCTACCCGTTGTTAACCACAGACCTTGTGAGATCCACCCTATAATAAATATGTAGCTGACTTAAATTCTGATCTACAAATTTTTTATACTGTAAGTTATTTTGTGCAATTTAGTATTTTGGAAAATCTCTGTGTCTATTCGCATTGCAAAAGATAAATCCAGATGCAATGTACCAATTCTCATTGGCTGTGCAATTAGTCTTGAAGTCTTTTTCCTATGCTACAAACCAGTACGGCAAAAAAAACAATCTGCATGCCCTTCTTAGATGCTCCATTAAAGCATACAAAAGCCACAAGAAATTACTGTGATTGGAAAATATTTTAAACTTTACTTTTTCATTGTTTCTTTTCCAATGAGTTTCTGTGGGGAAATGCAACTTTTCTTTGTGGACAGACGTGCAATAATGTAGCTCTAACACTAACTGGGATTTAACTCTTTGAAACAAAGAGATTGTCTTTGGTATGCCAATTTCATAATTGTGGCTGTCAAATCTGAGCTGCTGCCTGAGAAAGGAGCAGCAGGGAGATGAGGGAAATATAGCATTTTTCAATCAAAAAGTCAAGTTCAATTTCATTTAGCAACATTCCCTTTCTCCTCACATACTTTCCATTACCAATTTACATCATGAGCAGCAAAGATTCAGACATAGTTGTAACCTGTGTAAAAATTCTGGACATTTCTTTTTTTCTGTACAACTGCACATGTATATAAACACACATACGAACAGAACAATCAAAACACTCAGAAAGCAAGGTTATGTGTAAACAGACTTTTTAAATTCTAAAATTATTCGTCATCAGAATAGGTTTCTGGAGGTTTTCGTACTGAGAAGCACTCATTAACCTTGACTAACACAGCTATATTACTTTCACGATCCTTGATAGTACGCGCAAGCCTAACTGTAGCATCTCTGTGCGGCGCTATGTTGTGCCATGCAAACATAGTCTGGAAGGACACTTCAAGAAATAATGGCACTGTTAATTTTGGACAGTTATATTCATTACATTGCAAGGCCAAACTTCAACTGCTTCAGCAGATGCCACTCCTCTATATGACTCTACTTTCCACTGGAATTTAATGAATTTTACAAATGATCTCAAACATTTCTCTTGGTGGCATGTTGAGGAGCTTTGGCAACTATCACCTTTCTCAGATAATTTACTTAAAATTCAAAATTATGCCTATTTGACTGATACAGAGTAAATAGTACCCTCTCTGTGTGCAAGATAATCCCCCAAGTATTATAGGTCCTCTCAAACACTTAATTATCACTTTAAAGCCGTCTTGAAGAGTCAGGTGAATTTTGAAGTGTTCTGTTTGCAGAAAATGATTCAGTTTAACTATTTTCTGAATTATTTAAACAATCCTTAATCTGCACCACTGCAATATCTCACTTTTATATATCTAGTTTATCTTATACCCTTTCCATACAATTTAAAAAAATACCTAATAATACCAATGCAGTGCTGTTCAGTGCATGTTTATCAGTCTGTTTTGTTTCCTTCGATAATTCTTTAACTATTGGCCAGCTAGAAAAAGCGTGACCAAGGAAGAAGGAGAGGTGTCAGAGTTTTCTCTTCCACCTAACTTCTATGAAAATATGCAGCAGGATAGAGAAGAGTTTGTATTATTTCCCCACTTATGAAAAGTCTGTCGTCTGAACTCACATTCATGAACATTTTTGATCATTTAACAAGTATAGCCCCTCATACCTATTTGTTGGGACAGTTGTAGTGTGAACTCACCTCCACAGAAGTACTTATTTCTCAAGTCATAAGTCCATAAGAACCAGGCTTCCTTATTGCCACTGCTCATTGAACGACTTGTTGTTCTTGTTGTATGAAACCGTGTCACACAAATATATAGCAAATGCTGGTTTATGTTGAATATTCTTTACTAGAATGAATATACAACGCTGTTCATAATATTGCAAGCAGAAGTATAAACCTAAAATTGTGGCATACTATTGTTACATATTTAGTAAGGGATCACAAAGAGAAGAAGATTAGAGTTTCCCAAACTGAATGCATCTGATGAAAGATATGTGATGAAGTGCCAATACAGACAAATTGCAGGCTGACAAGCAACATATTCACTACTTCTTCTTGCTTTGTGGCTTCTAGGCAATACATGAATACAACATCACCAGTCAAGAGAGCAAAATCTGCTGATCACAGACTGTGACAACACAAGGCAGTCAAACATTTCAGCATCTGCTCTGTTTCTGTATGGCTGCTGGGGGTGATGTGTTAGGCTACATCTCCCCCTTGCTCACCAAAGTGAGTCAACAGCGTGACACCTGGGAAGTTATGCGGGACAACTGGGAAGTTACTCTGGATGCCATCTCCACTGACATCTAAAAAACAGGTCACAAAGTCAAAACTGAACAATTGCATTGACTTTCTGTTCGATTTAGTATCTGTTAATCTTCTTACAGAACTTACGATACCAGCTACAGTTGAGATACATGGGACAAACAAAAGAAATTCAGATTTAATAGTAACAGCTGCAGACAGTACAGGCACTCCCAGCCACAGCTGAGGATCATCTCTTGGACTCCCAGTTGCTATTGCTACACCCAAAAAACTCCTGACTCTTGGCAAGTACTGACAAACCACTGAGAATTTTGCATGGTTTTTGCTGTTCTGCAGACCTGAAAGTTGAAAAAAAAAAAAAAAAAAAAAATCTCAACCTTGCAGTTTTCACACATTTGATAAAAGCCACTGTCACATTAGGCTGACTTGGACTTTGGAGACTCACAGAGAGTATCAAGGTGTGGGAAACTGGATCCCTTGGAAAGAATAGCATGCCAGTGGGAAAAGCATGTCAGGTAGAGGACGTACAGTCAATGGATAATTACAGCTTTTTGAGGCTATCCCAAGGAACACTGCCTAAAAGCTTCAGTATAGTAATAACTCAGGGAGCAACATTGCTGTAATGATTCTAATGCCCTCTAGATAAAATAGTGTTCTACCTGATTTACAGTACTGTAGAGAAAAAAAGCTTACATTTCTGGTTCTCTCTGTTGTTTTCCAAACAGTTCCTGATCTCAAGATAATCATGAAGAAAGGAAAGTATTTCTAGAAACATCAGCTTCTCTTTCAATTCTTAGTTTCTTCCTTAATTTGACAAGAGATCAGACGGGCTTCTGTTGTCATGGGAAGAAATGTGGAGTCCAAAAAAAATTCTTTTAAATCAAAGAATCGGGTCCATAATTTACAGAAAAAAAGATAAATATCAATTTTCACTGCATTTAGTTTCTGTTTACAAGAAGAAATATTTACTTCGCTTTAGTAAATCGTATTTGTGCAAGTCAAACATCATTACAAGACTTCGAATAACTCCGAAAATTATTTTCATAGCACTGACTGAAATTAAGGCACTAATATCATCAAGACTTTAAATATATTTTTCTTCTATTAATACTTTTCTTTTTATTCTGTCTTTGCTGAACTTTTTGGTCATTCTGTATTCAGGTCATGTCAAATAAAAGAGCAGAATGGACCAGTGAGTAAAAGCATTCTAACAAGCTAAGATAAGACGCTCCATCACTTTATGATGAAATATTCAAACACATTGCCCACTGGTATCAACTTATTCATGATTGATTTAAATGATACACTGAAAAATGTGCTTTAATCTTCCATATAATAAGTCTTAAAAAATTAAAACTGAAATCACAGTTTAAAGAAAAAATCTAGCAGACATTTCAGTCGTCATTTACTTAACTGTACATTTTCTGCCATTAAAGGGGCTGGTTTCATTAAAGAACTTAATACAGCTGCAAGTGTAATGCAGTTTATGATCTAGAGTCAATAATTTGTGAGCTGTTGAATGTCTTGGTGGGTATTGATGTCATTACCTTTCACATTAAAAAAATAATGTTCTTCCCAATTATTTTTCACCTGTGAAGAACTTGCCAACAAAACTGAAAAGAATATATGTCCTTAACCTGTTCTCTGCCGCTTTAAGCATTTTTCTTTAAAGTTCAAATGAGAATATTTAGAATAGCTACTGATTCAAAATAACATACCTGACTTTGAATACCCTTCTGACACTTGGATTTTCTGTAACATATACTTGGCACACAGAATGACTTCTTTACCACGGGTTTAATCAACGTCAATAAAAATATATGAGCGTAAAGAATTAGAGCACATGGACAACAGAAATACATACAGAACTGATTCTTCACAGAGCCTGTTTTCTCTATGAAATATTTCCATTTTAATGAGAATTTTGGACTCCTGGTTTTTAATCAATTCTTTTTCTACCGAACTATAGTCAAAACAGAGAGAAGTTAACTGTAATTCAGTACGACCCTGGGAGAAACCGCCTTGACCTTGCATGTCAATCTATCACTGAATATGCTAGTTTTGCCAAACTCCATTTCTCTTTTTATTTAGTTGAATGATCAGAATCATTTTTTTAAAGCATTAATTTGTGGGTACAACACAGGCAAACAGCATTTACCTGCCTCCATTAGGTCACTGGTATGTATCTGTTGTTCCTTCCTTGCTGTAAATTAGGAGTTTTCTGCAAGAATTATTCAAATGATAATCATTAACAATTATTCAAGCATGGAACTGACAGACAGAAATTTGCAAGTTATGACTCCATCCCACAAGTCTCATCTGCTCATTGAGTTATTAAAATTTCATGGAAAGGACAATAAAATTTTGCCATACTAAGACCCACAAAGCTCAACACTGACCTCCTTAGAAAATTAGTCACAATCATTCATTTTGTATTTAGTGCATATTTTTTTCAAATACAAAAGGAGGAATTACAGCACAACTAGGAAAAGCCATTTCAGAAACAGATTAAATGCAAGGGCATTAACACCAAAGGAATCCTTGGTTTACAGAGCTTTTCACTTCTACATTTGCCAGCGAGTTCAGGGCAGCATTGACTGAAAGGTGTTTACCCAGAGCAATCACATTTACAATGTGAAATCAATTGGCAGTCTCTTTCAGTTCTCTTTCCAATACTCAGAAATACTGCCTTGTAGTTAGTATCCGTGTAGTAACGGATGCAAAGAGAGAAATCAAGGTCTGCATAGGTAGGAGTCAAATGCGACTGATTTCTGAGGATGATCTCCACAGAGCCAAATTAAAACAGGCTGAGTGAAAAGGTTGCTCTTCCAGTTTTTTCAAGCATCTGCGTAGACATTAACTCTTCTTCAAGTTTAAATTACAAAACCTGACGAAAGGCCCTTGTCCTAAAGTTTTTGCATTTTTCCAATTATATGAGATGATTTTTTAAAGAGATACTATTCTCTGCCTATAAATATTGCATCATTTATAGTCCAAAATCATTACAGTTACAATAATATTACTATCTACAATAGATAAAAAGGACATTGTCATAAAGTATGTGGAGTTATTTGTCTTGGCAATGCCATATTCTATTGAGTAAAATCTTAAACAGTGAAGTTGCTTAAAGATGACTAGGAAAAAGTAGATCTACAATGTCATATAACTTTTGGTTATATTTTCTGCCTGAAGGACAACAACACATACACATCTTATGAAAGGCATAACGATAACAACAGAAATACTCTAAGTGGGCCTCTCTGAAAAATCTATTGCAGATTTGAAACAAAGGTTTTACTTTCTAATTTTATCTGACAGTGTGTTTTCTTTGTGTACTAAATGCTCAACTATACTTAAAACTATGTTTTCAATTATGTGATTAAGTTTATGCATTTGTGTAGCCCCATTGAGCTTCACAGGATTACTCAAGCAGAGAAAAGTTTGCAGAATTACAGCTCAGACTTGTCGATAAGGGTTTTTTTCAGTGAAAAAACAGACTTTGTTTCACAGTTCATTCATTCATTGAGGAATATGTAGTTGCAAGTATTTTAGTTTTTTAATTACAGTACATTATAAATTAGTAAAGATAATATTTCCCTGGAAACTGAATGTTTATCTCCATTCTGTAATTTTACAAGAATAGAAATGTCACTGCCTCTACTAAAAGAATGGCCCTTCTGAATTGGTTTCCATGAAATTAATCATTGAATGCTACTCTGAATCATAATAAATTGAAGTAAATCATCCATTAGAATGAATAAGCCCCAAAGTTGCTCAGAAAATACCACAGAAATACACTCTGATTTTACAGTATCTGCAGAAACAAAGAGTTTCACTTTCAGCAACCGCATTTGCCTTCTCATGGACAAAATGTACACTTCCATTGGAAAAAGCGATCTTGTGCAATCAGTTTAAATTCAATCTTTCTTTTTTCCTTTTAAAATTTGTGCTATTGTTTTTAAATACAGTTCTCCACAGAAGTAAATCAAATAATGATCTGACAAGGGAATATAATGTTTACAGTATTTTCTAATTTACTGATGCAACGCAAATATGCACAGCAAAGAAAAAGTGACTATATCATAAATATATATAAAAATATATATAAAAATATATATATAAATATATATATATAAAAATATATATATATACATATATATATACATATATAAATAACAGTAAGCTGAAACAAAAGGAAAATTCCAGACTACCTTCATTGCCTCAACCTAATTTGGGAGGTCAGGTAAGTCTTTAGCTACATCATTTTCTCCAAATTCGGTTTCAAACTGAGGTCATAATCTTTGTTATGCAGCTAGGGCAATTTGATCCTGATATAGAAGCATCACAATTTCTTTGAGCTGAGCTCTGTCCCAAGATGCTAGCAAGAATGTTTTTGTGTCCCTATGTTTTCTCTCAGATGTGCTACTTGCAGTTTTATATATCCATGTTCTAGCGTGAACTCCAACTGTCCTGGTATTGTCAAAATCTATTACAAATACTTCATTACAGCTCAAAATCACACTTAGACCCATATAGGGAACACACATGAAAGTGGGAAGAAATTGTCTTGCAGTTAAAGTTCTGGACTGAAACTCAGAAGATCTGTGTTCATTCCTGGCTCTGATAGATATCCTTTGAGTGATTTAATCTTTCTGTGACTGAGGTCCCCAGGTGTAATACATCCTTTTATAGTTCTTATCTAGAAGGCAAAGTTCCTTAAGTCCAGTTTCTCTCCATACTTTCTATATGTACAAAAAAATATTGGCCAAGTTCTTGTTTGATCTTTCTAGATACTTCCATAAGAAAAAATTTTTTTGCATTTTTGCATGTTTGCATTTTTGTTCTCAGAAACAACATACAACCAACATACCTTTCACATGAACTGATGTTGTTGGCAATGGATAAAATGTTTTCATCTCTGAAGTCAATGGTTAACCTGCTCTTGCCTTCAACAGAGAGTATGATTTCACTGAACATGTTTGCAAAAGATCAATTAACTGGATTTTTTCTGTTCTGCTCTTCTCATCTTAATCTGCCTGCAGTAGCTGCAGCACTGTTATTTCTACATCAGGAGAGTTTGGGCTTGCTCCTGCTTGCATTGAGCCAAGTCCCTCAGTGGTCCAGTGGGAACAGAACAAATACATTGTCAAATTCAAGCTACAAAATTAACGATGGATTGTTATTAAGAGCTACATGCAGACACACAAGCAGGAAAAAGCCAACTCCATTTCCAGACTGATTTACAGAATTGTGCCTATCGAGGCTACCCTATATGACTATGTATGTCAATTAAAAGTCGGAATCATTATACCCAAGCATCACCATTTTAGTGACAGTGATCTTCAGACCGAGACAATATCATCTTATCTGGATGCATCTCTAAAGTGATTAGGGCCTTATTGGCTTGTATAATCCAGACATCCATCTCCTTTACTGACACTCAGCCAAATGTTTTATTTTCAGAAAACTAGCCTGGCAATCGAGCATCCAGTTTACAGTTTTCAGGTGTCAATCTATTCACGTGAAGTACATTTTAGTGAGGATATAGAGAATGCATCAGCTGTACAACAGTCTTTACTTAGCATTTCTGAAGACCAATGTATTCTAAACACCTTTGTAGAGGCTTTTAATTGGGAAAGGGCATAGCACAGTAGATGTTGTATGGCTTGCTTTCTTTAGCAGCTTCCAACATGTAGCTGTATTCTTTCTCTTAACATTGTCAATGCACATGATATCAGAACCTGATCATTGCATTTCAAATAAATAGCTTTCCGTAACAACAGAAAAATGAAGTCAATGTTCACTTCACAACTGGTTGTTGAATTCCAGCATTTCATGGTAGGCATAAAGTTCATGTTATCTTTGAGACTGACTTTCAAATTAGAGCCTGTAACAATTTCACTCATATGTAATTAAACAAGCCATATATGGGACTTGTTAGTGAATGCCATTCTCAACAACATCCATTATAAGGGAAGATAATTATTTTTAACACAGCATGAATGTTAATGGATATCTGTGTAAATCCTACACAAATCAGCAAAAAATGACCGGTAGATCTTAATGTACAGAGAAGCAAATTCAACTGCAGAAAGGTGACACACCAGTGTCTGACATTTAGACAAAGCACAACAGTCAGAGAACTTGGACTGTCCCCGAGTCCTCTTTAGCAACACCAGTGTACTGTGATAGAAAATATCCTTAGAGCTCTGCTGAAGGGCATGAAACTTCAAGTCTCCAGAAAAAGCACCAGTACAGTTTACTTTCCACAATTTCCAACTGATTGGAATCCCCACTAGGAAAGGTCAGGCTTAATTTGACACAGTTGCATTCAGGATGCCTGTGGTCCATCATAGTTCAGGTAAGGTAAAGAAAAATAAATGCTGTTTAACTCACTCAGTAGGAAATCATTCTATTATACTATGTATACAAAATATGTACTCAAGGGCATGTGGCTTTATTGCATTGCTACTGAGTGTTAAGAGCATGTAATAAATAAATGTTGTTCCTAGGTCATGAAAGGAAGGAGATATTTGAAAAATAAGACAGGCATTTTTGAGCATATATGACAGAGGAAAATCTAGCAAAACTTAACAATAGGTATTATTACTGCAGCTGTCATATCAGGATTTTGAATTTTTTAATATCCATTTTAAGTAGTTCAGAGCTATTTTGTGAAATCCCTGTTACATAATTAGCTTTAAAAAGGACTCAAGTCAGCATTTTGTCTATAAGGCACAAATGGAAGATGGAAGTTTAAAATAATGCTGCCTATTCTTCACACAATTGATAAGCTGTGCCAATATTATCTTTGTTGCGGCAGCAGCTGCTTGCAAATGCCTTTAGAACTGATTTGGGTCTCTCTGTCATGTGCTAATGGAATCAGACACAGGCTTTAATAGTGTGCGTTCGATGTATACTGTTCCTGGGTGATCCTACCAGAGCAGATAATTTCCTAGCAGCACACTGAGTATGCAATTACAGCATCATCATATCTGCATGGATTTCTTTGCTTCATCTAGAGCTACTTTTTTTTAGCTACTGTCTTCTGCTTTAGCCACCCCTGGTTGTTAGCTGCCTGGGTTTAGCCACATAGATCTTATATGTATGTCCAGTTGTTGTCTTGCAGCTAATACAGAAAGAAAGAGAAAAAAAAAAAAAAAAAAGCCCCAGAGAAACTGATTCCAAACACAGGACTAAGAAGCAGTTCAAGTAAATCTGTATTTTTCTGCAGTTTTAGGAATTTTGATAACTCCCTTATGAACAAAATGATTAAAATTAAAAAAGACTGTCACCAAACACCTCCTGAATCAAGTTTCCATATTCTCTTGGGGATGTGCCCAAGATTCCTGTTCTTGGGCAGCAGTTTCAGGGTCACACCATGCATCTTGCCCTGCCATCAGTATTGCCAGGCAGTTCCACAGGCTGTAACTCTCACTGTTGCAAAATCTGTGACTGACACAGGCATGAGAAGCCCACGGCATAGGCACATGGGACCATATGACCATATGATACAACAGCAGAATGAAGGCAGGTAGAAACTGAGGGCTGTGGTAAGGAATATCACGCTGCACTTCCAGTGATTTTCTGAAAAAGCAATCTCATAGTCCTTCTTCTTTTTCATACGTATTGCCACTAATTAATTGATGTTGTTCCACTTATTCCTTGCAAGTGGGAAGCAATGAGGTAGACAAAACGACACTGAAAAAGGCCCGTAGGAGCTGAGGTTTTAAATGTGTAGTAATTCTCGGAGCATAGGTATGTCTATCTAGGATTTGACAGAAACTGTTTCAAATTATATCAAGTATATGTGCTGTATTCCCAGACAGTTCTTTTAAAAATTTACCCAGTTAAAAATAACATTTAAAAAAAAAACAAAACTATTGTCCAAAGAAAGTTAAGACAGGCAGAAAAATTTTTGTCACTCCAGACTGGCAGAATGAGAGCAAAGTGAAAACTGGGACAGGGGAATAAATCAGGTAGTCATTATTTTAAATAAATGCTGATCTGGTTAAAGAAACTATTGAAGGTAAATTAGGAGTGCGACTGAATGTCTCCTGTCTGTGTGGTCATCCCATTAGCACTAGCAGAAGTTTCATTCAGAAAGCGTTCCTGAATGAAGTCTTATTGTCATGGGAATAACAACAAAGAATTAATGGTATTGCTTCATACCATTGGTCCATCAAAACTTAGTATTTTGCTGTCCACCATTTTAAAGCATTATGCCCCACTATATGGAAAATTATTCTCCTGATTCCAAGAGCTTGGCATTTTTCAAAAATATATTTTCAGTGGAAAAAACTGCAAAAAAAAAAATCACAGTACGGTAGCTGAAGTATAAAAGTACCGGAAGTTTTCTGGAGAAGTGATGACTCCACATGACAGACCCACAGACCACACTGCAAAACTGATGACCTTGTATAAGAATTTAATGAAAACTCTTGCTTAATCTCAAGATAGAGATTTAACACAGTTTACCTGCATAAAGTCTAGTACAATAGATACAAATAGGATACATTCCTCGGAAATGAAATCAGACTTGTGGGCAAGATTATGAAACGCACTGAAAGGGATTATGAAAAAAACCCACATATAGGCTAACAGAAATAGTCACCTACCTCGGACAAATCAACTGAAGTTAGATGTCCAGTCTGCTTTAGTGATCTTGAAAATCCTATTAGGTACCTCTAAGCATCTAAATGTCTTTGAAAACTTATCCCTCTCTGCCTAACATTATTAGGAATCACTGGACTTGAAAGGCTAAAGGGACTCAGCCTCATCTGCAATATACAGCTGTACATTTCAAGCAGAATTCATACAATTCAACAGTACGGCTGTCCAATCAAAGATCCCTCCACCGTCAACAGAAGAAGATAGACACCCATCATAAAATCTCCCATAAAGGATAAAGCACTCTCTGGAAATACCTTTCTCAGGCTTGGTATAAATTGGCCTCTGGAAGACACTTAGCAGGAGTTTAAATGACTAGACACATAATTCATACCTGCAGTCTAGGAACAGAATGAAGAATTCTCTGTACTGCTGATTTCAGAAAGTCTTTTGTTGAGCTGCTTCTCTGCCCCAAACAGTAATTAGGTTCATGTTTTAACCTGCGTGATTGTGATGGCTGCCACATTAGCAGAAAAAGATTCAACCCACAGATAGGTTCCAGGCACCAATTTTTTCCTACATCCTCGCACATGAATCCCCAATGAACTGCGACATACCCACGTGTTGAGTCACTGAGGGAATGTATCAGGTCCCGTAAAGGCACAAAGATGCAGCCATGCTGCAATCTGCATGCTTACTTAGAGTCTCCTTTTAACACAGAGGCAGTAAAGCGGTCTCTCCTCTCTCCTACTCGAGGACTACACACTCAGCAAGGCTGGCCAGTGCAGTCTGTTATGGGAGAGCACAAGACTTGAGTCACTTAAATTTGACAGTACATTCGTGAAATGAAAATAAAATGAGGCCTCTTCTTTTGACGAAGGGGAAAAATTCAGAGTTCACTGGGTAAAAGAGTTACCCAGGGAATTCTCTGAAATACTGATGGATGGGAGGAACACAAAATTTTGAGGTATGGCAGGCCAGGGGCAGCAGGGTTATAAGCAGAAGGAAATGAAGGGAATTTGTGAATTGGCTTTGACAAAATGGCAGAGATAATAAGGACATGACAGCAATAAAAAATATCTTTTTTTTTTCCACAATACTCCCTATGCTGTGAAGTCAGGTAACAATTCATTCTGAAGGCACAAAATGTAGGAGAGAGAGAAAGAACAGACATTCTTATTCTTCCCACACTTTCCATAAAATCTTATTTATTCACTAACAATTAACGGAGACATCTTTTGTGGCCATTTGCTCTCATTGCACTAAGTTTTGTTCTGCTTTTAATCTTGGAAATGTGACAAACCTGTAAGCAGAATGGAAAGTCGGTTCCCTGAAGTACCCCTCCCCTTATTTTGTTATCAGTTATTATCATTACAATAACTGTATTGTATTTTGCTGCAAAAATAACTTTATATGGCATGAGAAACATTTATAATATCAAGATAAACATTTTCATTTTAATGAACGTTCCATTTTTAATGCAAAAATTAGTTTAATAAGCCGGGAAAAAAAAAAAAGTCTACAAACACTAGTTTCATAGAAGCTTAGAAAGCTGCTTATTACATGTCACTATAGGTAAAGAAAAATTCATCCAACATTTGTTCTCAGTCATATATAGACTGGTTCAACTTCTTTTAAACTCTATAGTGTCCATTAAATTCGAGGGATATCTGAACAGAACTATGTTATTCATCACTTACCTTTCAGCTTTATTGAGACAGGCCAGAAACAATGGAAGGGAAAGAATTCTAATGCGAGTTTCTTGAGTGTGTGAATTAGGACTTTTCACATTCACAAAGAAACCCAGCAAAACTTTTGATCTGAGAGACTGTGAACGTTAATGATCAGAAAGAATGTCATGGAGGATTTGTTTATATTTTTAAAACTGTACATAAAAATTATTTATAAAGGAAACAAAATGCAGGCAAGAAATGAAAGACATTCTTTGATAAATTAAAAATGTTTGCTTTCTGCTATAACGTAAGAAAGCTAGATGTAAGAGAAGTACATTGTGTGTACATTCAAAGGCTTAACAGCATGAGGTATAGAAGTATTTAAAATGGTAACAGCTCAGAAAATAGCATAGGTCTTGAAATTAAATCATCCTAATAAATAAATCATCAAATAAAGGTAAACAAATTGGTATTAGTCTAATACAGTCTTAGCTGAAGTATTAATATCCTTTTTTTTTCCCTCAGAAGGAAACTTGCTATTAAAACTTGAGTTCAGATAAATGCTTTTAGGTCTAAGTATTTGTGGTGCAATTCTTCATTGCTTCTGGCCACTAGTAAGAATTCTAGTGATGTCAAACCATCCTTAAGACGTCAAACTACAGAGCACACACTATGATGTATCTTTGAAATCTGCTCTACTATTTCTGAAAGGAAAGTACAGGTTTCATAGGTCTCCTCTTACACATTAGGCTTTGCACCAACGTCCTTGGGAAAAGTTCCCCTTACTCCTTGATATGGACCCACACGCTAAGTGGCAGCTGTACGTCTCCTCCATGTCTGGAGGACCATGTGCCACCTCACAATTGTGTGTAAACACCTGATACACGTGAAGGAAAAGATGGCCCACTTTGTACGACTGACTGAACACAACATTTCACGGGAATTTTCCTATGAGACACAGATGATCCTGGGAATATAGGGCACGGTATTCAGGAGAATATCTCCTCATAAAAAAGAATTCATAAGAATAAGGAAAATCCCAGCTGTCTAGTTCTTACCAGAAGACAACTCTCCTCACATTATGCTGCTGGTAGGAAATTTCACATCACTTGTCTTTTCTGCATACTTCATACCAGCTATTTTTTCCACATAGCCTTTATGCACAGAACTCCCATGACCCTTCTTGCTCCCACTGCCAGGCTTCTAATTGTTTGTTCTGAAACCATTCTAATTAGATGGTGAGGTTTTTAGGGTGTGGACCTTGTCTAATTGTTTGTTTTATAACACTGTGAATGTATAGCACTTATACTAGTAATAGAACTAAATCTTGTCCTGTGCTTTATTATGCTTCTCACAGAGAAAGGGTTAGATATCTTGTTTTCAGCCTGCTTTCTAAATTAAACAAGGCTTATACGATCAAGGGTATGTACATCTCCATGAATGTTTGTACTCTCAAAATGTCAGACCCCTCTCTGTCCAAGTTTAGCTACATTTTACATTCCCACAAAATGGGATTGAGCTCAGAGATAATAAACACCTATCATGCTTCATGAAAATACGTATGTTGAAGATATTACTTCCCTGAGAAAAATAGCTGCAGTACGTGCTCAATACTTTTGAGATAATATAAAACAACAGCTGGCACCCTATTTAACAGCTCAGACATGTGAAAAGAACATCAACCAGAGCTTACATCTTTCATTTGCCAGAATCAAATATGCGTCACACACCTATAGAAAAAGAGATCCACTAGTTGTGATGCTCATACAGCTACTTAAGAACTTACAAGTGGATCTAGTGGGTCATGCCAGAGGTCTGCTTTGTCAGGCAACCTGTTACTGGCTGTGATTAACAGTGGGTACTCAACGAAAAGCAGAGCAGAGGAGATACATAGCAGCATTTCCGCAGCATACTGCCTCCAGCAACGTATGGATCAGGGACATCCTGAGTCTGGCACTATGTCTATGTGCTTAATAGCCCTGCCCCCCTTACAAGGATTTGTTCAATTGCTTTTGGCACTTCTGTAAACATCTGGCATCCATAACTTCCCATGGCAGAGGAGTCCCACAGCTTACCTACATGCTTCACAAAGAAATGCCTTCTTTTGCTTGCCTTGTACTGCCACCTGTTAGTACTACGTGATACTCCCTGGAGCTTATTTTTCAAAAAAGAACAGCTCTTCCCTGGTTATCCACAATTTGCAACCTGCAATTCTAATGACCTTGGTCACATTCTCTCTCAGTTGCTTCTTTCCCAACTGTTTAGGGCAAAGATTTATAACTGATTTAAATGACATTGGAGCTTCACTGACTTCAGTGAATCATTTGGATTATTTTCAAAAGAGGTATATGGTACACAGTATATTAAGCATATGATTAATTGTCCTCTGTGCGGAAACCCAACCAATACCTCTTCTATATTATATTTCTGGTGCAAAAAAAAAAGGAGATATTTATGTATTTTTACATCTTGAATTGATATCAATATGTTAGAGCTAACTCAAGTCTCAAATTCCAAAAGAATGGTACAAACATGGCAATAAAACTCTTTTTACCCAATTGGAATAAGGTTCAGGCATTTACAACCTGAAGAACAGAAAGGAAAACTGAAGAGCAAACACCTTTTACCTTTTCATCAGAGCATAAGGTGTAAAGGAAAAGAAAACAATATGATAAACAAAATGATGGGGATCGGGTGGCTTACCACCATTTCCAGGCTAAGTTCCAAGTCATTTCTATAATCAAGTTCCAATCCAAGTACGTTTGCCTCATTTCCTTTGGATCTGACAAACTTAAGTATGGGAAAGGCAAGGGCTTATTTTTTCATTTTCACTTTGATGAAAGCATTCTTGCTTTTCATGCAGTTTTCAGATCAGATCAATTGTTTTATTTTTCTAAAATGCCAAAACCAGCATAGCTAGGAGGAAACTTATGCCGGAAAAGAATGAGCTGTTGCTTCTGTACTTATTGCACAATGTCACTTGCTTTTTTCATGTGCTCTATTAGTTCTAGCAGATCCCACACTCTCTAAAGCTTTATTTCAGAAAGGAAAAACTGCAGTAATTATGGCAAAAGATGTCAGGATACACAGCTCAACTATTCTTTGCACCACTAGTCAAGGAGTATGGCATTATTTTGTCACATACCTCTTAAACATATGTGTTCTGCAGTTTGTCTTACATCAAAAAAACACTTCTTAATGCAATGCAAAAAGACATTTAAAAGATAGCATCAGCAGTTGTGAGTCACTTAGTTTGTAAATAAATCTACAATATTCCGTCAGAGTAGCACAAATAAAAAAGCATCTGTTGAATACCAAGGCTAAACATACAATACTCTACAGGCATGGTGCTTGCTATGCCCTTTACTGGCAGATTGATTTTCATGTTCTGACTAAACTAGCAGTTAGCAACGTTACACTGCTGGTTGGATAGCAATGACGGCCCAATTAGAAAATACAGTCAATGAGTAGGTCAGGCAGCTGGGGTCCAGATATTCTAAGCAAGACTAGGCCTTTCAGTTTGTGAAACTTTCTGTTGACCTTTTCCTCATCATAAGTGACCCGCCATAAAAACATGTCAAAATTTTGTGCAGAAACAAAACAGAAAATAAACTATGACTTATCCAAATAAGCAGACAGCTTAAGAAAACTCGCTGAGGAATTGTTAGCATAGGAAAGAAAAGAAATGGGTAATAGGGGGATTCCTGATTTCCCCATAAATATGTGCACTGTACCGGTAGTTGGCTTTGGGGAAATGGTTTTGGGTAGCCTGTGCTAATCAGACATATAACAATCAGGCATATTTTGAAGGCTTAGAACCATTAAAACTAGTAAACAGTATGGCCGTATTATTTAGCCCACTTAGCTTTCCATATAATCACAGATAATTTTGCATTTTGGCTTGATCTCATTTTAAAAAGTTTTATATAAACATATATATATTTATAATATACAAATAATTCCATATGGATTTGTAGTTATGCAACCTGAATGCAGGCAGTAGAGATTTCTCAACATATGACATATAGATAGTAGATGAATGTACGGATTAGGAATGAATTATAAACACCCATGTAGGACACTACATAAATTGCTGTGCTTTTAAACTTAAAGGGGGCAGCTAGTTTTTTTCTATCAAATGGAGAGTTCAATTCTGAAGGCACAGTATTAGCACTAGGGCTGTGAAATCTAGTATTCACTACACATAAAACACAGGTCTTTGGAGAAAAATTTCCCACCCCTTCCAAATAAACACGGCCCCCTTGGGCTTTTGAAAGGGGCAAGATCTTTCCTGAAGACTACTGATCTTTTTTACTCATGATAGGTCTCTGTGATATACCAGTGGGGGCTTTATTGTCATAAATACAGCTTTTCAATATCACTGTTATCATCTTTATCCAAAAGCATCTTGGCTATGCCTTTTTGCAAAGTCCCTTTATGTTCAGAAATGCCTTCCTCATGCCTTAAAACCTTTCATCACTGGTGTTCCTTCTAGCATTATCTAATTTCACCTTTGTGTTTAATCTTGAACCTAGCTAGACTTAATGCTGTATGCAAGCAAGAACCCTTCTCAGCTTTTATTCTGTCCTATGTCCTTAGTTTCCAGCTCCCATGGTTGGCTATTTCATTGTGGTCTTTGCTATGCTACAGCCTTTATAAGAGATGGACTTATTTTCCTCTACATTTCCACGCTAACTTAATGGTTTCACATAAATACAGAACTGTAACAGGAACAGCATTAACTGAAATTACACAAATGTATTGAAGACTCCGGTATGTGCATGAAGCTGTTCTCTAAACTGCAGTGTAGGCACATCTGAAATCTGCTTGCTCACACCACAGAAACTACTTATTAGCATCTGTATATAACACATCATCACCACAGGGAAAGCTAGTTTAAAATCATAAATGTCAAGACATAATTAACTTAAAGGTCAGGTTTAATTACAGTTGTTGAAACTGAAATATACTAATTACCATTACTATGTCAGAAAATTTCTTAAAATGATTTGAAATGTTTTGTTGGTGCCCGTACTTTTCCATAATTGACATCTTTTGTTCCATGATGGAGATGTTTCAATGGGCATTTTTTTTTTTTACTAACTTTGAAGCAGAGAGAGAACAAAACAGAAAACTGATGAATAAAGCACCACCACAAAGCTGAACAAAACCTGTTCTCTGCGTTATGATATTATTAATTACTTTCTTGTAATTGGCACTTCAGATAATCATTTAGATAATGGAATTATTTGGAGAGTCTGGTGCATGGATGAAACAGATTTAACTGTGTGGCTTTTAGGTTTAATGACAAAACAAATCAATAAGTGAAACAGACTGGTGAGAAAATAACTCAATAACTGAAAAATTTGCTCTACCTGTAGGCTTTTCCAAGGATTCTACTGGGAATACTTATTGACCCACATAAGTATTTTAGTTCTCTCTTTCCCCCAAGGTACAGAAAGTTTGAATGCTGTGATTTCATTTTCTCTTCTGTTACCTGGTGTTTATTCTCCCCCTCCTCCCCACAACCAGGACTTCCAGCTTACCTTTTCCTATAATTTTAGCAGAGTGACGGACACCATTTTTTCCCTGAAGGAGCCATTCCCAGCTAGGTAGAATGCAGCAGAGAAAAGGTTAAGCCATATAAAGTTGAATTCCCCACAACAGCATAGATTTTAACTACTCTAGCCCCTGTGCAAAAATTCAGAAGTCTAAAAGTGAATGTAAGAGATGACTCCGGAGGAAAATATCGCTAGCTGATGAAAAGAGGCTATCAAGTGTGCTGATAAAAGAGACATACTCGTTTATTAAGTCTCATTCATCCTGCACCTGAGGTGCTGGGTTGTAACAGCAGCCCTGGTATTGCGAAGGGTGCCAGTGCCCTCCGAAGTGTACAAATCACCTGAAAACAGCAAAGTCTTGTGCCACGGGAAGAAATGTTTCTACTAGGCAAGTGGGCAGCTCCCTGTCCTTTCCCCTCCTCCCCTTTCACGAGCCCCAGGACTTGGAGCTTCACACGCAGCAACAGAAAACAGCTCAAAAGTCTGAATATACTGAATATACACATGAACAGAAAGACACAGTGAAGGACGGTCTCAGGTACGCAACACAAGTATAGCAGAAAAGTGGCTGGCAGTTCAGAAACAATTCACGACACACCAAAAAAAGCCTTGCCTGTGCTACAGTGAAAGGCAAACAAAGTAAGGGAGTTTGTGCCGCGCTGCATCTCAATAAAGGGGAAAGAATGGCATTTAATTAAAGAGCTTCCTGCCTCCCAGGTACTGATGACATTGAAATCAGTGTGGACATAAGGCATTAAAGCTGGCATCACCCAGAAAAGTCTCTTATTTAAGATTTACAGCTGACTGTTAGAGAAAAGTGAAAATTTATTAAAGGCTTCCATCTGGCAGAATGTATCATTAGTATTCAAACTGATAGCAGCAGTGATTTAAATTTAATAATCCGAGTGGAGATATGCATCAAAAAAGAATTCTTCTAAAATATGTCTAATAGCAATAACTGACTTCTTTATTATAGTCTGCCTGTGAAAAATGCCAGATATCAAAGAATAAGACATCAAATGTTAATTTCAGTGTGTTCTTCCAGTTGAAACTCGCATTAAAATAATATACTCGGTGCGAATCAAGTAGCACAGACTGTACCTCTTTCTTCCTTTCTTCAGCAAGATTTGAAACACTGGGACACAGAAAAAGCTAGGAAAACTCATTCCCTAGCCGAAGAGAGGTTGTATTGACTGTAGGTGTCCAGGGGCGGCCTCTGTGAGGAGAGGCGGGGGCTGCCCCATGCTGAACACGGCTGGTTCCAGCCAGCTCTGACCAACCCACCGCCGGCCACAGCTGAGCCCCTCAGCCAGGGGCGTGACACCTCGGGGACAATGTACTTAAGGAAGGGTAAAAAGCTGTCCAGGAGAGAGGAACAAGTTTGGGAAAAAAAAAAAAAAAAAAATGAGAAACAGCCCTGTGAACACCAAGGTCAGAGAAGGAGGAGGGAGAGGAGGTGCTCCAGGTGCTGGATCAGAGATTCTCCTGCAGCCCGTGGAAGAGACCATGGTGGAGCAGGTGTTTCCCTGTAGCCAGTAGAGAGGAACACGCCAGAGCAGATGTGCACACTTCAGCCTGGGAGACCCCACCCAAGAGCAGCTCTACTCCTCTGCTCCCCTCTCGTGAGACCCCACCTGGAGTACTGCATCCAGCTCTGAAGTCCCCAGCACAAGAAGGACATGGACTTGTTGGGGTGCGTCCAGCGGAAGGCCACGAAGATGATCAGAGGGCTGGAGCACCTCTCGTGTGAAGACAGGCTGAGGGGGTTGGGGTGGTTCAGCCTGGAGAAGAGAAGGCTCTGGGGACACATTATAGCAGCCTTACAGTACCTAAAGGGGGCCTACAAGAAAGATGCAGAGGGACTTTTTACAAGGGCATGTAGTGATAGGATGAGAGGTAATGGCTTCAAACTGGAAGAGGGTAGATTTAGATTAGGTATCAGGAAGAAATTTTTCACTATGAGGGTGGTAAGGCACTGGGAACAGGTTGCACAGGGAGGTTGTTGCCCTGGAAGTGTTCAAGGCCAGGCTGGATGGGGCTTTGAGTGACCTGACCAAGTGGGAGGTGTCCCTGCCAATGCCGGGGGGCTTGGAACTAAATGATTTTTAAGGTCCCTTCCAATTCAAACCATTCATTCTATGATTCCCTGAAGGAACTGCAGCCTGTGGAGAGCTCATGCTGGAGCAGGTTCTCCTGACACGAGTGGTAGCCCATGAGCAGGACCCAAACTGGAGGCAAGGGAAAAGCGTGAGGAGGAAGGAATGGCAGAGAAGTGCTATGGACTGGCTGCAATCCCCATTCCCTATCCCCTGCACAGCTCAGCAGGTAAGGGAAGCAGTCAAGTAGGGAGTGAGGAAGTGAAGTTGAGCCTGGAAAAAAGGGCTGGAGGCTTGGGGGAAGATGGTGTAGCTTTTGTTTTTGTTTCTCACTATCCAACTCTATTTTAACTAGCAAAAATTATATTGATTTTTCCCGAGTCAAGTCGGTTTTGCCTCTGACAGTATCTTATCTCAACCCATGAGCTAATTTCATCCTAATTTCTCCCCGTTTCCTGTTGACAAGGGGGAGTGAGAGAATGGCTGGGTGGGTACTTGGCAGCTGGACAAGGTCAACCCACCACAGAGGTGTTACCTAATCATATAATTTTATGGGAAACAGATTCTCTGAAGCAGTACTCGTGTGTCCCATGTGAGAATCGTGCCAAGGAGGCTGCAAGTAATATAGAAAGGCAATCCCTAACCTAAACCACTTTTTTGATCTAATATTATTACAATACCAAGCTGTATTCTGACCTTGTTTTAATTAATTGTATGAAATTACTGCTCTACTTTCATTTTATGTGCTTGAGGTTTCATGTGTTATGTAACATCCACCTCTCATTCTCATATTATAGAACCTTTTTATACATCATTCTTTTATATCTCAGCTCTTACTTCATAATATGGGATTCAAGAACAGCTCACATGAAGCCAAGGTGTCAACACGATGCACCTGCAGAACAGCCTTTCTGTTAGTTTTTCCTGGTGATGCCAAAGAACACTTCAAAAGTCGCAGGTAGAGTCATTGATAGGTAAAAAACAGAACAAACAGTAAAGGACACTTTGTTCCTCCAACCTCTTCAATTTGTGATGCTTGCACTTTACCTTAATTTTCATGTTTATTTTTTTCCTGAACAAAGTTGTATTCATTATAAGAACAAGTATAAATTAACTACCCACTGCACAATTTGCATCATGAGTGTTGCACAAAAAAAAATACCCAGAAATTAGTCACCCTTTTAATGCTTTTTTCTTAATTGCAGATGAATGGGCAGTTCAACTTTACAGGTTCATAATGTGCCACTAGGATTTGCTTTTTAAAAGTTGAACAAGAAAACATTAGAATCCTCCAAATATGTTGTTGGTAAGAAGCCAGGTTGTCTAAATTAGACTATGTACTTCAAATGTTCCCCAGCTTTCTTGCAGGAAGGAAGGCACTAGTCCTGCATTGGCAGCATTATAAGAAGTGATCGATATCAAGACATTTACTCCTTTGTCACTCCTAGCTCAGCAGGGGTGAGCACAGCCAGAGTCTGAAGGAAGAAGGCTTTCACAGTCGTCAGCATCCTGGGCACATCTAAAACGGGCTAGGGGTAGGGGGTGAGCGTTTGGTGGTGGCTGAGGCCCCCCAGTCCCTGCTTCTCCTCCCCAGATACCTGTAAATGCTCAGCATTACAAACAAACAAACAAGCAAAAAAAAAATACTTCTTTATTATTTTTCCTAAGCGTTTTTTTTTCCCCAGCAATGAATATGGATTCACAATAACTACTCTGAAAACATGGCACAGGTTTACCAAAAAACAGGTTTTGATTTCCATTTAAAAACTCTGAAAAGGTATGCTGGAAATTAAAAGGCTCTCCTCCCTATCTTTTTCAAAATAGAACATTGTATTTTTCCACTTATATGAAATGACCATTTCAGAACCTCTTGATCTTATTTTTTAAATTTCAGTTTAAAAAAGCCATTTTGATTGCCTCCCATAATGCTTTTTTCCAATCAATGCATTCTCAACTCATTAGAAGAAAAGTTTTGATTTTTATTATAAATGAGAATGATTTGTTGTATTCTTTGCAAAAACTTAATAAACAGGAAAAAGTCTTTTTTTTTGCCTAGCTGTATGTCAAATTCAGAGAAAAAATGCTAGCAATTCAGATTCTTCACCAGTATTTATTCTGTGATAAAATACTATACAACAGCACTGAAGGTGCTCATACTATTCCATGTATAAGTCTCAGCTTACAAATCACAAAGTTTCCACACAGTCTTTGAACTCAAAAGCTCATTATCTTATACAAACTAGACATTGAAAGCTGAGGCATTGTTAGGGAGATAATGGTTGATGTTACACAGGGAAGAGCAAGTGCTTAAAGAACACAGGACTGCCAAGAATACACGGGGAATGCAGCCATTCTAGCTAATAATATCAAATTCTTAAAGCTACTGAAAATGTTCCTTGCTGTGGCAGTTCTCAGCTTTGCACAACTCAGAGCTTCTCAGCCAGATGCCACATCGTGGTGCCAGAAGGCCCAACTTTACAGCCAGTGAAGGCGCACCCTAATTGGCTCTGCAGGAGCTAGTTATGGTCTAAAATCATTGGACTATATTTGAATTAGTAAGCCAATTTAAAAAAAAAAAAAAAAAAAAGTCATCGAAAATGTTTTCTTATTCACAATAAACTTTAAAAAAATCACAATTATTTTATTAGCTCAAGCGCAAAACTACACGAATGAAACTATGCTGCTCCAACTAAACTGCACATTGTAGAACTGTAACTAATTCAGTATTCTAAGCATCATGCTTCATGCACTATTATGTATGCCTGTCTTTACAAAAATCCATTCAAAGAGAAAAAACATGATGATGGAAGTATAGAGTTCATAATAAGTAAGCCTATGGAGTTCAGCCCCACTAACTACCATGACTTTTCCACAAATCTTTGTCAGCTTTTCATAAAATTTTATTGCATATTTGTACCTTTTCTTAAATCCCCAAAGCTGTTTGAATCAATAAGGATCTTATCTTTTCTTGAAAAAGTATTGTTCATGACTAACCAGCATAGCTGTGGGGGAAAATCATCCTTTAACAGCTCAGAATTTACAAGAGAAATAAATAGAATCAAGCACATATTATGTAAAAATAAAATCTCAAGATTTTCATGCCACGAGTGTGATTACTAAATATGTGACATCAGTGACACCAAAGCAGAGAATTTCTCTTTTATAAGATTAGGAAAGCAGGAATGGTCACATTATTTGAACACAAAAAAGCAGAAGTCATGTAGAGAGAGTCATTTCATAGAGCTGGGGCAGGTGAAGATACACACAATTTTACAGCACACCACCAAGTTAACAAGAATGGGATACCCAATATGAGCGCATGCTTCTGCTGTGTGCACATACAAATTGGATAAGTCCTCTACTGGACAAATTAGGACTGGACATAATCTGCTTACCTTTGACACTCAGCGACGCTTGATGCAGTAACATAAGCATAAGTAATGTATGTGCCATCTGAAATTCATTGAATGTGATAAAACTTTATATTATTAAAATCCCCAGTCTAAGGAATCTTACGTTTCTGCACTGAGAAAGTTAGAAACATATGAAAGACTGTAAACAAACCAACCGAGAAACAACCTTCTTTGGTCTATTGGTTGCAGCTCAAATTTCAAGATAATGTATATAGGCACACAGAGCCAGATTCATCAGAGCTTTATTGACTCATTAATGTAGCTCTGAATAAATGAGATTTTGTGTGTAGATTTAGTTTGAACGATAATTGCTAGGATCAACAGTGTGATACGTATTTAAACCTGGGACTACTGCCACTGAATAAATGAAGAAATCATCACTAGTTAATCTTTGTAGGACAATGTGTTCCTCGTTGGACCACAAAGTATCAGCAGTAATTTCTGCAATGACTGGAAAAAGCTCTATCATTTACAATCATTAGAAGATTTTTTACCATTTTGCTGAGCCAGAGACACTTCCAAAACTTTTGGAAGATTTTCTGAGCATATTATAGCTAAAAAAAACAGCAGATGATATAGAAGGACAGACTGCCCAGCTTTACAGTGTTCCTATGTTGTAGACAACAAAGTCAGCATTTTTAGAATAACGTGTGTTTTATAAATTCTTTCCATTCATTTTACCGTCAGTCCCTAGAATGAGAGGGTCTATCTGAGGGTTCTGATACAGGAATTGGTTCCTTTGGCCTGGAAACAATAGTCACAATCTAAAAGAATTTTTAAAATCCTCTGCTCTGGAATATTTTTTAAAACATATATTAGCTAGATTGTAAAAAATTGTGGGCTATGCTGACATATAATTTTAATTTTAGATGGAGCTCTGTCGTAGACAGCTCCAATTTGGAGTATCCAAGCCTCAAAATAACAAAAGCTATCTGATTAAATAAAGATTTTCTGCAAAATAGTTTTTCACTACAGATTAAAAACTATCAAAAATTGGGGAAAAAAAAGGCGGAGCACTTGCACACCAGCTTTGAATGGTGGAAGTGATTGGGTCCCCGCTAGATTTTCTGACTCGAGGCAGAGGTATCCTCCACAGAGAAGCTATTAGCTCTGAGTGCCCTGCCTGGGTGAGGAACTCTCCCCTGATTCAGGCCAGAGATGTGAGAGTTTTCTCCTGCCCGTCTCTGTCTGAAGCGATTCACTTTCTCTTGTTGGCGTGACTCCACTCTTTACAAAGAATTTATTGCTCATGAACTCTGGCTTCCCAGATCCCATGTGACTTTCTGCCCACTAAGCTATAGAAAAAGCCTTTCTTTCCCCTTTTCTTCATAGCAAATGAAAGGATGTTGTAAAACATAAAGATTGTGGTTTAGACTCAATTCACAGTGAGAAACCATTTATTACCTAGACCCAAGGAAATTACTATAAATCAATTATAAAATGTAAAATACTTATTATACTTTAATAAAAATTATAAATTATCTACATTAAAACAACCTCCAGTAGAATACTTCTCTTTAGATAGTCGCTACCGACATTCCACTGAGGTGAGAACAAAGAGGTTCAGAGGTTCAGCCATTCTCAGATGACTAGTCAACAAGTGTTATTTTCTGAATTGTAAACCTCAAACAAAATTTAAGTGTTTCCAACTTTAAAATGACAAAAATTTGAATGGAGTCAGTGGCTGACCTCCAGGACACTGACTGCCCACCTCCATATGACTTAGGAGGGTTGATGACAAACATAATGGACTTTATGCCGGTACTTTCACCTTTCATAATAACTACTTTAGGTGACAGTGATTTTTAGGTAAACACAGAATGCTAAAACAACTCAAACCTACGAATGCTTTTACATTTCAAAGCAATGAGAAATATTTTAACTTGAACTCTAAAATAAATAGAAATATACAGAGGAAGCAAAGAAAAGAATGGATTTGACTAAGTTATTCCAGAAAAAAAAAAAAAAAAAAACAAACCATTTTCTGATTACAATCACCCAAAAATTCTGTGAAGAAGGAAGAGAGACAAACAGATAACCCTGAGCATTGAAATAAAAAGCATAAATAACTGAAAAATTCTTATTTTGAATGTACTCAGGTTTTCTGAACAAGCTAGAGAAGACTTTACTAGGTCAAAATAACAAAATTGAACATCTAAGTGTGATTTTTACCTTTGTGAAAGCATCCATCATGTCCAAATTAAAGTCAGTCTGATTTCACAATTATAATTAAATGTGTCCTGCTCTTCATAATTATTGCACATTTCAGTAACATTTTTAGCAGCTTCATTGTTTTTCCTGGATCATTCAGAGACACCCAGGCCAAACTGTTTATAAAAGTATTCCCATTAAACGTGCTGAATGAAAGCGGGTGATGAAAAATACTGAATATATCAAAAAACAGTTTACTGTAGTTAAGATTTTGTGCTAAATTTAAAACTACAGCATTTGCATTACATGTTAAATCTAGTTATAGCAAATGGAAGGAAAATACTTTACAAGCACTGCTGAGTTTTTTGTTGTTTTTTAACTAAGGACAAAGTCATAATTTTATATTCCAGTAAATATAACTGATTAACCTAGCTACAAAAACACATTAGCATATATCTAATGCCCAAAATGTTACACAGGAGACATCATACAGTCACTGATGAATGGTGATTACCGTGGTGAGGAGAATGAACAAACAAGCTGTTGAAAAGTGAAGTTGTCAAAATGACCTATTCCCTCTTGGTGTCCCTCCACCACCCTCTTACTCAGGGCTGCCCTGTATAAAGAGCTACGACTGCGCTTGGCAACACCCGAGCAGCCTCGGTGCCGTTAACAGAATTGCATATAAACTTGTGTAAGTTAGCTTGGGTATTCTGTTTTCTTTTTATATTCTGTTATATTCTGTTTTCATTTTACCCAATGCCATGTTACTTCAGTTCCCCCCCTCCCCGCACCATCAATACTACCATACACAAGAAAAAAAAATAAATCCAAGTCTCTCTCTGTTCACTTCATTTATGATATATCCTTCTATTTCGCTATCACCAGATTTCACCCATTTCTCATGTGTCCTGTGTCCAGACAGGGTCATTTTACTTGCATTTGTTTTTCTGTTTTTATGTAAGTATGCTGAAACTTTAGGATCCCAAAGAACCATTCTTTTTGTACGCATTCAGCTTAGCATATGTGTGCATATAGAATCATAGAATCATTTAGGTTGGAAAAGACCCTTGGGATCATCGAGTCCAACCATCAGCCCCACTCTACAAAGTTCTCCCCTACACCATATCCCCTAACACCACATCTAAATGTCTCTTAAAACACATTCAGGGATGGTGACTCCACCACCTCCCTGGGCAGCCTATTCCCTATATGGAATATGTGTGTATAGATATCCAGAATACTCAAAAGAATTCAAAATTCAGTGAAACAGGTTTTTCCTGCTCTGATCAGTGAATTTTAGCCTCTAAGTATTACAACTAATAAGTAATTATATTGTATTTCCTTATAGTAGCACTGGTGAAGTAAGAGATTATTGTGGCAGGGTTTACGTAGGAAAAAAAAAGTAGTTCCTATCCTGGAGTCTCTACAAGCAAGCAGTCTGTCAGTCTTCTCTGGAAGTCCCTTCAGAGTTCTAACGTGCTGCCTCCTAATGTGACAAGGAAACATTTTGCAGTATCAAAAACTGTCCCTGTACCTTGCCGTTCTTTCCAGTGTTGTGCTGGATTCTGTAACTTCCTGTAGTATCTTGGAATCCCGTTATTCACCGTGTATTGTAGAGGTTTAATGCTGCATTTAGAGATATATGGCAATACATGTTGCACTTTCAAGATTAGATCTATTTCTTTGCTTTTGTTTTTGCTGTTTTTAACTTTTTGTTGTGTAGAACGAATGCATTGACTGCGCTCAAACACAATACATTGAATTGGTGCCTTGCTAGGTACTGCGTTTAAAAGTGAAGCCCAGGAAATTAGTCTGTGGAGTAATTATGCATGAAATGTCTTTTAAATATGTTTATTCATTACTACTAATAAAAAAAACTGTCTTTAGATGATTCTTTCATTTGTTCCAGACGCTAATATTTCTAACTGTCCAAACCATAAGCATCTCCTGTTGAAAATTATGTTCTTATGGTTATGTAGAGAAAATTATTTCAGAAAATGAAGTTGTGTCATTCTGTTTAGATAGTTACATGTAATCTCTAATATAATAAACTGCAACACTCATACAGCACTTTTTCCCAGCCTAATGTTTGGCAATCATTGACACTAATGAAGTAAACCTTCCAATCACACAGCAAGTATTATCACTATTTCATGGATGAGAGAACTGAGGTAAAGAGAAACAAAGACAGACAAATAGCTCCAGGGTCTCCTTCGCCTAGAAAAAAGATTCCAAGTTCGTGACTCGCAGGCCTGAAATAAGATCACAACTATGCTATTTTTCTGTAGACTCCAAATTATTTGTAGATCTTTGGCATCACAGAGTCAAGTGTATTATAAGGAAAATATGTCCATTGCACTGGAGCACTGGATATTCACAGATAAGTAACACACAATTTAAGTTTCACTTGAGAACTTTGAAATTCTCAGTGGTAAAAACACAATCCCCATTAAATGTTGCATTTCATCCTCATAATAAATTGGATGCTGATATAACAACATGTGAGAAAAAGAAGGAAGAGAAGTCATGAAAGCCAGCAACTAACAGACTCCACACTGTAGTAGTCCCTAGATGGCTCTGTGGTGGAGTTCACTGATTTAGACTCTTCATATATGTTAACAGTTCTTGAAGTTCAAAACGATGGAAAATTGGTAACTGAAAAATAGATGTGAACTTAAGGGTTCTCTTACAGCCTGGTTCAATGGTTGGAGATGCTGCACAGTGAAATGCGCACGTGCCTTGCCAACAAAGCCAGACCAGAAGTCCCTGAAACCCTGTGGCTTGTCCCTGCCCCATAGACCACAACTCATCCCCATTGTATTTGCACTGCTTTTCCTGTCCCAGGAGCAAGGCTGAAAGTTACCTCAGCAAGTTAAAAGAATAAATATTCTGAGAGAGTCATGGGAAGGCAAGTATACCTGAACTCCAAGAGTCACAGGGAGCTGATGACAATTTTCAGAGATCCTGGTGTAAGTGCAGGAACTGTGGTAAAAAAAAAGTACCACGTATAGGCCTACTGGCTGCCAGCGTGCCCCAAAGGTTTCTCAGCCCTTTCTTAGAACAGCCTCAATGCTCTGCCAGATGAGAACCTGCTGGTGCAAGGTCCAGCCATCCTAGATTCTTTTAGGCCAATTTTTGACTTCACATTTTCACTAGTGTTCATTTCCCTTGTTCATTTCTCTGTGAGCTGGAGCCAATATTAACAGGGGTTTTTTGGTTGTTTTTCTTCACCTTGGTAGACTAATATTTCAATCATCCTTTCATGCAATAACTGCAAATATTTGGTTTATTTCTCATCTTTATCTGCTTCCGAATTGCCTGCCATAATCACCACATACATCTCTGTTCTCTGAACACCGTAGCTGGAAGCAAAATCACCATGTCACAAGTTGGTTAACTTCAGAGAAATCACAGGTATCTGATATACATCTAAATTTGCAACATCATTCCACATTTACTACAGAGAAATAAAATTAAGGCTACCATTGCCTTTCAACCCTTTGTGATCCTTTCCCAGTTGCCTCAAGGATTAATGGCACTGAGTTCCCAAAACATCTGAGTTTCTCTCTTTGAAGAGCTACACAAATTGCTATTTGTATGCAAACTGGAACATTATTCTTTACTCTCCTAATTTTAATTGGTACACCATCATGCAAACGGCTGCTAATAGTAGCTTGATTTCTAGATTAAGGTCAACAGACCCAAACTGCATAGTGTTATTTGTTTCAACTAAAAAGATCAAAACCACAGAATAATGATAAAAAGCACAGAGTTCAAATCAGAAGAGACACTGGTTCCTCATCTTCCTAAGGGTCCATAACCTCAGCTAAACATTAATCTGTAACAGGAGTTGGATTAATTTTGCTTGCTTGGTCAGACAATTTCTGAACAGCTGGCAAACTGAAATGATTTGCCATTTCTATACAGATACTATTGACAGATCCTGGGATCTTGCTGAAAGATAGGCTTCCAAGTGACATTGTCAAAACTGATGGAACAGTTTTTAGTGCTGGGAAACAAGTACTGGATTTTTCTCTGGAATCAGTCAATATTTCAAATAAGTATTTTTCAAGGGACTTACAAGTTACCTTTTCACGTTTGTCCCTCATACCAGTAATGATTCCCATGAAAATATCTCTATAGCCACAAATTCCTTTCCGAAGTGTGTACATAAAATTGGTGGGAGATGTCTATGGAAAAAAATAGCCTTCTGAGCTCTAAAAAGGAAACTGTGGGAAAGAAATTCTCTGAATATTAACTTTAAGATTTAATAAAGAAATTAAAATATAGAGGATGTAAGGATTTTTTATGATGTAAAGATATCCATTGACTTTAATGAGCATGCTACAATTTACACCAATAATAAGGACAAAATCAGGTTTTGTGCCTGGTTGTCTAATTTGATCAGAGGAGTTGAGACAACTATAGAACATTGGTTCAACAAAGGTTTGGTTCAGAAAGTCTCTACTTCAATATCTATATTCTAAATGCCCATAAAAAGGGAAAGAATGGAAATGAATCATTCTTGTTTCCACCTAATTTTACCTCTGTATCACAAGAGTGTCCCCTAAAGCAAAATTAAACAGTACAAAATACAACTCAGTATGCATCTCCAGGTCCTCAATTAACACAAAACTGTACCTCTCTTCATCTCAAAGAATCTATTCAAGTTAAAAAGGGCACACAGTAAAGAGCCCCTATTGTTCCGCCAGACAGGGCATGTTACAACATACTCATACCACACGCACAAAACGTGCTTCAATTCAGGAGGAGAATTCCCGAACAGAATGTAATTAATGTTACATGCCAAACCAATTAGTGAAGTGTCATTGGAGGCACAGCCGTTGCATCTACAGCTCCAAACTTCTGGGCCAAGATCCGGAAATTATACCACTTGAAAGCCCTTAACAGGAAATAATGAGCACTTTTATGGCACCAGAGCCATAATTCATATCAGCCATTTAATGTGTGAACATAATTAAGCAGTCAATATAGTTTGGTGTAATGGCTGGTTTCTAAGCTCTCCTCTCCCACTCTAATCATTACAAAAAGGAGTTGAAGAAATCATCAAAGGGATTTAAGCATCATAGGGCCTAGCAAGCTCCTAGACACCAGGATACTAGTGAGATCCTCAGTCAAGCATCCAGGAGTATGTTGTGAGAAGGCTGATATTATGCAAAGCTGATTGTCATCTCATTGAAAAGGAGAGAGTTAAAATTGAGTTAGAAAATACAGCAAAAGGAGGATAATTTTCAAAGGCCAAAGAAAAAAAAAAAAAGTCTGGATGGTTTCCTTAACAGGAATTTAAAAATTACCATTTTTTTTTGTTTGTGTGGAAGACGCTAGACTTCGACAATGTCTACAGTATGCCTATAATTGTGTTCTGAAGACCAATTCTATTCATATGGCTTTGTAATACAAGCATGGGGAGACACAGGATGAAATTAAAAGAAAGTAAATTTTATATGTATAAAGGAGAATAGATTTTATGCACCATATAATTACCATAACTGCTTCAGTCCTATAAGATATTACTAAAGAAATAGCTTGGTAAGACTAAATAAATTACAAAGGCCACCACGCCTCATGTTTATAGTACAAACTAATAATGAGCTGAAATAAGGAGGAAATTATTCTTCCTCTGCCCCTTTGTATACAAACTAAAAATAATATATAGGATTGTTCATGGCTGTACATGAGATGCGACTTACCACCTCTGAAGCACATGAAATATGGAGAGTATTGTAAGAGGACAGACCAGAGAAAATTACCCATACGACCTATTTTGGGGTAGAAATCCCCGCATTCCTAAACTGGAATACAGAATCTAGCTCTGTAACTGAGGGATTCTTTAGTGCCTGGGCGTTGCCCAGATACACTCATTCTGCTGGAGTTGTAATGCTTGAGCCATTCAAGAAAATAATTATTTCCATACTAGGTCAGCTTGGAGGAAAAAAAAAAAAAAACACATAAAATCAAATTCTATTTACCTATTAATACCATAAAACATGATGGTGTTAACGTTTTCTTCATGCTTCTAAGCTTCTGCAGTTTGCCTTAACGGCTCTAGCTCTACTGTTTTCTAGAGTGCAAGCCTAAAAGCAGATTTCTTGTACTCTGTGGCCCACAGTCTATGTTTCTATAGGGTCACAGAATGAATTCTATAGCCCGGTTTAACGGCTTGAAGGTGCTGATGTTTAGCCTTTCTGGGAAAGGGTCTGCTTGCCTTAATTGTCCAGTGACAACCACAATGCGTATCAGCATTTGTACTGAAGAAACCAGTCAGATGTAGCTGTACCTTTGCCCTTCCCAGTCCCATTGAAGGTATAGTGAGGCCTATAGGTGCTATAGTGAGACACCACAAAGCTCAGTGTTTTTCCCTAAACATGCTTTAGAGATGGCGCTAGCAAGGTATTACTGGATCTGTGCTTTAAAATACAGGATAGGTATATATTATGTGCAAAGTGCTTTCCCACAACAGCATCTTCATTTCAGCAAGCCATAGCGTGCCTGGACTGAAGATATTGAAAAGATGACAGTCAGGAGCCCACAGCCAGGTGTTCACATCTCAGCTATTTCCCTTGAGCTTATGACTGTGAAGAAGTCCACCACAGTAAAAATGGAACTACAGGAAGACTGCATTCAATTACACTCTGGGTTTTGCCTCTCTAAATCTTTCCTTGAATCCCACTAACAGAAAACCTACCAGGTCCTCAGTGTCTTCAGGAGCACAGAGTTCTCACTGCACTCCCATGTAAAAAAAAAGCCCCCATATCCCTCCAGCTTCCAACACATGCAAGTTTATTACAACAAATTACTAATATTTCCTCTGTTTTCTGAACAGGCTTAAAAGCAAGGGAACCACCAGCCAGTTGGAAAAACACCAATGAAAAACAATGAAAAAGTGTGATAATTCATTCTCATGTCAAAGACTGTGAAGGGAAGAGAAAATGTGATAAATTAATCCATTATAATAAGGAGAGATTGTAATAAGAATAGAGACTCATTCAATTAATCCACTCTTAATATAATCCTATAAGAATGATATGGACCTCCCTGGATACCGTATCTCAAGATATGACAGTTCTTTTTTTCTTAGCCAGCAGTTCCTGATTACAGAAAAGTAATTAGGCAAAACTGTCTAATAAAGTGGTATTTGAGAGATAATCAAAACGTAACACAGAAAGGACCATTACAGGAAGCACCAATCCAAAAATGTAGCAGATTAGTTTATAGGACCTTCTTAAAGAGCCAGGTCCTGGGTAAGGTAAGCAAACTGACTCACAGCTTGATTCAGAGTCTGAAAAAAAGACTTGTTTTTGACATCCACTGAAGATATTCTTTTTTTTTTTTTTTTTAAAGTGTATTCAGATTAGCTGGTTCCTCTACATACAAAAAGAATTTTAAAAAATTATGTAGGAAAGATATTAGAGGATACAGGAGAAACTGTTTTTCATGGTCATTATATATGACCCAGAGCCAATGACTAAGAGTCATAAGACTTTTCCACAGACTTTTATTATCAGATAGTTTCCCACTGAGCAATGTGTTAAGAATAAAATGCCTGGATCACTGAAAAGTAGTAAAATGTAATGGTCTAGCTGATTAGCTGTACCAGAAGTCTTCAAGATCTGGCCATATACTAGCAAGCTTTACTGTGCCTGCACCAGTCGTTCCTGCACACCAAGCCCACAGTTCACTTGTCCTATATCCAGCAAGCCACTTGAGATAAATAAGAAAAAAATCTTATTCTTTGATCCTTAATGTGTAGGTACACCATAACACATCCTCAAACCTACAGTACCAAATCTCCTGCCAATTAAAAAAAAAAAAAAAAACAAAAACCAGACTGTAATGGAGTCCTGCTATATCCTCCTCCAAAGCAAACCAAACCCTATCAGCCCATTAGACATAACGCAAAACTGTTAAATTCTGCCTTTTTTCCCATATCCATCACATTGTCTCAGTATACTTCATGCTGTATCACAGTTTACATTCTGGTTAATTATTACTTGGTTATTTTTTGTTTGAAGTTTGATGATACATGATAAGCACAATTTTTCGGAATCCTCTCTACCTGCATGGTTTGCATTATGCAATGGTTACTGATGAGGGCTGGCATCTAGTCTGCATTTCCTTTTTTTAATTAATTCACATGTTGAAATAGACAGTGGACCTGTGTTAAACCTACTCAAGTTCCTCCAGACGTGTTTCTGTCACTTCATATAATGGATACAACATAAGTTAAAATTCTCATTAAAACTTGAGACTTCTTAACTGCTTCTGTCTGCACCTGTTTTAAAACCAGTTCTCCCTAGTCACATGTTCCATAACACCTTCTTAGTGCTAATTTACCCTTTGAAAAATCACCAAACCCAATGTACTCACTAGGGCACATAATGATTAATATTTGGAAGGCAATCTTTTATATCATGAAAACTTGCTACATATAAATTACTGTTATATAATTTAATATGTATTTATACAGTGTTAAGTTTAATATACACATTTCTGTTACAAGGGCATTTTTTTTTTCCTTCAGTACTAGAAAAAGTTGGTTTTTGCAGTTTCAGAGGCACTGAAAGAAAAATAATATTTTGGTGATGGTCTTGGGTTTCCTAAAAACATATTTCCTTCTGATTTCAGGATTTTTCACAACAGAGATTGCCCTGTGGAACACGGCTAACCACCTGCTTTCAACACCAACTGGCACTGCTACATTTATTATCTTAGATCTTTCAGTAGCATTTGACATCAGTTGACATTGCTCATCATGGGATTCTCCTGGAGCATCTGGAATCTTGTGTTGGCCTAAAAATCATTACTCTACACTGCCCAAAGCAGTCAGTTTTAATCTTTTTAATTTATATGTCTTCAGTGCAGTGGGCTTTGCTGTTAGGCTCATTTTTTGTCCCCAGGCTCCTGAAGTCTGCATACTTCTCTTGGCCATAGTGTTTAAGTAGCAAGGCATTTGCTACAGCAATTAATTAAACAGCGGCATCCTAAAAGTGCTCACTAAAGAATGATAAAAAATAACATTTTTAAATGATAGTACAATTCGTCTTCTGCAGCATATGAAGTCATGGATGGCCATTCTTGGACATAACAGTGGAAGAATTTCTTGGTAGTGGGTCATACAGTGAATATAATATACTTTTTTATTATTATTTTCTATCTATTCAAAGTTTAATAATTTTTATTCATTGTATTTATATAATAGCTATCAAATTAACGATGTTTAGAAAGAGAGCTGAACTGTGTTCCATAACTCTGATGTGTAATTTGCCCATACATCTCAGGATAGTGAATTACTTATATTTTTTAAAAATAATTAAGGATTAGACTCATAGAATAGTTTGGGTTGGAAGGGACCTTTAAAGGTCACTTGGTGCACCCCCCCTGCAATGAGCAGGGAACGTCTTCAACTAGATCAGGTTGCTCAGAGCCCCATCCAACCTGACCTGGAATGTTTCCAGGGATGGCGCATCTACCACCTCTCTGGGCAACCTGTTTCAATGTTTCAGCAATCTCAGCATGAAAAATTTCTACCTTACCTCTAGTCTAAATCTTCCCTCTTTTAGTTCAAAACCATTACCCCTTGTCCTATCACAACAGGCCCTGCTAAAAAGTTTGTCCCTGTCTTTCCTGTAGGCCCCCTTTAAGTACTGGAAGGCCGCAACAAGGTCTCCCTGGAGGCTTCTTTTCTCCAGGCTGAATAACCCCAACTTGCTCAGCCTTTCTTCATAGGAGAGGTGCTCCAGCCCTCTGATCATCTTCGTGGCCCTCCTCTGGACCTGCTCCAACAGGTCCATATCTTTCTTGTACTGAGGACTATAAAGCTGGATGCAGTACTCCAGGTGGGGTCTCACCAGAGCGGAGCAGAGGGGCAGAATCACCTCCCTCGACCTGCTGGCCATGCTTCTTTTGATGCAGCCCAGGATACGGTTGGCCTTCTGGGCTGCGAGCGCACATTGTCGGGTCACGTCCAACTTCTCATCCACCAGTACCCCCAAATCCTTCTCAGCAGGGCTGCTCCCAATCCCTTCATCCCCCAGCCTGTATTGATACCAGGGATTGCCCTGGCCCAGGTATAGGACCCTGCACTTGGCCTTGTTGAACCTCATGAGGTTCACATGGCCCCACTTCTTGAGCCTGTCCAGGTCCCTCTGGATGGCATCTCACCTCTCAGGCATGTCAACCACCCCACTCAGCTTGGTGACTGAAGAACAGCAAATGGTAAATATCAGATAATCTTCTTCAACATACATAATTTATGCAGATATAAAAATTAGTATTATTATGAACTACTGCTACCAAACACTCCAGACAACAAAGCCACTGCTTCTTTAAACAATTAACTTAGTGGTCATCAATTTGGCCACACCAACTAGCTTTGACTCCTTTTTGTCGCTGTCACTAAATTCTGCTTTGGAGATTTAAGCTTTGTGACTCTGAACTGGGTTTCCAAGAATACCTTACATTCTTATTGCTGCAGGATTGGATGGGAATTTGGATTCATAGCTTTTCATGATGTGTATCTATTTAACAGGCACATTGCTTGAGAGTTACAGCCAGGAAGGCTGGACATACTTCAAAAGAGAAGTCTTAAAGGCACAGGAGCAGGCTGTCCCCGTGTACCGAAAAACAAGTAGGTGGGGAAGGAGACCGGCCTGGCTAAATAGGGACCTTTGGCTGGACCTCAAGAACAAAAGGAGAGTCTATGACCTTTGGAAAAGGGGGCAGGTCTCTCATGAAGACTATAAGGATGTAGTGAAGCTATGCAGGGAGAAAATTAGGAGAGCCAAAGCACAGCTAGAGCTCAACCTAGCTACAGCTGTTAAGGATAATAATAAATGTTTCTATAAATTCATTAACAACAAAAGGAGGGTTAGGGAAAATCTCCCTCCCTTATTGGATGCAGAGGGAAACATAGTCACAAAGGATGAGGAAAAGGATGAGGTGCTCAATGTCTACTTTGCCTCAGTCTTTAGCAGTGGAACTAGCTGTTCCCTGGGCACCCAGCCTCATGAGCTAGGAGACAGGGACAGGGAGGGGAAGCTGGACAAGGTCATCACAATTAAAGAGGAAGTGATCAGTGACCTGCTACACCGCTTGGATGCACACAAGTCTATGGGACCAGATGGGTTACATCCAAGAGTGCTGAAATAGTTGGCAGACATGCTCACCGAGACACTTTCCATTATTTACCTGAAGTCATGGCTAACCGGGGAAGTCCCAATGGACTGGAGAGTAGCAAATGTAGCAGCCATCTACAAGAAAGGCAGAAAGGAGGATCCGGGAACTATAGACCTGTCACTCTGACCTCGGTACCAGGGAAGGTCATGGAGTAGATCATCTTGAGTGCCATTACAAGTCACATAATGCACAAGCAGGGGATCAGGCCTAGTCAGCATGGGTTTATGAAAGGCAGATCCTGCCTGATGAACCTGATCTCCTTCTATGACAAGATGACCGGATTATTGGACAAGGGAAAGGCTGTGGATGTTATCTACCTAGACTTTTGAAAAGCATTTGACACTGTTCCCCATAGAATTCTCGTGGAAAAACTGGCTGCTCATGACCTGGATGAGCATACAATTTGCTAGATCAATCATTGGCTGGATGGGTGGTCCCAAAGAGTGGTGGTCAATGGAGTTAAATCCAGCTGGTGGCCAGTCACAAGTGGTGTTCCTCAGGGCTCGGTGTTGGGACCATTTCTGTTTAATGACTTTATTGATGATCTTGATAAGGACATAGAGTGTATCATCAGTAGGTTTGCAGATGACACCAAGTTAAGTGGGAGTGTTGATCTGCATGAGGATAAGGAGGCTCTACAGAGAGACTTGGATAGATCAGATCGATGGGCCAATGCTAATGGAATGAGTTTCAACAAGGCCAAGTGCCAGGTCCTGCACTTGGGCCACAACAACCCCATGCAGCGCTACAGGCTTGGGAAGTGTGGCTGGAGAGCTGCCTGGCAGAAAAGGACCTGGGGGTTCTAATTGACAAGTGGCTGAATATGAGCCAGCAGTGTGCCCAGGTGGCCAAGAAAGCCAATGGCATCCTGGCTTGTCTTAGGAATAGTGTGACCAGCAGAAGTAGGGAGGTGATTGTCCCCCTGTACTCAGCACTGGTGAGGCCACACCTTGAGTACTGTGTCCAGTTCTGGGCACCTCAATACAGGAGAGGTATCGAGGTGCTGGAGCAAGTGCAGAGGAGGGCAACGAAGCTGGTGAAGGACCTGGAGAATAAATCTCATGAGGAGCGATTGAAGGAGCTGGGACTGTTTAGTTTGAGGAAGAGGAGGCTGAGGGGAGACCTCATCACTCTCTACAACTACTTGAAAGGACATTGTAGAGAGGTTGGTGCTGGTCTCTTCTCACAGGTAATTAGTGATAGAACAAGAGAGAATGGCTTCAAGCTGCAGCAGGGTAGGTTTAGACTGGACATTAGGAAAAAATTCTTCACAGAAGGAGTGGTCAGACACTGGAATAGGCTGCCCAGGGAGGTGGTGGAGTCACCATGCCTGAACGTGTTTTAAGAGACATTTAGATGTGGTGGTAGGGGATATGGTGTAGGGGACAACTTTGTAGAGTGGGGCTTATGGTTGGACTCGATGATCCCAGGGTCTTTTCCAACCTAAATGATTCTATGATTCTAAGAGTAGGGAAGCAGCCAGAAAAAATGGGGAACTGGGATGGGATGAAGGGAAGAGAGGTAAATAGATTTTCAAGCATAAAGACTGGAAGACATATTAGGATGTCATATGACAAAAAGTCCTGATCAGACTATCAGACTAAACCAGCACTGCAGAGAAGAGAATCATTGCTGCCAGTGAGACATCAGGATGGTTTCAGAGTCCAGAACTGGATTATCTGTATCTCCCAGTTCCTTGTTCTACACAGTTAAAATCTTCTTTCCATCCCCAGCTGATCTCAGTCTGAATTTCTTTTTTCTTTTTTTTTTTTGTAAAACACTGAGACAGACAAGCAGTACGAAAATTCAGAATTTTTAACCACATAGCTATTTTGTGTGTGTGGTGGAAATACTGATATATCTAGAAGCTTAAAGGTCCTGAAACAAAAATAACAAGCCAGTGATCTGTAAGAGCCATCCTTCCAATTTGATGTAAAAATGCTTGAACACAGGATAGGGGAGCACTGAACCATTCCAATTCCAGATATACAACTTTTTAATACACTACTTTGCTGGAAAATTTCTGTCTGCCTCTAGTACTCTGTGCCGCGTTCTTGATTTTTTTCATTGATGTGAAAATGGAAAAACTATGGTAGGTATGAATAAGTTCCAGCTTCTAGTTTCTGGGCATAAAGTATCTATAGATCACTTTATTCAGGCTCTTTTCATAAAAAAGCTGATCAATCAGGCTTAAAAATAGCAGCTATTGGAGATTATTCTCTGTTGAGCATCTTCATTACAATGCCAAGAAATGCTGCTGAACTGAATTGACTCTGTCCATACAAAGCTCAGTTTTTGCTTTTGATTGCATAACAGATTGATTATTATAATTCTCTGCTTGCTGTTCATCCTGCCTTTCTGCTGAACAGAGACCAGGTAATTCCAAACGCTACAGCAAAAATGCTGACCTGCAAAAACCATCCCAGTGTATTAGCCCTCCTCTTAATACCTTGCATTAGTTTCTACCCAAGGGCACGATTAATGTCATACAACACCATCATCCACCACAGAAACATCTATGGTTCTGGATTTGGTAGCCAATTAAACTTTTTATTTTTAATGTTTCTTACCAAGCCAAAAGATTTGATGATGTAATTCACCACTCCTGATTATTCTGTAATTCCAGCTGATTGTTGATTACTCTATTTCTGAAGATAGCTACTGCAAGAGCCCATTATATTATTCACCTTTGCAACTCAGCTCCTTCAGACATCAGGAAGATGGATGCAATAAGCAACTTTAAGGCTAAGTTTAATTCATTTTGCCTGAAACAGTTTTTAATTAGATATCATTTGAGATCTTTTTTTTTAATTACTTCTTGGTGCTTCTGGTCACTGAACTCTGTAACATGCCCTAGTATGGTAATGAGAAGTATGGTTTAGAAGTTGTAATGCTAAAATACTAAGCGCAAAATCCACTAGATATTATTCTTAGAGTCAGAAGAATTCTAACATTTGCCTTTTGCAAATTATTTTAATAAAGTTTCTAAAAACACTGGGGTGGGGCAGGGGGGAATAGCATGATCTCTCCAAATCCAGAGATAGTTTTTTTACAGTGCTTTTCGGGGAGGGGGGGAGAAGACCCTAAGTGTGGTATTCAGATGGCAGGGTAAAATCTTTTACTTTATGCAGAAGCAGCTGAAGTCAAAAGATAGAATCAGTGGATATTAACCTAACCATGAAAATAAAAAAAGTACAAGAACCACCTCCCCCACTCCCCAAAATAAAGAAAAGCTGTAAAGTCCTTTCTGCCTATTTCACTAAACTTCCTGCATTCCAGAAACACAGCTCATGCAGTTTTCTCCTGTCTAGGACCATCTCTGTATAATTTCTGTACAATTTTTTCTTACAATTTTGTTTGTGGGATTTGTAGTACCATACAATGAAGTCAGAGGACAAGTTTGGGGTTTTTTTAATAACTACCAAGCCAAACTTGTAATTTTGGTATTGAGTCTACTGAAAAAAATAAATTTTTGATCACAAACACATTACCTTCACTAGCAATGTTGCGTAACTGAAACCAGAGATTCCATAATGGAAGTAAAACCAACATATTGTATGGCTACTGTCATTAAGACTTCATTTTAGTAGCTCATTAGAACCAAGAAGCTAAAGTGCAGAAAGGTAACATAATGATAGACTGTCTTTTCTTTCAGCAGTTTCTCTTATACAAAAGCAACTGTCCTTCTCAGGAGAGGTGAATCTCAACAATCAACAGGTAATAAAAACAACCAGTTTCATCCAAACAACCAGAAGAAAAATCTTACTTTGTACAAGGAGCAGGTGTCATCAGTACAATCCTACTGGTACAACACTCACAGACCTCTTTAATGAGCTTCTCTCATAGGCACCCAGAGCTCTCTAGGATAAAATATTAACTCCACTTCATGTGTTTATATACTATTTTGGTGCAGATGAAAGCAATGAGAGAAAATTGTATTTGCACAGAAATTATCCAGAACAGGAAGGACTACAACATGAAATAGGTCTTCTCCATCTCTGAATTCTATGACTTAGACATAAAATCTTTCCTACAGTGTTGCTCATCCCTGCTCATACCATTTTGTATAGGAATAAACAGACATCCAGTGAAAACCAGAGAACAGAAAGAAATGCTGTTTTAGTCACTTACAGAAAAGGGAAAAGCAATGCTTTCCTGGAAATGTTTGTTTCAACCCTGTTACTGTATCCTTTAGTGTTATCCTCACATATACATTTTATGAGCACACTGTGTGCCATTGACACCATCAGGAGTATGGAAGTCGCTATATAACACCACAACGATGGGGCATATGGTCATCCTGTAATCTCATATTTCAGATACAAATAGAAGTGTCCAAGAATGATTGGAAAGCTATGATCAAGGCATCAAGGGGTTAAATGCTTTGGACAAGACTAGACAAAATTTTGTGCCAGAAAAGAGATTAGAGAGGGGAAAAAAAAATTATTTTAACGTAAAGACACTGAGAAAGGCAAATCAATCTTCCTTGTCCAATAAGCATCACACACACAAAAGGAGTACTTGGTCTGTAACAATTCTCATTCAATATCAGAAAAGCAGGTGTTTTAATAAGTGCAGAGAAAGCATTTTCAATGGGAATTTATATAAGGTTATCTTCCTATTGACCTGAATGGCATTGAATCAGACCTTTAGCTGACATTGCCATCCTCTGGTTCTTTCTCAAAAGTCTTCTATATCAGTGTGTAAATCACTTTGTCCTCTAAGTCACTCATCCCTGTTTCCTTGCCAGTCACATAAGATGATAACTGAAGCTTCGGGGTGCTATCTGTTAGTAAAAATACAGGAGAAATGCAGATGTACTTTAACTGATCAAGAACAACTTGTCATATTTGTGTAAAATCTAGTATAGATATTTCTAATTAAACTTGTCATCAGAAGAAGCAGCTGCTAGTTATGGTAGCAACAGCATTTTTAATTGACATGGGAGCCTAATATCTTTGTTTGATTTCATACTACTGACAAATAACAAATTGAAAAAAATGAAAGAACCAACATCAGGCATTTGGTTGGAATTGATTAACATTTAGATATGATCAATCCAAGACATGAAGCATCATTAATCCAGGTAGTGACCCCTAGTTACGTTGCTCAATTGCTCACAGATCCACAAACCTCATAGCTGAATTAATAGCATTAATTTTATCCTTTCCAACACTGACTACAACTGTACATTATTAACAGTGGCATAAGTAAAACCAGTGACACAAACATCTTGACACAATGCAAAAACATTTATGCTCACTTTATATGGCACAGTAAGCCAATGCTTTGGTCTTCTGTAGATCAACTGCGTAGGTCTCCCTCATTTGAGAAATCAACTGTCAAGGAACAATTGCAGTTAAGACATTTTCACACTTGAACTCAATTATATAGTTAGGTGTCTGACAAATTTAAAAGCAGAGTCCTACATTTCTTTCTGCTGTTCTCAAAGCAAATAATCCATTAATCTTTTACCATATGGCTTGCTAAAGATGGATTACGCACGATCTTTCCCATGAAAGTCATGATATTTGGAAATTCACAGCCGAAGCATTTTGTTTACTCAGAAGGGAGTACCCTCAAAGACACTAGTATTTCAAGAAGGCATGACTTTTGATTATATAATACTGAGACACACTATTAGTCACATATTTTTCTACAAAATTACAGTTGCAGACATCTAGGTCATGATAGAAAACAAGGAAAAAAAATACCACCACTGCAGCAGGAATGCACAAGCTACACTAGTCTGTCCTGGCTGGAGAATCCCAAGAGCTCTCTCTGTTACACTACACTTTCTAAGAGGATACTGAGAAAGTATTAAAGCATTTAACATACAGACTGATCAGTCCCTGATAAAGATGTAAAGAAGATATTCCTTTTATAAGAAGTTAAAAGGAAACCAAAACCAACACTCGCATGTTTTGCCATTGAATCCGAGGCAAGCCAGAAATTAAAAAAAAGGGGGGTGTTCATAGTAATATTAAGGCTCTTCTTCTTTAAAAAGTTAATCTAGACACAGGTATCTAGATACAGAATACTGTTCAGTCCTTTTGCTGCATGAGCATATTCCTGTAAATCCAACCATTCTATTACAGCACTGGGCCATCCGGAGTTTAACTTAAAGTGTCTGAAGAGTCTGCAGCCAAAAAAACTACTCAGTGAAGAGGCAGAAAATTTGGAAGGACCTAAATTCCATTCTCTCATTTACCAAATGGTTTCTGCCTGCTTAGGGAACAAATTCTTTTGAGCCCAGATCCCTTGTGGGCCAGTACTGCTACAGAAAGTTATTAAGGAACTTGTTCTAAGTCTGAATTCCCTATTACAAAAGTCTTGTTGTCTGCCTTTTAGTTCTTTCCCAGGTATCAGAAGAATGATCACAGTGTATTTGGTCACTCTAGCGATGGTCACATAAGTGTCACTAGCTTGTGGAGTACTAAGATATGTTATCGGAAGAGCTGGTTGAAATCCTTCTGATCTTGGCGAAAAAAAAAAAAAGTGGTAAATAAATTCTTCTCTCTACATAACTCATTTTCCTCACTAGTGAAAATTGGCAGGCCCTGAAAGCATAAAATCTGCGAAGTTCTCTCTGATAATGTCTGTCATTCTTGATAGTTTGGGAAATAAAAAGAAGGTTTAATCAGGTCATCTTTAAATGTCTTGAAATTATATCCTAGCTCCCCTGAAGCCAGCCACCCTAAGAACATTAAGATACTTCAGAATCCCAAATTAATTTGATGCAAGTGCCACACAGCTCCTGTCCTAGTACTTTCCGTTTGCTAGGCAAAACAAGCTACTTCAAGGACAATTCAGATAGAGCAGAGTTAAGGAACAATACATAATGTGTTTTTAGAGAAATATTTTATTGCCTACAGCATCACTAGACTCAGACTTTTGAGTAAAAACAAAAAGTCACACCTTATATTTACAAAAGAAGTGCTACACGGCGTGTATGGGATTCCCACTTTGTAGAGACAGTACTGTGATTTCATTTAACCTTTGAAACAACCATTGCTGCTATTAAACTTGCATTCTTTTACAGCCTGCAGAAAAGGTATTATTTTACAGCTACTTGATACTTTCCTTTTACCCCTCAGTAGTCAAAAATCTTATATTCTTGTATAGCTCATCTTCAGGATACAAGCAAACTCCCCTGAAGTATCTGTCATTAAGGGCTACAAAGCATGAACAATTGCATGCAGATTACCTTGTCTATCCACCACGTTTACACATCCCCATTACCATGGTGCCTAAGCACTTCACAATCTTAAATGCACTTATTCTCATAAAACAAGAGAAGCGCTACCATCAGCATTTTCTAGAGAGAGAGCAGAGGCACAGAAAGTCTATGGGACATTCTTTAAGTCAAGTGACAGAGGCTAGCACTCAGACTAGTGGATTCACCTCTCCATTGTTTTATTTGGCCCCAGGCGAAGTATTCAGATAGAAACAGTCTATAAATAAAGTTCTCTGACACATTAATCTGTGTATGTGCATGTGTAATGCAGAGAGCCTAGCGAAATTGTGCCCTGACCTAGTTAAGGGCTCCAGATGCTTCTGTAGGCTAAATAATTATGATAACAATTATGTTAATTTAGAATAAAGTTACTGAAGCCAATCAAGTTATTCCAGCGTTGCATCAATCCGAGACGAGAATTGAGCACTGAGTGACACATCCACTAATGTTTTTGGACCTTTTTAGAGTGTTCATAGCCCACATGATGCATTCAATTGCCTCCTTAAATCTAAAGTGTGTCCAGAGTAACGGGAAAGTGCTGTCCAAGCAGAAAGCCTCTCTTGTTCAATAAGCTCTGTCCTCTGAAGTGCTAGTATTACTAGAGGAGAAAAGCTTCTTTAAGCTTTCTTCTGTTATCTCAAATGTTCTAGAACTGTGCAAAATTGTTTAGAGGTTACAGCGGCATTTCTGCTTTTACAGCTCATTTAACTATGCAATTAGACATTACAATAGATATGGAAGATTTAAAATTAGATATGCTTATCTTCAGTGCATGGGTCAGTACTTTTCACTTTAAAACAAATTAACATTTTGCTTCTCATCCCCCCTCCCCTCTCCACCACAAAATGAGGGTGTTTATCTTAACTCAGCAATTCTCATGACTTCCATCAGATGGTAGGAGGCAAAGGGATAAGTTTTCTAGATTTAAAAAGAAAGTGCTGCTGTAAAGCAATTGCAAGATAGCCAGACCAATAATGCACTTTGTAAATGTGGAGGGAAATGGGTACGAATACAAAATTTCCATGATAGGAAGGTGAACAGCCTGTCCAATGACTGGTAATTCAATGCTGGAAATTACATCACCCTGAACAGATATACAATATTATATTTCTATTTAAAGTGGAGAAACTCAATGTCAGCGCAGTGGGGGACAAAGTAGCGGAGGAATATCGCATCTTTAATAGGATTTTGAATTCAAATATGCTGAGCAAAACTGCTTAAAATTGGTGTCTGAATAATAAACAGATAATGTTTTCATTTAAAAAACAAACCAGCTGCTGGATCAACACGTAGCTATAAAATCCATTCCTTTATGAAGAGTATAAGAAAATATACCCTGGAAATAGAAATGAGAAGTGAAATCTCAGCCATGTGGCCTTCTTCAGGCTATGGAAGGAAAAATATAACAAGGTTAACTTTGTTCTTTTTTGTCTGCAGCCCAAAGAAAGTCTCAAAGCCACAATGTCGCTTCTCATCACAGTTTCTATTTCTAGCACAGAAGAGGGAGGTTTGGGGGTGGAGAAGGAAGAGGTTTAAACTTTCTTTTTTTTTTTTTTTCATTTTCTTTCGCTTTCAGAATAGCATTACTTGTATTTAACCTTCTACATAATCTTGGAGTATTTTATGTGAAAAATTATGTATATTAGTAAACAAGAATAGTATCACAGGCTAAAGAATATTCACATTTCTGGGAGATTAAGAAGTCTACTGAATACAGAAAGAGTACTTCCAGTGACCAAGACCAAGTATGACTGAAACAGAATGGAACAGATCTTTCATTCACTTGAGGCTTTGTCTAGGACACATCAACATCAATAGAAATTAACTTTTTTTTTATTGCAATGGGTATAAGATCCGTTATTTTATCTCTTATTCTCAGCAGTTTCCAATGATGTGTATGTCAATAATGAACCCTTAATCCTCATTGATATTGAGGCAACATTGGAAACAGATAATCTTTTCTACAGAGAAGACAAAACTCAACCTCCTAACGCATCCCAAGTTGTAAAACAATACAGAGAGTATAGTTTTATGAGCCAGAATATTTGTGGAAAGAATTAGGCACAAATTTTCAAATGGCAATGTTTTTTGAATGTCCAGCTAAAGAAAGTAAGAGCTGAATTCCCAGTGTCACCAAGCCCCCCTTTGGTATCACTTGCAGAGCAAAGTGTCCAGTATCATTGGAACGATGCTCAAACTCAAAACCTGGCACTGTCGTTGGAAGTGTTGCACTAGCTCATGGCTTCTCTCTCAGAGCCTGCTAATTAAGACAACCAGCAGCTGTGCAACAAAATACAGATGAGATATTAAAATTGCTTTTTGCCAGACAGAGATCTACCAACTAAGGTGGAACATCACCAATGGGAGAAAAAAAAATAGTCAGCCATTAATGCATTAGATGAAACGGGCATCTCAAGTCCTGAAACAAATCTAATATCACTATTGGGGTTCGATAGCAGTACACAAAGGATTTTACTGCAGGATCAGGATTTTCTGTTTTTTTTTTCTTTTTTTTTCTTTTTTTTTTTTCTTTTTTTTTTTTTTTTTATCTCAGGAAAATCACTGACAGATTTTCAGGTATTGCCCCACTCCACCAGGCTTTATTCTCAGGAACTGAAGTTATTTTTGCAACCATGCTTGACTTCTGAATTAATTTGATTTGTCATTATTTGATTAGAAGTAGTGGAAATTGTTTTCCACTACTTTTTCCACTTAATCAGATCTTATTTGAGCTATGGCTAGCAAAGTGATAAGAACTGAAAAAAATTGGCAAACAGAAAAAACTCAGGTTTTCCTCATCGTTTTCTTTTCACAGCAAAAGCCCCGTGATTTTTTAAAATTGTTTTTAATGAAATACTTCAAATCTGCACCCATTTGGCTGTAACCTCATGCCATAGGCTGGTAAATATGTTTTGGAAGAAAAGCTTAGTGAACATGCTGAAGGTAAACACATTTTTGTGAGCACATTAAACTTTGTCCCGCAAGGTTACAGAGGCACTGAACACAGAGGGCATTTTCATTTAAAGGACTGGTAAAGCTCTTGGTGTTCTTGCTATCAGTGCTCACCTAGTTTAGCTAAGTTATTGAATTAAAATTTAATGAAGGACCAAGTTTGAAATTCTGCCCCACTGCACAAAGCTTATAAATACCCTACAACGATACTGCATCGTCATGATAAATTATACATGTAATGGCACTGAAAGTTATGTAAATTCAAAAAAACTTTAATAAAGTTGTACTCTAACTGACATTGATTGTGTACAGTTGCAGCCAGAACTTTATCAACTGATTCTGAGTTGCAATAAAAGAGAAATATGTATTCTCTTCTCTTCTCTTGTTTATTCCCTGGAAGAATAAACTGAAAATCACCAAATTATCCTCCCTTCACAACTGTCTGAATATTAATTGCAAGCTTGAAGGACAACAAAACGCATACGGCATCGCCAGGACTAGTAATTAATCTGAAAGTTTCAGACTGTGACATATTGTGTACACAGTGCTAAAGTGATAACCCAGAGAATGTATTCCTCCTTTGCTGCTGATGGTCTATGATCATTCTTGTAAATACATTCAGAATTTAAATTTTTCAGACTACCGACAGAACAAAATGCAGACCTTTAGAAATTAACCCTAAGCAAAAAAGTCACTATGGAAAGGGAAATTCTACGCAATTTGTAAGTAATTTTGATGCTTACGTAGTAATAAGGAATATTCTTATCTGTTTTAATAAAATTAAAAATTGTGTTTCAACCTATTATATATTAAATTTGTGGTTAAACCACCGTGCCAGTTGGTCAGTTCTTCAGTGGTTTCACTGTTACCCTTTACAACAGATTCAACATAAACAAAATTTGGCAATGCAGAGAGCTCACAGAATGCTGACAAGCAAACTCTCCCACTTTGGGGGAAATTTTTGCACTTGTTATATTTACTGCAGCATCTGCTGGTAAGCATCATTTTTCCTTATTCTGATTATTTGCACAAGGTTCCCTCCTTTACAAGCACACTGTAAAGGAATAAAGGAGTCTGCTGGCATTACTCCCTAAGGACAGCATTTCCCAAAGGGCTAGTAGGAGATGATGAGGACAGACACTAAGTATTCCAGTTTTGTCTAGTCTTTCAAATTTCTTTGGAGAAAAAAAAAATCTATTCCCTCCCAAAGCTCAAACTCATGTGCAGATGATGCAGATACCTCAAAGCTTGCAGGCAGTCTGAACAACAGCACTTAGGCATAAGCTGCAGTGTGCATGTTGTTGGAGAGTAGGTCTTTTTACTCATTAGAAAAGATGTAAAAAGCAAGATGAAGACACAGCATGAATGTGCAATCCAGCTCAGCATCTTCGCATTTTGGTATGCCTCTAACAGGCACTAAAGGACTTGATTCTCTATTGATATCATTTTCTGAAGAACAGTTTGATTTTCAAAAGCTGGGAAGTACGCCATATAATCGGGTTGATGGCTATACGCACACTAAATTTGAGTATGTCCATATTTCTTTCACTTGCTCTAGCCAGTCTGGCTAAATGCAAGACACTTGTAATCTGGAAGCAACAGACATATTAGTGAAACACTCAGAGAATATAAACACCTCTTAGATGCAAGGTGCACCTTGCCTTTTCATAATCTTTCTAAAAAACAATGGCAAGCACAGATTTAATTATCAGCAGAAGATATTAGCTTTATCAGAGCACAGCATTATACCACCTGTAATTTTTATGCTATATGACATAACGCATTCAGGGTTGATTTGGGCACCTTGCGCACCACTGTGTCGTGGTCATGGGTGCACAGAGCGAGACTGCTGACTGAAAAATGTAGCATTCTGGGAGCGCAAAGCTTTCAAAACTTAGACTTCTGAGTTCCAGGTTGTCTGGGGTAGAATGGATTTTGGATTTGCCATCTTATAAAGTCTAATATCACCAAAAGCTCTTCAACATAACAATCATTAAACACAGAAAAAATAGATAAAAGACATGACACAAAAGCATCATAAGATCACTTCATCAAACCAATCAGAGATCAGTGATAAGAAGATATAGAACTCAGACTCTGAAAGCATCACAGTTCACTTATATTTAGGCAGTGACTTAAATCATCTCATTTTAAAGCCAGAGAAAAAGAGATTGGGTTCAGAACAGAACACATCCTAGGAAAAGGAATATTCAGATACACATTTTTGGCGTGGACTCATTTGTCCTCCTAGAGAAAAACAGTAAAAGTGGCCACATATCACAGAAGTTCTTAAATAAATGGCATTAAAACTCTTATTGACATCACTACACACAAACTCCACTTTCAGCAGGATATTTTTTAACATGATGTGCCAAAGACTCTCTTTAGTAAAAACTTCTAAGGAAAGCTCCCTTCTTGCTGGGTAATGGTATGGGGAAGCAATTATTTCCTTATTCTCTGCGGTGGCCAGCTGGGAGTTTCAGGCTAACACCTGCAGTTGCCCTTTCTTTGCCCCCTCCCATGGGCAAATGAACTATACAAGCCACTAAATCTTTTTATCTTTATCTTTTAGCTTCTTAAGGAAAGCTAGTTTCACCTGACCCTCCCAAGACCTGGAGTTAGGGTGGAGCATTTCAGCATTCCAGGGCTGCTAAAGCAGAAATTCAAAGGGCATTTCTCCCACCTCTTCAAACCTAGCCACCAGCAACTCAGTAACCTCTGGCCCGAGACGTTTTATATAAAAGTACCAACAAATCAGTATGACACCTCAGTACTATAACACCTCAGGTGATTGTTTCTAAGTTTTAAGATCAGAAGTGCAAAGAAACTTTTGATAACTGAGTGTCAAAAATAATCAGAGTAAGAACTATGTTGTTTGTAGTCCTAAATGATAAATGCTTGTCCATAAATGCTCAGCACCTGATAGAAATTCTCAGATGGCCAACAATACCTTAACCTCCACACCAAGCCAGCTCTCCCTACAGTTATATGTATATTCATTCAGGCTGGAGAGCCTGGCTGTCAAACACAATGTTTCTGGTAGGTAGAAATAGTCTCATTTTCTCTCCATATCTGCAGACACTGTTCTAGTTTGTTTATAAACTAATCTTCTCTCTTTCTCTCTCTGTCATGTGCATGTTAATGTGCATCCATTGTGACCATGAAAGCGTCTTCTAAAAGTGGAACTAAAAGAAGAGGAATTTCAGATATTTTAAAGGTGTGGATAGTTGAGCAGTGTCAAAACAATATGGAAATAGGGAGTTAATCCCCCTTCCAAATATAGTAGTAGTACAAATCAGATCTCTAATGCTATGTAAGGATAGCTTTTAGCACTCGTTTTGCAAGGGTAAGGTTTTTCCTCTGTCAGCTTTTGACTCTAGTCTTTCATTTGCTTTACTTTCTCACAAGCGCCTCGGAACAAAATATTTTATTTCACGGTGAATGGAACCTTTTGTGTCAAACTAAATGAAACGTTTCAGTCTTTGATTTCAGCAAGAAATATTCCATTCATTACTATTTGAATAATTCTCTCCCTTTCTATTTCCCTTCCCTTCCCCTTAATTTTATAGTCTGATTTGGCAAGGAAACATCTGACATGACTGCACAGGGTGTCAGACATTCCTCTCTCTCGTTGACTAATTTCTATCAAATTTGACAGTCAGAGTTCAAAGCTACTACGTGAGTTTTGTGAAAATCGGTGTCTCAGGAGATGGTAGAGACCACATTAGTACTTCCATTGAAGAAAAGGCAATGAGAACTTAGTATCTGACCGCCACTGCTGGGCTGGTCAACACATATTTACAATCTGGTCAATTTGCACATGGTGTGCTCTAGATCAGTCACACCACGTACACTGTCTCTCACCCAGTGAGTAATCCAGAAAGCAAGTTGAGATTCAGGAGGACTGACAGCAGTATGAGGATGGTCCCAAGGAACACAGAAGAGACCTAGAAATATCTCAGTGCTGAGTTTGAGGTTCTTGTGGTGGGATGGGAAGGTGCCGTAGGAGATGTAAGACACAAATTCATCATAAACCCATTGCTCCATTGCCCGTAGAACTACGTGGTTTAGATTGGCTGCCAAAACAAAATCAACTGTTTACACAACATTCAAATTCCACCCACCTCAAATTTTGAAAAATGAACAGTTTTCAACTGGGAAATTTGGGGATTTTCACTTCGCAATAATGTCTCTGGCTCCGACTTAATTTCTGCAGACACTACCAGTAAGACAGACAAGAACCCCTGCAGGGTTATTTTCTCTGCAGAAGCAATGAAAATAATTTTCTGACCCAGAAGTCTCAGGCACGGTGCTCCCTCATACATACAAATGAGCTTCCAGCTCAGTCCAGTCCTTCTTCCCATGAAGCCTTGCTTCATGGGATTAAGGCGTTGGTCTGCATTCACTAAAATATCCGTCTCTTAATTCGCCCTTAATAAAAAATTGAGGCTGGCCATGATCAAGGAGGCCACCAACTGCCAAGTGTGAACTATCTGCTTTAAGAGCACATGACTAAGGCCAAGTTCATAGCTCACATAATGTACTCAATTTTCTTGGATCCACCTGATCAGACATGTCAGTTTTTACTAAGGGCAGTTGTCTGTCTGCCGCTGTATTCAAATTCCTCCCACGCTAGGGAGGAATTACACAGGAATGTAGGCTCTCTTTTTTGAAAATACTTTCAGACTACATATAAACCAAGGTGTAATGAACCTCCTTAGTTGATATGTTCTTGAACCTGCAGTTAAAATATATATATATATATATATATATATATACACAAATGCATCCCTTCTTCTCTGATTCACAACATGAGAGGGATCCTTTAAAAAACTGCCTTCTTTCTCACACAAATCTTTCCAAAGTCATCCCATACACCTATGAACTGTAAAAAATATAGATTCTCAGCTCACTTGTGAATATAATTCTGCTTAACTACCCTCACTCAGGCTAAGCAACACATCACATTACTGTACAGACAATCCTTGTAGTATTTAGAGTGCCACTCAATGCAAATAAGGATGCAGACTTCACAGCCTGAGTATCTTTTGGGGGCTAAAAACCAAGAACAAAACAAGTCAAAAAAGTAAATAACTTTCACGATATTGGTATGTATTTATGGATCCAAGTGACTAATTGAATGGCTAGCATAAAAACACACTCATGATTGGAAATTGATTGTATTTTTTTCAAACAGAGCTGGAGCTTTCCTGGGGTTTAACCTGTCATTTGCATAGGTTAATTTTAAATGGCAGTGCAAATTTAGCTTGAAAAGATAATTATAATATTTCACCTCCTTTCATCTCAGGTTATGTAAATGAGACTTTAATCTTTTTGCAGTTCATATTATATTAATAAATATTAAAAAAATCTTGATTTATGTTATGCTGTCAATCACTTGATAGCGGCGGATGCAAATGAAAGCATGTGGGTACAAATCAGGCTAATTTCCAACTATTCTCTTATGTCTTTCTTTTTATCTGTGGGGTTATGGCACATATTCCAGATAAGGAACTGAACAGAGAGATAGTTTTGACAGGTATCTTTTTAGATTGATATGTCATTTTTATCAGTAGTAAATTAATTCATCTCTCTGATAAGCAGACTATTTCTTAGACAGATGGTTCTTCATGCAGTGTTTTATTGTCTTGCACTTCACAGTTCTGCTCACGATCAAGCACTTCACACACATACACTTACAGTCGCTAAAAGTCTTACTTACCTCACTCTTTTTGGTCGTCCATGGTGAGAGTAAGGCACAAATCATTTTGTTCTGGTTTGTCCCTTCCGTTTTCACAGAATTTGTGGATCTTATTGCACACCTCAGAGCTTCTGCACATTACAACATCCTTCAAAAATTGTTCCAAGAGTAGTGTAACTCAGCTGGAATCAGGATGGGCCAAGGCACTAATGACTTAACTTTGCTTTCAACTAACGCTTTTCTTCCAAGGATGTGAAACAGATGAAAACACGTCCACAGTTCTTAATCATCACCATCAAGCGACACTGGTTTTTACCTGTACGTAAACTTTGTTCCCCATTTCACAGCTGAAATCATTTCTGGACCTTGTGACCATCAACCTATCACAGCAGGAATCAGTGCTGGGCAGTTAGAGATTTTGTCACTGTCATTTGCTTTCTTTGTTCTACAAAACATAGACAAGGCCTGTTTCCGTCATGAGAAATATCGCAGAAATTATTTCTTAGAGAAAGTCTGGAAAAGGCCTTCTTTCTCTTTGGATCACTCCAGAAATTACCATTATAACTTCAAAACAGACTCAGGCAGTGAAATATTTCTGTCTCATTTACTCCTAGGAGAAGGTATCCTTGGATACCTTGATACAATGGTACCTTGGATACAATGAGATGTGGACAAGTTGTGTCTCCATTCACACACCTTCTCTGTGGCACAAAGGAAGACTGACAAGATCTAATAGTCTGAAGAAATGTAGGCGATTTAATGAGCAAACACAAGACCTTTTTTTTATATAGCACCTATCCTTTCTATAGGAATTTCATGTATAGAAGTACATTGGTAGCAGCAGCAGCCTAAGAATAAGACCTTGATACAGCCACCTGTCACATGAGATGTTTTTAACATGATTCTTAATGCATAAATGGCAATACTAAAGAGTTCAAATAATCCTCTGACTGCCTAAAAGTATTTGAATCCAAGCCATCTCCTTTTTTCAGATTTTCACAACTCCATTGCTCTCTAAAACTAGTTTTTCACATTGAAGTGTTCTCATGTTATCATCTCCATCAGCTCGAACCAAGCCAAAGTCTACCAGAATTTTAGTCTTTCTGGTGCATTGTAAAATAGCCCTTGATAATCATTGTCCAGTCCTTGAAAAGAAGATTTCTCATTGAAAGGAAATGGCGGAGTTTCTACAGCTATGTAAGATAACCGATACCTGAAAATGGAGATCATCTAAGAGAAAAAATTATACAGACACACTGTCAGTTGCTATAAATAAAAAATAACTTTTATCAGTAGAAAATTTGGCTTGTGATTTATGTATGAACATTACCTTAGCCAGCCTTCATCCCTCTCTTACACCAAACTCAGCCTTTCTGCAGATTTCAAAGCGTTTTCTGTACCATTTTATAGATTTCAGGGGGAAAAGTAAGCAGAAATGCTGAAATGAGAAAGTCTTTTTCCATCATCTGATCTGGATTGAAAGAAAAATCACCAAGCACATTCTTACATGGTATGAATCAGAAGTTTTTTGATTACCATCAGACATTGCAGTTGGCATATATCCAAACTACATCTGTAGTTTGAAACTTGCTTATTACAGTGCCCTTCCAAAGTAAGCTATCTTAAAATTTTCACAATGGTTTTCTGAAGAAAGTAATTTAATAAAATGTAACATGATGTTGTGCTTCCTGACTGTGTGTGGGGAGGTTCCACCTAATTACTTTTCCTTCGTTTTCTCCCACACATGTACAAATGCATGCACTCTTCCTCCCACATTTTCATAAACGTGCAGTGTAGAATTACTGCACTGACAAGAAAATAGAAATAATTAAGTCCTCTGCTTTGCCACTAGATCATCCAGGTCACATTCCTACACTCTACTTTCGGTGTAATAAAGTATTATTAGACACTTTGACCCATCAAAATCAATAGGATTGCTGGACATAGTTGTATTACATTTGCAGAAAAACATTTTTTCCACAGTAAGAACATGGATCAGATTCTTTTATCTTTTTCTTTCCTCTCTTGTTTTCACCGCTACTCACAGGAAAGCAATGACAATTTTGAAAAATTAAGTAGGGCTTTCCTTAGCTGCTACTCAAATAAGGTATTTTTTTTCCTGAAGGCTAAATGATGTTTGTTCACTAGACTTTGTCTTTCAGCCATAAACCTCTTCCAAGGCCTACAATTCAGTGTAGTGAATAAATCGCCTTTTGCCTTCCCTTACAAGGTGAAACAAAGTACAAAAAATTAAAAGTTCAGCTCTGGTAATGACACTAAAATATTCAAGAATGTATAAAAAAAAGAGAGAGGGCATGCTAGAACTTTACTCCATGGCTTGCAGTGAAAGTGTTTTACAGTAAAAGGTTGTTTTACTCTTGGGAATTAATCTGCTCTCTGTTTTTAATGTGTTACATAGTCTACTCCAGAGGAGTTAAATAGTAATTTCAGTACTGAAAGCATTTTCGTTATTTGTTTGTTCTCCAAAGAACAAATTACCGGTTTTCACCTGGGACAAGCTCACAGCTGAAAGGCTCAAATATTCAGTGGATCAGGTTTTGCAAAGCAATGTTCATTCTTAGTTTATCATTTTTTTTTTTTCAAGAAGAAATTCTTGTTGCTCAGAATTACATCAAAAGGCAATCCTGCAAAGTAAACAATCTTTTTTGAAACAGAGATTAAGAAAAAAATAAAAATAAAAATTTAAGCACCTCTTTCATAGGAGCAGTCCCCTTTTTAAAATAAAAATCTATACCTTTTAAGCTTATCACACAAGTTCTTTTTTTGAAGCCAATCAGACTGTATCTATTGTATTGAATAGGTACACAATAAGCAGCTGTCGCTTTACTAAACTAATATCCATTAAACAAAATGGTCATAAGTGCATCAATCTAATGTAATAGCAACAATGTCATTGAAATAGAAAGTTGTCACAGGATCAATGTCCCCTGCCTTGAAAATAAACATTGTGATTTCGACTCAGCACTTATCAAGCAGCAGGATACCATTATCCTGTGATAACATCCTATTCTATTGACATTATCTGTTAACTAGAGATACTCAGATAGTGAAATATCAGCTTTGTTCACTTTGGATAAAATAAGCACTCATTTTACATCTGCTATACATAATTATTGGGCATGTGCGTTGCCCACAAGCCTCAGTGACTTTAAAAATACAAAAATGATTAAAAAATAGTTTACAACATATACTACTATTTATATGGCCATTGAATGTTCTTAAATGAGCAGGAGGTAGTGAAGCCATTAGCATTATAGCTACCTCCACATTGCTTTCTACTGCTGCCAAACCCTTCCCTGGCTATTATTCTCTTATTTGTTCGTCAAATTGTTGAGCTATGATTTTTCTTTGGCTAATCCCTTTTCTGAACTGCCTTTCTAATATCCATTCTGACTACCATAAAGTCTCTGGGGTTTTTTTATAAGCAGGGTGGGGTGTGGGGAGTTTTCGTTTTGAAGTAAAATCTTTTCCCAGATCTCTTCTAATTAAGCAACTACATCAGGACCAGTACAACATTTTGACTGATAAATGAAGGATTAGTGATCCTAGGATATCTTCCTGCCACTAAGACCTACATGCATCTCCTTTAGAAGCCAGGAAATCATTGGAGCACTGCCAGACTTTTTACAAGCACCTGATACGTTTCTTAATTCCACCTCCCCTTCACAATTTAGTTACTAACTAACTTCATAGCTGAGGCTACTATCTGCTGTGCTTATGACTCATTCAAGACATTGTGTCATTCACAACCTAAGACCTTGGCCTCCCCTATGCATCATCCTCTCAACTCAAGTGTCCGTACATATTCACTCACAATCATTACATGTTGCCTTATGAGGTCTTTATTTTCCTCTCCTTTGCTGTGATTTTTGCACTTAGAAAATGAAAGTTCTTAATCCTGCTCCCTGAAAGTATGGAAAATGCTTAAAATATCATTTAGTCTTCAAGAAAAAGATCCACCTTTTTAGAGCCTAAGAAGCTTGCAATGTTATTGTAAAAACTAGGGCAAGATAAGTTTGCACGTTCCAAAACGAAGAGTGTTCTTAATTTATTGCAAAATTACCACATATTTCTACCTTTTATTAAATAACAAATACACAAAAGACCATATCTAATTACAGGCATATAACAGGTCTGTTGTCTAGGAGTAACTACCACATAGGTTTTTTTCCTGTGGAGCTGAAGTATCTGGTCTGCTACATAATATGGTGTAGAGTATTGAAGTGGAACAGTTTTCCTTGTTGAAAGTTTAATGTCAGTTATATTCCTCTGCATGCATAATGTGTTTCCTACATTACTTGTCAATATTCAGGCAAGAAACCGTTGCAGAAGTGGTGAATGAAGAGTGAATTAACTTAAAAAATGAAAATAAAACAAAAAAAAAAAAAGGCGGACATCTTATATAATGAAGAAAACAAAATGTATGCAGCTGGCTAAGCACCCTTCTACTCTGCTATACGTGGGCAAGTTCTCTCATGACAGACCACATCACCATGCCACATTGCCTTATGTATTGCAGCTAAGCATGTTTGGCACAAGGATTTTGTCCTAGCTTTCTTAGCACTAGACAGATTGGAGCTTTCCTGTGAACTAGCTTACAAAGTACTGTGCAAGTTTTTGCCATTCCTTCAAATCTCCATGACTGCCTGACACTTACTTGGACTTTTCTTAAGCCTGCACACTCTTTTCTTCTGTCCTTTCCTACTGCCTGCTCCTGCTCTTCAACTCCTATCTAAAACAAGCTATATCGTGCTCATCTGAGGCTCCCCAGAACTTCTTTCCAAGCACACTGATATCCCATCAGCGCTACCCAATCTCATGACAGAAGAGCTGTAGACCTACCATCTGCATCTCACCATTTCAACTTGGCCCACGCTTCGATGTCTCTTTCTTGGACTGTTTCAGCTAAAGCTCCCCAAGTATCTTGAAAGAGAGAGGGAAAACAATGCAGGAACAAGAATAGCCCACAGTGCTGATGGGTGAATGGTTAAGTATTCTGTCCCTTAGAGCCTCCACTGAAGCAATGCTCCATGGCCAAAACAGAAGTAGAGGTAAATATGGAGTATCCTGTTTATAGGGATCTCTGCAAAAACAACAATGCAAATAGTATCTTGAATTTACTCTTGCTTAATTTTTTTTTTGTTTTTTTTGCTTTCCTCACTGTCAGTCTTTACTATTGATCATAGCAATTTTTAAACTCTCGCCAAATAATATACGTAGTGAGTAGATTCTTCCTGAAGTTGAAACTTCATCATTGGAGGTTAATTACTGAATATATTCCAGTACCTATCTAATTATTCTTCCATACAGACAAGCCAAAGCAAGAGATTTTGTTTCACCAGAAAAGAAAACATTGTTCTGTCATAAAAGCAGAGGGAAGAGGGTGGGTGATGCTGGAATCAACCCACAGATGTAACAAATCTCATAACCCGTGACTTACTCGTTATTCTGGCATGTCCCAGTCTATTCACTCCCCTCAGCAAAGCACTAAAGAAACCAGCCTGACTGATACAAAAAGCACAGTAGAACCATCCCAGACATATGTGAGAAGAACATTTAGATATTTCCCACTTCCCGGAGTAACAGAGAGGCTAAAAATGGTTTCGACTGTTTCATACATTAGGATACCATAATGTTGTACAAGCTAATTTATGCCTCCCTCCTGGGCCTTATTACTACAGAGGTACAGCAGAGAAGGACAAAAGGGTAGCTAAAAATCTATTGCAATTACACATACGCAAGCAATTAGGGGCAAGTTCTGTTTGCCCTTTGCGAGAGCACACAGTAGGAGTTGCAAATACAAGAAATACCTATACTCCCTGGCATATTTTTTGCTCGGTATCTCAGAGCTCACAGCAAAATTTAGCATATGAATGGTTATTAATATACACTGACATATAAAATAAGGTCATCGCTGCATTTTTGTTGTACATGGGGGTTTTTATTGATATTATTATTTTGTAAAATTGGTAGAGATATGCAAAAAATATCAGAAATATTAATTAGGATTGTAAAGGAAGATTCCTGTGAAAATATTTTCATATAATTTTGGGTGGGAGAACAAAGGAAAAATGGCTTGGAGTTACTAGGTTTCATTGTGGGTTATAAAAGAGTGAACAAAATTTTTAATCACATAATGCTACTTCTTTCCCAAAAGGAGTTGCTTCTTGGAAAGTCCAGCTCCAAAATAATCAGTGGCTAAAAGGCTTAGCCATTCTTGTCTGGCTGCAAGTCTTTGATATATCTTCTTCAGACCAGGGATTTCAGCCAGGGTTTCCCAGGTGAGGTTAGTGCCTTTGCCAAACAGGCCGTTAGCTACTCTGTGGTAGATCTCTCAAAATCTTTCTTGGATCTGTTCTACTCTATAAAATTAAAAATTCATTTAACCACATCAAGAGGCAGCCTGAGTTTGTATGACAGTGATTAGAGCACTTTAAGATGCGAGAAATTGATGTTAGAGTACTTGTTCAATGGAAGTTTGATTAGTTATTCAAAATGGAACAGTCCCAACAAGGGAAATGTATCCCTGGAAAGAGTGCATGGCAGTAAAGGCACTCAGATGACTGAAATTCAAGTCTGTAATTAGAATGAATTGAGGCAAATTCACGTAGCATCATTTGCAGTGAATGGACTAAAGTTTTAAGCATTTCCTGTTACTGTGTACACATGTGGTTCTCACTGCTTTCTTGTGAGTAAATCTGAAAGGTCACACCTTAACATTAAAAGGAAGCAAAGCAATTAAAGAAAATTCTACAGCTTCTAATCAAGCTCCATCAGTCACTAAAGTCTGCCCTAACTCCAGACCACGCTTTTCAATATTACATTGCTAACAGAACGTGTACAGCGAAATCCTCCATTCTGTTCCAGCAAGTTTATCATATGGTTTCAGTGGTTCTGCAACAATTCTGTTCAGTAATCAATCATGATTACTAGCTATGTACAGTACACACAGCAGAAGAGATTAATTTGGGACAGCCTGAGGTAGCATGCTAATTAGTGATATGCTGAAACAGCATTTATGCGTGGCTCCTTGAAACTGCAATTTTTCCATTGGCACAATTACCTCACCCTAAGTGTCTCACCTTACAAATGATGCACCATTTTATCAAATTAATTGGTCTGTTACATCAACATAGACTGGAAGGACACTGATTTTGCCTGTAACATCTGAATAATTTTATTCTTCATATTGTATCCTGCATTTCACAATGTTTCTTATACTTAATAAGGTAGGATACACAGTAGTATCCTAGTAGCCTTTTGCTGTAGTATATATTAATCTTATCTCTATCAATATCAAGAAATTTTCTAACCATATCTTTGATGATGTTGAGTCATTTTGGAGAAAAAAGATCAGAGCAAGAGTGAAAAAATGAAAACCCCAGCACCAGTGGCAAATTTCAACATCTACCTTCCCAGGAAATGCTAAAAACAAAATCCAACAATGTAAATTTAGTTGAGTTTGATTTCTTGGTTGTTTTTTTGTTTCCATTTATCATCTCCCAGGAACACAGACTGTTCTTGAAACTGCTGAAGAGAACAGCATAGCACAAGTAGACAACATCCCAAAGGTGTTTATACACTGAAGAATCATGAACTAATAGCTCATTGGCTATGTGAGCAGCCCTTATGCAAACAGCAGTTATATGCACTACAACATTTTCCTTGAGATAAGGGCTATTGGCCTGGATTCCTCAAAAAATATCTAAAGAGTGCCAGAGCAGTCTTACAGTTGGATTTCTTGCAATATCTGTCTGAATTGGTACTGCTGGATTACATCCTAAACTGCGCTGTGGTATTCCATTTCGGTCCTTCACCAATGACCATAATAGACAATATCCAGGACAGTGGAACTGAGCTCAGGACTTTCTGGTCCAAAATAAACATGCATTACCAAAGGAATTGCACCTCTTGAGACATATCAGAAGACACAAAAGCTAGAGCTTATAAATAAAATTGTTTTACAGAAACTTTCTGAAAAGGAACTTATTTCTGCTGGAAATGGTGCTAGATTAAAAGCATGTTAAGTAGGGGCTTTTCCATAATGTTTTTCCCCATTTTGTGTGATGTAGAGGGAAAGAAGAGTCTTTGCATTTTAATTCCTTTCCTGAGGTTCCTTCTTTTTTTCCTTCAGAAGAAGGAAAATTCAAAACTCTGTGAGAAACTCATTTTCACTTTTACCCTACTCCTTTTTTATGGGAAAAAAGGGTAAGTTTCCCCTGAAATTAGAAAGTTGTGAAGAATAAAAATATTGAAAAAATTCTAAAAATTTTAACAGTCAAAATTCCATTTTTCTTCTACAATTTTTAATTGAAACTTCATCAGCCTTCTCTACAGGAAAGATATCTGGCAAGAGAAGTCAGTTACCAAGACCAAAATAGCTCCTGCTATTTTATATAAATGAAAAAAATTCTACTAAACTTTGAATTGAGTACTTGGACATTTGAAGCCATGGTTCAACATTCATCGATACTTAATATATGCATAGTCTGACCCGCTGGCAGAACAAATGTGATCTGGATCAAGCGCAAGCACACAGTTACATATTTCTCCAGCCACCCACACCGCAAGCAATACAATGCTTATGCCAAATCTATGCCTGCTGTGGGAGGACAGACGCTAAACGACTGAACAAGAACTGCTGAGACAGCAGAGTGAGCTTATACCATGCTTCGCTTTGCATTTGAGCAATTTTTATTTTTTTTTGTTGCTCTCCACTCGAAAGCCAGATTTACCATTTTGTGGAGCTGCAGCCTGAGGCGCTCTGTTCATCTCATCAGATAGTGCACACATAATCAGCAAATTATTACTCTTCAGCATCTACTGAGATGGCCACCTTTGGAGAGAAGAGATACCTAGTCCTAAGGCACATTCAGTGTGTCTTCTCATTGAGACTGTTAACAAGGGGCAATTACAATCAATTCTGACAATGCCTTTTGTGCTACTGATGCCCATCAACCAGAAAATGGTCTGAGAGAAAAAAGTTGGCAGAATTCAAGCAGCTATTTGCAAACAGATAGTTTTCGGAGTCTAATTTCATTCCAAGGTCAACTTCTCCCCTTCCTGATATTTCTCCTGTACTGTTTTTACACAGAAAGCTTTGATACAGGTTTGTTCAGTTCTTAAGGGAAAGCTTCTGCGGTACCTGCCCACTTTTCTTCACACTGAAGGCAAAATCAGCCTGGTATTTATATGCATCTCCCCCATCTTCCCCATTTTCCCCTGAAAGACAGACAAGTTTTTCCAGAAGTGATGGAATCGACTGGAAAGAAATCCTGCAATTTCTCAGTACAATTAAACATGAAAGCAAGCCTTGGCCTTCTGCTAAGTAGCTATGCTGTAGGCAATCACTCGTACACAAGTTAACTTATTCAAAGGGTCCTTCTATGTGGTTCGCAGTGCATGAAAGACACAGCTTCAGCGGCTATCCACTTGATACGGAATTCGAGCAACAGCTTATGGATTAAAGTTTCCTCAATTCATTGTCTGTGCTCAGAAATACCCAGTCACCTCCAGAAAGTGTCTGCCTACTGAACTGTAAGCATGACCATCACGGCACTCTGAAAAGATAAGCTAAATACAATAGAAAGTGCAGAGAATGGCTTCAGTTATAAAATATCAGGCTCTTAAGCAAAATTGGAGATGCAGATTCATCTCCTCTAAAATTTAAGGGTTGGATACAGAAAACACATCGCCACCATAGTTGGAGGGTTTCTGTAATATTGAATTCTTTATAGTTAAATAATTTTCGTGTAGTAGTCACTAGCCGCCTGCTTAAGCGTTTCTTCTAGTATAAAAACTTATACCAGGTACAAAAGATGACTTTTTGAAAAAATCCAGGCAAAAAATAAACGGGGGTGATTTCAAAGTACACAACTGCTAATGCTTAGAGATTTGCTGTTTCACCTAACACGGTGCCAAACTTATGATGGGCAAATCCTACTAAATGGCTAACTCCCATCCACATTTCCACAATATCAGCAAAGCACAGAAAGCATCCGTTCCCTTGAGAAAGTATGGGAAAGGTCCATTTATTATCAGAGACGTGAAAAACACCTTGAGTAAAGAAAACCAAAATAGTAACGCTAAAGTAGAGCAACTTAGTAGTCTGCTTCTGCCTTATTACTAACTTCAGCATGAGATGGTGGGATTGAGAACACATGTTATTTTCTGAATTAAAGGCGACATTTCCATAACTCCTTCATTAGTCTTCAAATATTTAAATAAAAAAAAAAAAAAGAAAAAAGAAAAAAAGACCAACAAACATATCCCACATATGTGCAGAAGCCTGACTGCTGACTTAATGTAGTTTTTTTTCAGTTTATTCCACTGAATAGGTTTTAGAAACTATCTTACAACAGTGTTGAAGATTTTTTCAAAGGTGCAAGGTAAAACGGAGTACTCACTTCTCCATGAAAATCCATTTCATTTTAATATGTAACACCTATTTGTTTATACAATATGTAGTCTATTGACACTGAACATAACAGTCTGTAGGAGAGGGCTTTTTGCCTTATCTTTCTCTTACTACATTTTTTCCTACTTTTTAGAAGTTAATAACGTATTGTGCTCTTAGTAGCCTTTTTTCTACCACAAAAATGTCTCCATAAGCAGTGGTGTTATTTATTGGCTTATTGCCCAGTGTTTGAAAGTGTTCTCACCTGTATTAAAAATGTAGAAGTCTGAATTAATTTAATAAGAATTGATTATGAGTTACTTGAAGGTTCTGAGAATCCCAACCTCCCTAGCAATTTAGAAGTCTAATTTTAGACTCCCCCTCCTTTGGGCAGGGAGGATGTAAAATGCTTCTAAAAATATATTGAGTAACAGAGAGTGGTGAAGTTCGCTAAGGTTTGTTGGCTGTTGAGATATATGCAGAACACAGCTGACACTTTGCTACCACAAAGTTGTTGCTGAAGCTAACAAGCAAGTGGACAAATGAGAATATCAATATTACTATTGACTGACTTCTGCGTGTTCACAGAACCCAATCTTGATTGAAGGTACAGAAACAGTTTTCTTTTTTTCCCCACAGAGAACATTCTCCCTCATTGCCCTTCCACAGATGAGCAAGAAAAAAAAAGAAATATTTTTCAAATCCAGAATAACTTTCCTGATCATAACCATGGAGACACAAACCCTAAAGAAACTAGGAGATTTAGGGTTAGAGTCATTTCCTATGATGTGACAAATGGAGATTTGGGGTGCTGTTGGAAGGGCAGTGTAGGCACTTGAATTTGAGTTTCCTACATCCACACCAAACTGTAAACATGAGTAATATGGGATTCTCCTGTACATATGCATGAAAGTCATGTTGAATACTTCTCATGACCAAAGGCAAAAGAGAACCCAAGAGTGAGGAAATCATTTCTAACCCAGGACTAGTGGCAGGTAACAATATTCCGTTTCCCAAAAATATACAGAAATGTCTGCAGACTCCAAGGCAATACCTGTTTACTCAGATGGGTATGAAAATTGGAGTTAGACCTAATTAAAATCATGCACAGATCCAAAATATGAACCTGTCTGTGGTATGTGCATTGCAGTGACAGCAATGTTAGTTGGATGTTACATTTAAACTAGCATTACATGTCCCACTTGGCACTAGATTTTACACAGCTATATTTCTATAAAAATAAGATGTTTTCAAATATTTTTATAAAGCTTTTATTGCTATGATAGAATTTTTGTAACCTGCACCAAGTCTTTATTATCTTGAGGAAGGGAGCTATAAAACTGCTGGTTTTAAAATCAATTTATTCTCAAGTCATCTTCCACTAGCAATTGCAACCTTGCTCACTGCTACCTTCAGTTTAGTACTTGCATTTCTATAGCAGTTCCTGCAAAATGCACTTTTTTCCCCCCATTCTCAATTACAGGTTTCAGTAAGAAAACTACTCTGACAAACTGACACTAGAGAGACCTTTCAGTGAGTTATCCCAGAAAGGGTCAGCTTTAGTCTCTGAAGTACTTAGAAATGTATTGTACATGCCTCTACCATCATAATAACTGAGAACACTGCTGCTGGGTATAAAATCCATGGTCTTCTCTGATATTAGCCTTCACAGTGCTCAAAACATAGTATATTGAATGTCATTTGTGATGAAGTGCCAGTTGGAAATGGAAGAAACAGGAACAGCAGTGTTGAAGAGCTTATGAAATCTTCTGGGATGGGGGGGGAGAGCCTCACAGATCCACAGACAAAATGGAAGATCTAAAAACATGGCATTCTACCCAGGTGGTGTTTACAGTGCTCCGGTGGTAATAGGCAGGAAGATCCTAGATGTCTCTGCCACACGCAAAGAAAACACTTCTGCGCATTGTGCAAAACCAGCTGCTATACTCTCCATTTGAGGGCAGAGCCTTTCGCCCATTGCAATGCTGTTTGCATTGGTTGAGGTTATATGCAAAGAAAAGTCTACATTTGGTAGTTCATCCTTGTACAATTTTCCAATCCCATTTTAAAAAACACAAGAAGGTCTATGGCTAGATGACAGAAATATAAAAAGATGACTCAGTTTCAAAATTTAGCTTGCAAGCCTGTGCTAGGGCTAGAATTTGAAGGAGGATCCTCAATCCCAAAGGTCAGTTCCCTCTTCAGTAGGCTGATAGCTATTCTGTGACAAATGCCTCTCTCTTCCCCTTCCCTCTGTCTCCATTTCAAACCTGAGATAGCTTCTTCACAATAATTTTGACAAAACTTACACCTCTGTTCTCTCTCTTTTCCACTTAGCGTGCCTCCACATAATGCTGGCTATGCTTTGGATCACGGAGTTGAGCTCACATGTAAGCATTTTGTTGACAGAGACATAATAAGTAGTTTAGAAGAATTTGTTTAAGAAGTAAGGTACACATTTAATTTTCATACTCAAATACTATGCTTCCTAAGAAGTCATTCCAAAGATTTCAGATTGTCTCCAGAATAGCAAATGTCTTCCCAAACTTGTAAAAAGTATCAACTTTGCCTTTGTTGTGAAAGACAAAGTGAGGTATAAACAGGAAAAGCACAGCAGATGAAGTAGGATCCATTTCCTATGGAGTTCTATCCTCTGCTGTTGAGGAGATTTGCTTTGTTTTTTAGGATTAGCAAATTGCCAAATCCACCAAGATAACATTAGGATACTGAAGTGCAAGAGGCTACCCCACCAAAACATTAGCCTTCTTGCAAAAGTTGCTAAGAAACAGTCATGACAATGAATTCTTAGCTGCATAGCGCAGTACAAAGTTCCACCGATATTCAACAGTGTAAGTAAATTGATTTCAACTCACTGCTTTTGAGCCTGAGTTCACCACCGCCAGACATTCATTTTGTTCTTTCAGAGATTAAGTGCCTTTGGGAAATTAAAATTCTGACACTGAAATGTTTAAGATAGTTTTTTCAGCTTAGATTTATTTCTGTTCTCTAATTATTCCAAACTTTCTATTATATGTTTTCAAAACAAAACCAAAACTAAAAAAAAAAAAAAAAAATATAAACCCACCACCCAAACAGACAAAACACAACCAGCTAAGGAAGAATAACGTCTTAGGGGAAAAATAAAAGAAAAAGAAAAAATACGTGAATACCAGACCAGAAAACAGCTACCACAAATTGGAATGCTAATTGGCTTTAACATAATACAACTTAATGACTTTGAAAAGATCACTGCAGTTAATAGACTTCATGTGAAGAATTAAGTAAAGTAGTTGTCTCATCTTTCACGTGCTGGGCACTGGAAACTGAGACCAAATATTCTTACCTGCCTTTCCTCCCCTTGAGAAATTTCTCTAGCAAGAAAAATGAACACAGAGAGGCCTGAAAAGAAAATCCACGTTAGCATGTAAAATCTTTTCTCAAAGCCTCTAATTTCACAATTGTACTTGGTGAAGGCTGGTGGATAGCAAGGAAAGCAAGAAAAAACGTGGGCTGTATTGCTGTGGGCACTACCTGAAAAGACAGAAAAGCCAGTGAGTGCCTAGAAAGCAGAGAGGAAAGGAAGGAAATTATGTCTCAGATACAAAGTTTCTGCTTGATTGGTTTTCTGTCAGTTATAAGGAAAAAAAAAAGAAACAACTTATTAGATGTGATCTGATACAACTCTGAAGGCAGCAACTTCCAAAGGGCCCAGTTAATTCAGGAGCGCCCTTATAAAAGGGCATTCTGTGAGTATCACTGTAAGAAAGCACCAGGGATGCATTCCTGGCCAGTTACAACTTATAAAATAATTAACTACCTCCATTTGCAATGCCCTAGCAACCTGATAGCCCATCACAGACCCGGCGCACCCTTTTACTCCGCTACAGAAAACCGTCTCTCTTCTATGCGAGTGCAAAGATGTGGAGTATAAAATCAACCTGCATGATAAGTGCAGAATCTTTAATTACATGGAGAGAGAAAAAGATCCAGTCAAGGCTCATTGATCCTGACTATGTAATACTGCCATTCAGAATTACCCCTTACTGCTGACAAGCCTAGTTCCCAAAATATGACAACTAGACTTCTCACAGGTCCCATTTGCAGAGATCATAAGGTCAGCACTCAGAATCTGGATTCTCTCACTACCTCTTAATCATCTAATGTCTAATATTTTCTAAACGTGAACTGCTCGTGTTCTGGAGGCTTTTGGCTTGCTCTTTCTAATGATTGATTTTACTGTGGGGTAGGGGCAGGTGCTTCCAAAAAAAATCCACATCTACGGAGCCTCACTGACCAAACAGGGGAGCCTACTGGAGCATGTCACACTTCTTCCATGCCCAAGATCAGTTCTTCCTTTCTTCCAACGTAAGATCAAAAGACAGCTTCTGTGTGTGCCCAGAACACATTATAAGAGTACACATTCAGCAGCATAAATATAGGTTAAAATAGATGACGATGGTTGACAGGTACCCTCACCCCACTTTCTCAATTTGTCCAGCAAGTCCCTCTATCACAGTTAATTTCTTGAAGTTCTACATGTTTCTGAATTTTAACACTTTTCTTTCCGGTAAGGATCTGATACTTATGTGCCCTTGAGAATACAGAAATCAAACTTTTTTCAAAAATTGTTAAAATAACAAGTGTTTAGCAGCATAGTCTTTCTGGTTGAGTTACAGACTGTGTGAAATTGATGGTGTAAGCTACTAGTTCCAGAGGATCATGCAACTTAAATGTGTGCATCAGTGGAAAGATGTACCATTTCATTCTGTATTTCTAAATGACAAAGCTTAAGCACAATAAAATAAGTGACTGAGCAATGAGATTAGAATAATTTCTCAGTTCAGCTATTTTTGGTTTCATACTCAATTCAGCCATTTTTGACAGCTGGCCAAAAATCTTCACATCTAAGAGCAAGACCTGAGGTCTGAGATTATTCCAGTGACTATAACCTCCCAGCCCTGCCAAACACACTTACCACACACTCAGGAGCAGCCTCCATGTCCTGTAGCAGTAACAGCCTACATCCTCTAAAGTGAAATGCTGCTCACGCTCCTTACATCGCTAGTCCTACATCCTCTCTGTGAAGGACAGTGCCCTCACCGGGACAGGGCCAAGTTAAGGAAACAATCTCAAGGCTCAATACATCAAGAGGATAAAGTCATGGATGACAACTTAGAGAAAACTCTAATTAAAGTGGAAAACATCTATTTACAATTGCAAATATAACTGCAGTTAGATACCTATATATGCTACAGCTGTTGTCATGACCTCAGCTTCAAAAAAGCTGGAGTAATCTACAGAGACCAGCAGTCATTTTAATTTCACACGAGTGAAGACTGTAAAGAAAAAACAAATGTACTCTTTCTCTCTAATAGAGCTTTATTTTTGTTCTTATTTTGTTGTCCTTAATTTAAAATGAGAGTCATTCCAACAGAAAATATCTGATTGCTCTTCAAATGCAGAGAAACATAACAGCACAGATTAGCAACGTGGTTTGCTGGTACTGATGCCTGTTGCTGGAATCTTTTGTCACGAAAGTATTTTCGGAAGGCAAGTAGAATTTGTCAAGTCCTCAGCATTAGTCTCTTTCTCTCTAACAGTATTTCCACAGATTAATTAACTCAAATGTCATTCTCTTGTAGCTGCATGCACTCTACAGAAGAGTACTTGGTAGCTGCTGTGTGTTTTGGATCAAACAAAGCTCTGCAGGGATACAATCATAACTCCAGTAAATTACTATTGCAGTGGAATGCTACAGAATGAGCTTTTCAGATATATTCTGGGAAACATCTTAGCACGAATACATTTTCAGAGCAAAAGATTCACCATGGTCTTTTCTTCACCATTACAGGCAATCTGTAGCTGCCTTTCTATATGCATTGTGAGGACAAAAGACACTACCTTTTAGTAGACAGGAGACTCCCACTTTGGCCGTTACATCTCGGTGGAAATATTTTCTTTCAGAACATTCATACCTAAGGTACAGCTGTATAACATTTATTTAGTAACATGCAGAGTTGTTATGAATAACTCCTGTTTGTTTAGTTAACCTGCATCATGTAAACAGCACACGCGTTCTCCTGCGCAGTCTTGCAGGTTCAGTCCTTGCACCCCAACCCTTGAAAATCAGACCCAAAATATCTGAAAGACATTGAGTAACTTATATAAAATTTGCTTCTTACTCTGTTCAGGCAAATCCCCTTGTATCTTCAAAAACATACATGTTCCTTTATCTTCAGGGAGTAAAACAAAACAGAAATAATACGGCCATGCTGGTCAGTATGAACATAACTGCTAGAGGATGGTTCGCCAGGCTCAAATGCTGCAAGTGACTTCACACAAACTTTCATTGCCCCATACTGACTTTGCTAAGTCCGAGTCTTTCTTTGCCCTCATCAATGGAACTTCCATCCTTAATGTCCATCCGCAGTGACAATAGATCACAATCTCTTTTTCAAAGGTTTTTCCTTTTCATTGCCATTCTTAAAATAAGACCAAGAAAAGGGTGTAGCTCTAATCTCCTTCCAAATGCTGTAATGATTTCCCCTTTGCAATTTTTCCTGCCATGGTCAGAACACAAAGCAATTATCCACCAGCATTTGAGGGTAAATGACACCTAGTATAAAACCTACGTAGGTAAATCAGTAAATGTACAAAGAGTTAGCAAAAACATATTGGAAAATCCCATTTCATATTTGAACCTCACACAAAGCAAGTCTGAATATTAGATTTATTTTAACAGAAGAAAAACTATCCAGTGTAATATAATTACTGTAGAAGCCAGAGGGATAAAAAGTCCTCTGAATTCTTGCCATTCTCTGAGCAGCTACTAAACTAACAGTTTAAAGGGGCTGAATGCTTTCCAGGCTAACGTAGGGAAGCATTATGACAATCCTGCTCCTGAGCTTAAATCAGCATGGGTATATTAAAATAATGTCACATAATTTTCCTCATGAAACTATCATTTCACTGTTACCTGGAGGGATACCGTAAGATACACTATAGTACTATAAATGTAAATATTCTGTACACCAAGCGTTCCATGAGAATGGAAACTTGATGATGTTTATGTTACAACATCACTGCTGGAGTTAGGGTTGCATTAGCATTTCTGTGATAACCCACCCCGCCATTTCCCAGAGGTTTATAACAAAACTGTAAAAATTTACTACAAGCTGAAATTTAATGTATCAAGTCCACCCCAGAAGCATTTTTTTTTTAAAAAGGAGACAGCCATCTGCATGTTTTGAGATCGAGAATGTATATATAAATATGTTAAACATACATTTCAGTGTACAATTTAATGAAAAAAAAAAGCTACTAATAAAATGGTTTTAAGAAAAAAAACCAACCATAACCACAGCCTGATCTGAAGGCATCAAGTGGAAAAATATGATGAACAATTAAAATATAACTTCATAAAACAGTTTATGAAGAGTCAAAGTCACTGCTAGGAATAAAACCTGATGAAAAATGCCAAGATCCTGATTTTTTTTTAACGTGTGTTTATTTTTCTGCTTTGTAAAGACCTAATTTTCATCCTGTTCTGTTTGAGGACACAGCTTTGATTTTGCTGGTACAGCTACAGATTCAGTCCCTGAGTTATTGCTATGCTTTTAAAATACAGAATACACTGTAATGTAAGCTGAGCCATAGAAGAGTTTCATTTCCTGAAACATACTTCTTTCTCCCCAGACCTCAGCATTTCCATACTACAGATTTAGCTCATCCTGGTAGCCATCGTATCCAGCTCAAATCCTGAGTAGCTGTAGGGATCAAATCCTTCTGCTCCTTATTCTAGTCCCTATAGGTTTTGAGGTTAGTTCTCAAGATGCCTTTTGTTTGCTGAGATCATACCTAATATGACTAAGACACAGTTCTTTCTGTGTCTGCACCTGTATTGTGAAGCTTTGATACTCACTTTTATTTCCATTGATTTTTCTTTGTTATTGCTGCTTCTTTAGCTTCTTGAATATAAATGAGGTTTATTGCTAAGGCCTAGGTTTTTGCCATGAACTGTTCTAAGGAAACGTAAACTATTCTTTCTTCTGTAAGACTCTGGGAATGATCCGACCCTAAACTCAATAAATATTTTTCCTCAGAATAACCATGAAGTAGGTGAACACATGCAAATTTGAAACAAGGATTTCAGAACTACCTTACACTTTGTTTTCAGAAGATCCAATTACCTCTGTGAACCTTCATTTTTTGCCTAGAAAGTTAAGAGGCATTTTAGTGTTTTATCGTCAGCTAAAAGTGTGTATATTACAATTGGGTGTGCAATGGAATTTGGAGCAGAACTTGAAAGGTAAACACTGGAAATGGCTTGATAATCAAAATCTTGCTCTTTGGGGAACATTACAGACTTTGAGGGCACTATTTGTTAGCTGTTTATTATTGACAAGACCTCTGCATTGTACAACTGCAGATAAACCATGCACTGAAGAGTATGTGTAAAATACATAAGAGATGCACAGAACACAAGAGAATATTAAAGAACACAAAAATTTACAAATGTAAGTATTTCATTCTTTAACATGCTCTGGTTTTGTTAGAGAAGGATGCCTGAGAGGCCAAACCAGTGCAATACTTAAAACAGGAAGGAGTCTTTAGGATGAATCCAAGTGAGAAGAAATTCTTCAACTGCAAAAAACTTGTGATGGCAACAGTATGCATTGATGTACATGTCAAAAAAATAAACCACAAGTTCTTGAGCAGAAATGTGAAAATCAGGACAAGTAGTCACTTACTTGAATCTGACTAAATCCTTTCAAATAAAAACAGATACTCAGTGAAGTAACCATGAAGCTGGTAGCAAGAAAAGCAAACAGCTTTGTGGATCATGATCAGACTATCAAATAGTGATGTCCACTCTCTGAAAGAATTTGCTTGCTCTTTGTGATCAGTCACATGCTATTTCTCTCCTTAATAGTTTCTAATCCTAGCAGTCCAACAATATGACAGTATTTGGCTTTTTTCAGATGAAACTGCGGTGTATAATTCATGTTAGAGAAATGTCAAGGAGTGATTGCCAGAGACATTCAAAAGGTAGTCAGAATAGACCTCGAAAAAGCAGGACCTGTGCGTAAGCATTATAGACAGATCTTTGGCAAAAGTAGTTTCAAGAAACCTTTGTTGATGTAGATACCGTGCCTTTCTCCCACGGTCCTTCCCTGCCCACCAAGTGGCCCTGAGCCCAACAACTAGCCTCATCCAAGTGACTAGTCCATCTGTAGGGGAGAGGAATGACAGAGCTCCAAGTGAAGTATAAATTAAAAATCTGGCCTTCTCACCAGACACATATTTTCCAGACAAGCTGTATATTGGCTCTCCAGTCTCAAGTCCTGCCAGCTTTGATAAAGTTGCTACTTCTAGGTTTCAGAGGGCCTTTTTTCTAATATTTCTCATTTTTTCCCTCTTACAGCTCCCTTAGCAGATGCACTGAATGATAGTGTTATACAACTCAGCCTGGAGAACTCTCATGAAAACCAATTTGACTAATGCACACACAGCATAAAAGGGGATATTTAACTGCAAAGAGGATGGGTTTTTCCCCTGGACTGGAGAACAAGAGCAATAATTTGAGCTAGAGTTTCTATATGGAAGTTGGTGAGAAGTGATGGTTTCCCCATGGATTAACATTTCATGACTTTGCTCTTCACACAAAGGTTACAACTACTTATGCTATATGCAAGCTATGCATAATAATTAGAAACGGGGCACACTGACTAACTCATCATACTTGTTAGCATTTCAATGCAGATATCATTTTAATCCTTGAATTTCTAATGTCAACAGTAGCTGCTTAGAGTTGTCATTGAAATCTTTAATTTCTCTCCTCTTCGTACCGCATCTATGTGCGCACATTGTTCATTGATTATGGTTTGGCATTTCTTCTAGGTTTTTATAACCTTGCAGTAGATTTATGCATATGAGAACTTGCACTGGCAACCTAGTACATGTTGTACAAGAGAAGAGTTATATTTGAATGAAAAGTATTGAAGTTACTTAAGATCCCATTCAGCAGGATTATATAGCATAATAAAGGTCAGCTGTGATGCATACTATTATGTTAACATGCAAAAGGATGTGTAGTCATAGATGATGGGAAGGGTTTGTTTGTTATAAAAGCAGGTCATGCTTTAGGAATAAGTTTCAGATAGTAACAGACAGACAGTGACAGTGGATTACTGTAGGCTTATGGGAAAAAACATTTTCATATCAGATGAAAAAAATAATTTTAAAACTGGAGTTAGAATCCCAAATCCTCTGAAGGCAAAGAAAAATACCTGAGGAGCTTTAGAAAGAAGCTTTTGTAAGGGCTCTGAGCTGGCGTGGCTGTTTCCATCAGCAGGCTTCTTCTTAGTGGATCTATCCATTCATATTAAACTCATACTGAAAAGTCCTCACGGTGACTTTTGCACATCATGCATCAAGAATACAAGTATTTGCTGTGATGTGCCATAGTCAGTAACAACTAACAAAAATCAGGACATTCCCTGATAATTAAAAATAAGCATTTTGGACATCTTTTTGACCCATCATTGCCTCCATTACCATTCTTCCAGAATTTCTGCGGTTTGGAAAAGAAAGGGGGAAGTATTTCTCTTCTCTGCAGTTTCCTTATGGAAGGTGATGAGTGTTACAAGGTACTTAAGGCCCTGTACAAGTCAGTTCTGAAACACAGTTCATGCATTACTTATGAGATTTCACTGCAATGTAAATCTGAGTGATTTTTCGTTTGTTCCCTTGGTCTTAAATGAAACAACATTTACTAAGTCCAAGGAATCATTTTCAGAGCTCAAATTCTAAAGAGAAATGTGTGGTATGGTAAAAATTATTAATAAAAAATAAATACACGTCCAAGCAAATAAAGCTTCTGCACCATAAAACTTCACATTTGTCTGTATTAATGTTTAATGCATTTGTAAAAAGCAGTCCTGTTTTACAGAGTATAGCCACAAAAGTTTCCTGCAACTTACTAGCACTTACAATCACAGCATGAGTCCAAAGAGGATTGCTAGAAGTGCATCATCCATGTTTGATAGATCAGAGGAACTGTACAGAGTAGAGTAAAGCCATATTACAGTTACTAACAGGAGAGTGAATGCAAAAACATTTCTGGGTTCGCTCTAAAATAAGATACTAACTTATCATTTGATTGGCTTAAGCACATTAGGAAATTAGCCGTAGGTGTTGGGGCTTGCTAAAAAAAACACTCAGTTATGACCTACAGAAACCAATTGCACAATAGGGACCTAAAAAAGTAATTAAAAAAATTATGCTAATCATAATGTTTTATATATGGCATGTCTTTCCATTATAATAAAACAAAAATATGCCTTGGAAGACTCCGATGTCCTCTACCATAAGCAGTTTACATCCATGCTATTGAGAGCAAAGCATGGCCCATATAGTTCCTTAGGCATCTTTAAAAAATGCCTAAGAAATTGTCTGGAATATTTTCTTCCATCTCTGAGATACTAAGATATGTAGCATTTAAAAACAATATGAATTTAGGAGACAGGCAGGATATATTTACTTTATCATTTATTCAGATGGTTTTGCCCAGAGTTATTTCAGTGATACTGCTGTAGTTCCTGCATTTGTGTTCAGGTAGGAGTACCATGATCTGCAATGGAAAATATTTCCAACTACATTTACAAGATATTTCAATTTCAACTGAAAAAGGTATTTTAAAGGGTTTTTTTTGTATACGTAAAGATTATATATATATATCAGTAAAAATTAAAGCACTTAATCATGTAATTACGCAGCATTTTAAAGAAGTGTTAGTATTTGCAGTAAATGTGATCCCAAATAAATACGTTAGATTCAGACACCTTGTAGAAATACAGGCTCAAGTTATTCTCCCTTTAAAGACAAAAAAGGGGCAGGGGATCTGAGCATAGTCTCAAGCTTGTTATACAAACACACACATGATTAGTTACAATCTGAACTTGAGACTTGAATTCTTCGTTATTGAACAAAAGCTTAATCCTCCAAACTTCTCGGGGAAATAGCTTTAAGCAGGTGAAAATAAAATACAATTAATGAAGAAGTAAAAGGATATGAAAAGCCATTTGAGGCAGCAGTAGGAAAAAAAAGTCAAAATAAAATGTTTTCCAACCTGAATAAATCTTTGTGGGAAATACTAAAATAAAAAAGGATAAGAGGAAGAAATTAAATAGATCTGAAATTATGAGTGCACTAGAAAGCACAGTACAATAAACTTCAAGCCAGCCTCTTGGGGAAAGATTAAAAATAAGAATTGTAAACTATATGAGAAGTATTTTGTAAAAACTGTACCTTGTTCAAAAATAGAGCAATCTAACTTATCTTCCCAGATGCAACATTCTGCAGTTTAATTTGGTAAGCTAAGTATTGTTTTTGATCTTTTAGCTGATTTCTGCCTAACTAGCTTTAATCGTAATGTTTACTTTAAATTGACACTCAGCAATTCCATGAGTTATTATGCCAACAAGAGGCCTTCATTATGTAAAAAGACTCAAAAATATCTTGAAGTCAGAACAACCAATTAAAATGCTGTTCAGAAACTCTCAAAGAACTAAAGAAGAGGTTCCAAAGTGGTCACAAACTTTTTCTATCGAAGGAGGAGTCCAGAATGACTTACAATCCACTCTTCTAGTTAATGCCTCGCAGGCAAGAGAAGCAGGGCATACCACCACCACCTCTTCAAAACTGTTTATGATTGAACTGTAATTTGTAAGATAAGAAGGTTTTCAAGTATATGGCATGTGATTAGGAATACTCTTTTGTGCATTGCGCAGAATTCACTTGTGTATGTCAGGCAAATTGGTCTGAGGGAGATTTTTCCAAAGTGTGCAGCATAGTGGGGCCAAGGGACCAAGTAGATGTTGAGCATTTCCAAAAAAATATGGTAAAGTCAGTTAGACCAAGATTTCCTCCTATCAGATTCCCTAGGATTATAGTCTCAGTCAGGGCAAATTCCCATTTATGGCACGGAAAGGGTGGAGAGCTGAACTACTGGAATATGATATCCTTTACCAGTAATTTGGCAGCAAGGAGAAGTTAAGCCAAGGTCTCCAGTTTCATAGGACAGTTTACATCAGAGAATAAAATGTACATGGCTATCTTTGTGCTAGCTTCAATATGCACCATAATACAGCAATGGAGATGCAGTGACAGATTGGCAACCACATACTTTCAACCCCCAGAGAGTCTGATTTTTAGTTATTAGCCCCTGTGTTGTTGCATATGTAGCTGAAGAGATATAAGTATATTCACTTTATTCTTAGCATGCTACAATCACACCTACATTTTACTTTGTAGTTAGACATTTAGGGAGTAGCTCTCAGGCCAATTTTTATGGGAAACTTCCCAGGAAAACGTCATTCAACCTTTGTATTTTCTCTATCCCTTTCTGCCTTATCCACCCTCTTCCTCCTAAAATTTTCTCCTTCATGTCAGAAGTGTATTGTTATTTTGAAGCAACAGGAATCAAGGACAAGGGAAAGAGCTGGCTTTATCAAAGTCTGTTTCCTGAGGATGTGGGAGAGGGAAGAAACATCAATTGCCACAATCCAAGATGAAGAACTTGAAGGTTGGGGTGTGAGGATTTTTGGACAAGCCAGTGGAAAAGGGGTGAGGTATACATACATTTACATACATATTTGAGGGGTAAAAGGAATTAAGATTGCATAATGTTTCTGACATCTACTGCAATAGGCTATTCATTAAATCCCTGCTTTACCTCCATTCAGACAACTTCTCGGTACCATTTCAAAATGAACCCAGGCTTAAATAAAAGAGTTATAGAAAATATCTGCAAAGCTCTTCAGAGTGAGTACAATAGGCAACAACTTTTTGGAATGACAGAGAGAGAATGTTGATATGTTGAGGCATTTCATCCATTTAAAACCTTTCTCCCTTTTATCAAGTATGTTTTAATTTTTATAAGTTCCTGGAGCTAGAAAGAGGCCTCTTTAATTATAAATGTGAAAGAATAAATACAAATCTTTAGCTTGCAACACTTCACTTCAGATTTAAGAATAAATGTGATTTAGAATATTCCTTTATCATATATCAGTTTTTAGTAACTGGAAGTCAAAGCCACTGAAGATTGAAAGAACAATGTAACCAGCTTGTCTTTAAGAAATTCAGGGCAACGGAGAGGCTCCTCTCAGACAAAGACACAACATACAGATGTCCTAGAATTCATCTGGAAGGAATGCTGTGTGTTCCAATACACATTTCTGCAGGTAAAAATGCTTTTTTCTCTGCTTGTAGTTTGTAAAACCTGCTCATTGCAATCCTATAAATATTCCTTTAAATCAAAAGGAGGTATAGTTGCTAATACCCAGTCTGATGTCCCATTTTTGAACACTCTCAGAAGGGAGCAAACTTTCTTCATTTTCTCCTCTTCACCACAGGGATCATTTACAAAGATGTGAAGTTGCCACAATAATAATAAAGCCCCAGTTGTGCCTCCAACACCGCAAAAGCAATAGCCTGGGCTTCACCCAGAAATGGAAGCAGCAAGGCAGAGATTACATTGCAGTGATATGAACAGACAGGACTGCAGCTCTGCCAGTCATCTCACCATCTGGCCTTGGATGGGGCATGGAAATACAGTCTGGAGCACAAGCAATTTCCCCTAGCCACTAAAGCAACATCTTCTCCCAGACCCCGCACAGTGGTAGATGGTAGCTACCATTTAAACAAAATAAACTTATGGATCATAGCAGAGGACAGGGAGTGGAACTGGTACCTTTGTGCTAACCCTTCTCCTCTGAGAAGCAGCATCTCTGGCTTCTCTGAGCCACTTAGCCTGGAAACAGATCGAAAAATCAAGAAGGTAAGATGAAGATCAGCTGCTCAATGATATCAATTCAAAGTGATTCCACCAGCTTTTCAGTAGACTGAGTATCAACTGTGCATATCTGCAAGTCAACATCAGTAACAGCAGTGTGAAACTTCAGTGTTCTGCTGAGATGTAACAAGGGGAACAGGCATTGAGTAGTTGGGGGGGAGGAAAGCAGAGAGAGTTCAAATTATGTATAAACGTTGATCATGCATATCACGCGTGGATCCTGCACATTATTTGCAGCTTTCTTCTAATTCTATGGAATTTCATCTTTGGGGGGGTGGGTGCGTGAGGGGAAGAAAATAGCACAACTCTAGCTACCACGGCTACAGAGAAATCCTGTAAGTTTGAATTATGTTGAAAATGCAACCAAGAAAGCCAGATACGCAGGAAGCTCAGAAATGAAAAGCTATGGTAATAATCAATCCTTGCATGAGCAGCACCTCAATTTGAGGGTGAGAGTTATGCCCTCCTCCCCTCACCACAGCCTGACACATGAAATAATAAAAAAAAAAAAAAAAAAAAGACAGGGGGAGGGACCAGAATGCCCACTTAGGAACTAAACTAAGAGACCATACCATCAAAAGATGAGAAGTCTAGTCTGCTTGGGGCCAGAAGTGGTAACAACCATCATTCTCCCTTGAATTTATCAACTTCAAGTCCTCATCCATTGGATTCTCTCCACAAACTTCAGACGACATCACTGCATAGATAAAAATAGTCAAGTCTCCTCTCACAACCAGGAGGGCAAAAAACATGGCGCCCAAGGATTCAAGCCTAATTAAGTTCATATTCCTGCTAGCCTTAAAAATAAAAATAAAAATTCCTGAGTCCTGAGCCTTAACATATATATCCTTATCTAGGCAGGTGCTAAGCTTGGAGATTCATCACAGGAGTTATACTCATCTTCTTAACACATGTGGAGCCTGTTATGTGAGGATCACAGGATAATTCAGCTTGGAAGGGACCTCAGGAGATCTCTCATCCAATCTCCTGCTCAAAGCAGGGCCAACTCTGAGGTCAGACTACTGCAGCCTGGGTCCATCTTCTTGATGACCTCCTCGGAGGTACTGGGAGCTGCTATTAGGTCTCCCCAAAGCCATCTCTTCTCCAGGTTAAACAAGCCCAGTTCCCTCAGTCTCTCCTGACAGGGCAAGTGCTCCAGCCCCCTCACCATCTTTAAAGTAGTTGAAACATTAGCTTCTAGATAGAAATAGAATACATCACAAATTCCTTCATTTATCCAGTAACAATTTATGGAAAAATACACTTTTTGATAGCAGCGCTAAGATCTATACTGGTGCAGTCAAATACCAAACTGCTATATTGAAAAATATTGATATAACATCTCATACAGGAGATAATTTATAAAATCGTGGGAAAATTCAGGTTGGAAGGAGGTAATATAGGCCAACATCCTTCCCAAAGCAAGGTCAGCTATGAAGTCAGGGTTTTAATTCTTCAGTCGTCCATTATCACTGGCAGCAGATGAAGAATTCAACATTATTTTAAAAAAAAAAAATCCATTTCTTGCTAACTCACATTTCATTTTAGGATTCTAAGGAATGAAAATATTTCATTATGAACATGGAAATTATAAGGCAAGAGGGAGGGGTAGCCATCTGTAGTAGAACACGCTGCTCCTGTTTACATTCATCTCATCAGTTTGTTTACAGTGAACCCTCCTGAACCTCTCCTTGCTAGATAGGATGCCTTCCCTTTGTGTTAAGCAGGCTTATGCTTAAAGTCAGAATAAGCAGATGGAAAGAAAAGTTTTAACAACAAGAGTGCTCTTCCATTGTACTTATGACGACAAAACAGTACAAAGTGTCAGCAGTAGGCAGAGTCTGCTGCCATCTACAATATTAGGTATGTTGCTGGTTTTCTTAAATCCAGAGTAGGCTGTTTCTGAGCAACTTGAAACATGCAGAAAAGATTAAAAAAAAAAAAACAAAACTAGTCAACTGAGGGCAAAATTCAAAGGAAGGCTTTCATTCCACGTCCTAAACTTTTGTACATAATAAATATAAAAGAGGCAGTCAACCTGCAGCCTTGGTTCAGAAGTAGTGCATAAGCACAATTCATCTACCTCTCTGCTTGCTGTTTTTCAGTGAGAAACACCTTAGGCACAGGCAGGAAGGGAAATGAGCGCCTCAAATAGGCAATTACAACCTGCTTCTAGCTGACCTCCTCAGTGTTAAATTCAGACGCAGACAGTTTGTGCATCAGTTTCTCAGCTCTCCTTCTAGACCTTCCTGAACTCCTAGGATTGCTGGAGGACCTCTGGGAACTCCCTGAGGAACATCAAGGTTCCTGCTGCTGCCAGGAAAGGATAGCTACAGGAGGCTGCATCTTGTAGCAATCTCTAGCCTCTTCTAGCAAGACCTGGCAGCTGTTCTTGATCAAAGGGTGTCCAAGCCCTCATCAGGAGCTTAGGAAGGGTCCACTACCCTTTCAGTATGTACCAGGGAGAGGCCTAGAGCGTAGAAGTTTGTGCAGAAGGTGGCCAAAAAAAATCTTTGTATGTACCTATACAGCAGCAGTGACATGACATAGGGCCCAGACCCCACCAGACTGGAACAACTAACTCTGGCATCCTCTTTGATGACTGAGGACTACTTGGAAGAGACAGGATTCACCCAACCAAGTGGAACAAAAGCATCTTTGACAGCAGGCTAGCCAGCCTGGTGAGGAGAGCTTTAAATTAGGAACAAGGGGGCCAGGAGAAATGGCAACACCCAATACAGCAAAGGAGTGATGGACAGGGTCGGCAAGTATAGCATGCAGCATTATGTGTACAGGAGACACCTCAATAAATGGAAATGGGCTGAAGGGGCCACCTGAAATTTATGCACACAAATGAAGTGCCAAAAGGACAGCAGATTGCATATGTTTTTTTCAGAAAACTGTAAACTGGTGCCTCTCTGAAGTGCCTGTACACCAATGTTAGCAGCAAGGGGGAGAGGCAGGAACAATTAGGCTACAACCTCATTTGGATCATGGAGACATGGTGGGGTAGCTCACTCAACTCAAGTGCTGCAATGGGTGGATACAGGCTTATTAGGAAGGTGATAGTGGATCCAGAGCGATCCACCATTAAGAAGGCCAGCGTGGTGAGGAGAGGCAGTTGCCCTTGTACAAGAGCACCAGACAGGCGATGAGCCAGCTGACAGTTTATGCATCAGAATCACTGGGCAGACCAAAATCAGTAACTTTGTGGCGAGTGTCTGCTACCAGCCACCTGATCAAGAGGAAATATGAGATTTTGTGGCCTTCTTCAGCCACTTGGAATAAGCCTCACATGCACAGGCCCTGGTCCTCATGCAGACTCTGACCACCCCAATATCTGATGGAGGGACAGTACAGCAGGGCCTGAGCAATAAAGAATGTTTCAGGTGTGCATTGAAGGTGACTTTCTGACATCCAGTGATCAAACAGTCAACAAAGGGAGATGCTCTGTTGAACCTTATACTTACAAACAAGGAAGAGCTGATTGGGGGCTTGAAGGCTGCGGGCAGCCTTGGCTGCAGTGATCATGAAATGTGGAGTTCAGGATCCATGGAGAAGGGAACAAGGCAAATAGCAGGATCACGGCCCTGGAATTCAGGAGGGAAGACTGTGGCTTGTTCAGGGAACTGCTTGGAACAATCACATGGACTATGATACTGAAAAGAAGGGTCCAGGAGAGCTGTCTCATTTTTCAAGAATCACTTCCTCCAAGCTCAAGAATGGTCCATCCCAATGTGCAGAAAGTCAAGCAAAGGTGGCAGGGAGCTCCTGAAAAATCCAGCTATCAAAAAGAATAATAAGAGGTGGCAGCAGGGACAGGTGACCCAGCAGGAATACAGAGACTCTGTGCAGTGATGGGTTTAGGTACACCAAAACCCATCTGGACCTGAATCTGTCAGGGAATCTACAGGGCAGTCTCCTGGTTTGTGTTAGGAAGAGTGTTTCCACCAGGCTGAGAGAGGTGACTTTTCTCCTTCACTCAGCACTGGTGAGCCACTGAGTGCCAGGTCCAGTCCTGGAATCCCCAGTACAAGAGAGACATGGACATACTGGAGCAAGTCTATTTAAGGACCATGAAGACAATTAAGGGACTGGAGCCTCTCTCCTGTGAGGAAAGGCTGAGAGAGCTGTGACTCTTCAATCTGGAGAAAAAAAATGTTCACACCTCATGGTGTGAGTAAAGAAGGTGGAGACAGACTCTTCATGTGTTTGAACTTGTGGCTGGTATCGCTGAGAAATAAAATTTAACCACCATCAGAAAAGAAAAAAAAAAGAAAAAAAAAACCCACATTTTTACTGGGAGGGAGATTAAACATTGGAACAGGTTGCCCAGAGAGGCTGTGGAGTCTTGGTCCTTGGATATATTCAAATTCAGCACTGCAGCAATTATTATTGCTTCCAAAGCAATAATAATAACAACTATATTTGAAATAGAAAGTTTAAACCTAACCTCATACATTGGCACAAGGCATAGTTATTCAATACCAGCAGAAGATATTCTCTAGCACATAAATCATCCATGGACAGACAAAGGAGCAGACTACAGAGCTGCCAAAAAGGCAGCAACCTCATAAGCATTTGACACAGCCCTGAGCAACCTGCTCTAACTGACCCTGCTTGGAGCAGGGGGCTGGACTGGATGATCTCCAGATGTCCCCTCCCACTTCAACGAGTCTGTGGTTTTGTGATCAGTTTGGTCGCCTTTCCAAACACGTGACCAAAAGCACAGGAACCTTTCATCATGTCATGTGTGCACTTGTGGTAACTCAATGAAACACTCATCTGTTCTACCTATATTACAAGAGTGCATTCACATCCATAACAGAAGAGGATCATGACCTGTAAGCCCTGGAGTACTGTAGGAACACGTGTATGTCACACTGCACCAGAAACATCAGGAACCACTGATGGAGTCGATTCTTTTAGTTAAAAAGCCTAAGCAATAACAGAAACATTATAATTAGCTATGGATTCAAAGCTATATTTGCTGGTAGTGGAACACACAGGAAGAATTACTCTGATTTACAGTAATTTGCCACTGAGGGTTTCAAACTTCACCAAAAAAAAAAATCTAATGAGTTCCTAATATAACAGCAGAGATGAGGAAACTCCCCAGGAAGGTTTTCTGTGTTGGCATATTTTTGCATCCTTTCTCCACTCTGATTACATACAAGACTCTACTTGCTGACAAAAGAATTAGGCAGATTGAACACATATTATTCACTAGAACCAGGGATGAACAAAAATGGCTGTATAGTTTGCAAAGTATTTCTAGTTTTTCAATTTTTTTTTTTTTATTTCACATTGGTTTGAATCAGAAATCATCATTAAAAAAAAAAAAGACCCAAAAAAGAAAATCTCATTTCAGACTAAGCCATTGATTCTGGCACCTGCAAAGGAAAGCAGAGATGGAGATTCACTCTCCTACTCTGAATTGAGCAAAGCAGGGACTTGAAGTTTGGTCTCCAGAATCCCAGTCAATGCCTTATGGGCAAATTCAGTGGAACGTGTTGAAAAAAAAAAAAAAAGTCTATGGGACTAATATGACTTTACTATCCCTGTACGATATCAAGCACTAAAATAAATCAGAGTTCTAAGGTTCATACACTTTAACCTCTTAGCAGACAGTAACCATTATCATTTTTTAACATTGTATAGAAAACATAAAAATAAGTAAAAAAGAAGTTGATATCTAAAGGGAGGTATTTCTATATGAGGGTTTGTTTGTTTTATGAGGGAATCTTTTCCACCACCAAGCACATTGCACAGGATAATTACAATGTTAACAGAATTCCTTTTTAGGAGAGCAAGGCATTCTGTGGGATGAATTAGGTTAATTTTAGGAATAAAAAAAGAACAAGACAAAATAAGAAGCACCTAACAAAATCAAAAAGTTAGAACATATGATACCTGTTTGTGAGCCTTAGACCACTACAGGTGAGAGTTATATGATGTATACATACACGTCGCATGCACAGCAACATGTGATATTGCTGCTGTTCGCGTAGACACCCCAAAGCTGGTTTTAAAGTCACCAGATAGTTGTTGCTGTCAGCGTAATCACAATAGGCTGAGTGCAGACTGGAAGACCTACTTGACAAGCTTATTCAAGACCCTTTTGTAACTCCTACCAAGACCTATGCTTCCAAAGCAATAATAATAACAACTATATTTGAAATAGAAAGTTTAAACCTAACCTCATACATTGGCACAAGGCATAGTTATTTAATACCAGCGGAAGATATTCTCTAGCACATAAATCATCCATGGACAGACAAAGGAGCAGACTACAGAGCTGCCAAAAAGGCAGCAACCTCATAAGCTTATATCACTGTTAACATACCTCAGAAACGTCTCTCTGCATCTTTGTTCAAAGGTTCATGTCACAATGTTTCAGAAGGCACAGTCTTACCTGTCTTAGAAGCGGTCACGGAGGGGGTCGGGGAGCCTAGGAGAGTGAGACATTCATTTCAGACACCTGAGGCCCTTTAACCAAAACATCCTCTAGGATCCCTTCTTACTCTGACTGTCTGGTCAGTCTCTGTCTCTCCCCTAAGCCCAGGTTAACCAGAGCCCAGCAGTATCTTGAGGGATCCCAGGATGTGGCAGGAGCTACGAAATTCAAGCTCTTCCATCTAGCTTCCCTCCAGAAAGGAGGGAGGTAAATGGATCGACATCTAATTGTTTCAACCACCCGTGTTGTTTAATCACCAATTAGACCTCATTTCTCATCTGCTAAGCTCAACCTATCGATTTCCAGTCAGGCGCTCTTCTTGTTTACTGTAGAGATGTGCCTCCTCTCTGCTCAGAGAGACCAGCCACGTGTGGGCCCCACATGTGCCCCAGGGCAGGCGGCTGTGAGCCTGCTCCAGCCCCAGACCCGGCTCTGCCCGTGCCTAGGTGTCCACCCGAGGAGCAGGACGTGTCACTGCAGGCATAGCTGCACACTCACCAGTCTGAAAGCTTCGGGCTGAAGTCGGCTCAGAGCAAGTATCAGACCGCGCAGATACTACAGCTGAAAGCAGCCCTTGGGTCGTGCCTGCAGAGCTCTCTCTTCGCATTAGTTTTCTAACTTTTTCAGACTTTTCTTCGAATAATTTTACATGAGAGGTTGGGACGGCACTTGAGGTAGGTATAGCTTTATACAGGGGCCGTATAGAGGCCTCTGTGCAGCATAAGTACCAAACTAAAAGCAGCACTTATCCTCAGTGACTGTCTGTTAGCTGTTGTGGGGCGAACATATTTTTAGCACTATCTCAGTATTCCTGATGCTGAGACACCTTCCTGACAAAGTTTTATTAAAATGACTCTTTCCACAAAATGTTTCAGCTTCAACAAAATAGTATTTCCTGACCAAAAAAAAAAAAAAAAAAGTGCATCCAGTAATGCTGAACAGTTCTACCTGCTGCTTAAAATAAGCAAAAGCATCAGGCACAGTGAACTGCAGTCATACGCATAGTAGAGGCAGGGGAAAAAATAGCAAAAGAGTGACAACGTAACCCACAAATGAAACTCAAAAAAAGGTTTGCATTTATTGTCTGGCTATTTTGTATGCTAACCAGTATAAACCTATTGCTTTGAGAAACATCAAGTCATCTCAGCTAGGTCTGTACACTTTCCTGTTGCAGAGAATGGAATGGGTCATTCTTATCTACCTTTTCACAGTTTATATAGCTTATTGATGCTATGAAATCAAATTCTTAGCTAAAGGACGGTCTGTCATTTTGTGGAAAGAAATGTATAACAAAGCTATGCGTCTGTTAGTTTATCTGCATCTATCAGATCAATCCGATTACTTCTGAGCTTTCCTAAACTATTCGGAAGGAAAAACTCTGTTAGAATTAGGAGTTATGACTATTATGTCCTTCTAATGTGCTTAACAAGACAAATCATTACAGAATTCAAACACTTTGGCAAACATATATTTCTGTCAGGGGAATGGACATTAACATGGCAGCAAACGAAAAAGTTTTCCATGCTCAGGAGACACCCTAGAGGGCTGTCCTGGAACAGAAATTTAGTTCTGGATGGGCTTAAGTCAGATAAAACCAGTTGAAAGAAATACAATAAACACGAATGTTGGAGAACAGAAATTTCAACACCTCTTATGAAGAAATGGAAAAAAATGCAAACCTACCATCACAGATAGCTGTAGAGACAGAGGCTGATTAACGAAAAAAATATAGCATCTGATCCTGTATTTGGCTAGATGCTGAAAAGCAAAGTCCATTTATTTAGAAGAACAAGACGACAATGATACAATCTGTTTAGAACAAGAATGTAATTTTCAGTTGCATGTCCACTTTCAGCAAGTGCAGTTGCTGGGGGAAAAACAGGAATCGAATCACACTTGCTGCTAAATACATATTTAATTGCTTATGGTTTTTTTATATTTTGTTTTGCACCAGACTGTTTACTCTGCTCATGATGATGTGGAATTAGTGTTGCAAAGTTTTCTGCTTTCCCTTAATCAGTCTTAAAGTGCCCCCTAGTGCACGCTTCAGGAAATAGCCCAGCCTAAAAAAAAGCAGCGCCGGGGCTGAGCACAGAGAATATTCTGGCAGATTTGATTTCGCGTGGAAATATTTCATTATCTCCCTCCAGTCGATTTCATCAAACTGTAGTGACTGAAGCGGATTCTGCATCTCTGGGAATGGGAATCGGTAAAAGTGAACGCAGTTAGGTCCTAGATTGGTGTAACGTAAATCGTCCTTGTCCTTCATAGCCTTCTAACCTGCAGAGCTGTGACAGAGATCTTGCCGCAGAGGATGGAGCGCTGTGGTGTCAACTCTGGGGTCCGGTTCCCACGCTCCAGGACATCTGCAATGCCATCAGCCCAACACAGCGGGCCCGGACCATGCCCAGGAGCCATCACCGGCCCCGCGGGGGACACCCGGACTCCAGACCTCCTTTCCTCTACTCAGCAAGAAAGGGTGAGACCCTGTGACTCTGTTCAGATTTCGGAAAAGAAATGTTAAGAAAGGGATCTACCCCTCTTCTGAGGCTTTAGACCAGAGTGCCAGGGCCTGATATCCGTCCATGGAGTTACAGATGGCTGCAGCAAAGTCAGCCGCTACAGCAACAGATATTGCTGAAAACTGCAGCTATTTAACCACACGCAGACACACGATCTTACGTCATCGCAACACGTCATTTTTTCCTCAGGGGTGAACAAATCACCAGTGCTGTGTGACACAGTGAAAGGAAGAGAAAAGAGGGATTATCCCTTTTTTAATCACAAAAATGAAGAGAGATGACTTACTCAAAAGCCTGTCAAGAACGACATGAAAAAATCTGAAATTACCTGAGCTTTTGGTTACCTGACTTTTGCTCAAACCACAGACTTTTCCCTCCCTTCCAAAACAGGGTATATGTCCAAAACGAGCTCTGGTTTCATTCCCTGATAATCTTAACACCGCAGTGGTACAAAAGAGCTTGTTTCTCAGATGTTTGAATATTACTCCTGATGTACAGGGATCTACCTGTCTTTTGTGATATGTTGTGATAAGCTAATTTCTTCTGCAGAGCTTTCCTGGGAAGAAATTGTACTGCAGTATGGAAGTCAAATGGAAATAAACTGTTAACAACATTTTCAGCTGCACAATTAAAAAAAAAAAAATAAATAAAAAATAAAAAAATTAGGAGAGTCCTATCACATATAAGCCCCAAAACAATTGAGGATCAATAAGAGTATCCAGCTGACAAATCTCGGTGAGAAGATGTCCTTAGAATTAGGGCAGCATCATCTGTGGCATGGTTTCTAACTGCTTTCCCCATCCCTCCCCCACAGAAATCACTTTGATCTTACCTGGTTAGATACTTAGCATTTACACTGTCTAGAAGAATCTAAATTCCTAGACAGAAGACACTGCACATACACATCAAGAATATTTTAATTCCTCTCAGAGTTCTCTTCTCTTTGGGATTAAATCAGAGTTCATACTATGAATCTACATTTTGTAGTTTTATTAATTTTTGTCTAATTACTTAGAGAGCTATTTTGGCTTGACGTTATTCCTACTTGGGTTCTGTTAAAAGATCTTCAACAGCTGTTCCAGATCAGTGTAAGAATTGATTTCACATCCATTTTATCATTATAATTAATGAAGGGAAAGAAGCATCTGACTTACTGTGTGGTCCATGGCAAGTGGCTTTGTCTCTTTGCTTTTGTTTCTACATCAGTACCGCCTTCATAGAAACTTATCAGGATTTTTTTTTTTTTTTTTTTTTACACTCATACAGTTCTAATCAGAAAAAAATGCAGGAAAAATAACCAACCACATTCTTATATGTGATGTGTCTTATAGTGGCATATTCAAAATTTGTCTAGTGCAGATTCCAAATAATTTAAAATGTCATCAGATCACAGATAATAGGAACCAAAAGATCATTAGTCCATCTGGTCAAACCAAGACGAAAAGACTTTGTACTACAAGATTTGAAAACACCCTCTCATGCCACAGCAAGAAGCGCTATGCAGTAATGAATTAATTTATTTACATTTGCCACAAGCAGCTTGTTCTCTCATTCTCTTCCCTGAAACTAAATTATATATGCAAAGTAGGATGTGGTAGGATTGTTTTTCCCTGCATAAATATATACATGCTGCTGTGTGCTTATATTAGAGAAGTCAAGGTCAAAAAAGTATACTTTCATTTGAAGCAGCAACTCCCACTGCGGTTCCTATAGGAGACAATTAAACAACCTCTGCTGAAACAGACCTTACTATCAGACTGAAGAACAACACTTAGCCAAAGAACCAAACTGTCTATGTCTGAAGGCTTTCTTACGGAACTTGTACATTGCGGAGTGACGAATGGATCCAACTTTTAAGTACCTTCAAAATCTTGGGGGCTTCAAATTGGGTCAAGGTGACTGGAAACAGAATCACCAAAATGTTTTTTGTAGGAGACCCCTGAAGCTTTCCAGTCCAGTCTCGCCCTCCCGCAGGCTTATCAGCAGCATTGAATCAGGTCGTCTGTAGAAAAAGCCCAAATATGGTCATCCTGCCCAGGTCCCGCACTGCACTCCCAGGAAGAAAGGACAGCTAAACCAGACAGTCCCCATGCAGAAATTGTGGTCGTTGCCCCTTGTTATATCATCTGCCTTCTGAGGAATGTTTGGTACTCTCATTTTTATAACTCCCCACTTAAAGGAGTTGTAGACATCTGCTAGATCACTCCTTAGCCTCTACATGACTAAGTAAGCCCAGCTCTCCCAAAGGTTATGCGCCCTGTACTCCATCTTGGCATCCCACTGACAGACCCTCTCAGTAAGTAAATTATGCATTTACTTAATGGAAACATGGCTGTGTTCTGAGTTAAAACTTCCTAAGTCACTGGGTTTCACATTTAAATGTGCTATATTACTGTAGACTCCAAAGCTGCAGCTAAGACTTCACCTGCTGGACGGGACAGTGTAGAAAATGGTAGAGGGTCTTTCAGATGCTATTATGCAAGAGCTCACACAGAGAATTTATCTTCTCCCCAGGGAATACTGTGCAGTGGCTGAAAATACTGCAAAGCACAGTTTAGGTCTGCGCTAAAACCCTGGCATATGTCTTGTTTACATTCAGCTATAGTTGTGCTTTCAGCGCCTACCTCTGGATCGTTTTGATGGGAGTCGTATCACCCTACACAAATGAAGAACGCACCATGCCATGCATTAAATTGCTCGTATCTTAGCTCAGCTTTTTCTAGATATCATCAGATCGCATAATGTTGTGGCCAACTATGCCATCCTAATGGACCTTCGTAACATCTCCATGTAAACTATAAGTAGGTCTGGAAGAGGACCGAGCCACACAAGACCTGTTAGCAGATGAATAGTGCTCTTGATACTAATGTTTGTCTTGGAACAAATACCTAGAAGTTCTGGATTTACAACTAAAATCTAAAGTGGACACATCAACAGAATAATCACAGTTTCATTATCAAACTGAAATGCTAGAAATCAAATTGTGGAATGTATTTTCAACATATATTCTGCTGTTCATACTCTAGCTCCAAGCCAGAGCAGCAACCTGCAAAATGGCCCTCAAATACCACCTGAAGCTGAGGCTGACACAGGATATCCTTTTTGCAGCTCTTGTGTCAGTCACTTCCTTTCCAGCTACTGGTCTAAAAATTGCCTTTTTATCTGTGGACATTTTGACTTCAGAAAACCACTCAAGTAGTTTTAGTTTAGAACTGTGTCAGCTCCCCTCTAGCCTGAGCTATATCATATTTTCCTCAGTCAGATCCATTTGATCCAATGCATCCAGTTCACTGGCTGTTGGGGCACCTGCATTCAGAGCGCCCTGCCTTTCCAATATGGCAACACACACACACACACAAAAAAAAAAAAAAAATCAGACTCTGACAAGTAGCAAACAGAGAGAAGCTGGGACAAGATTTACAATAGCCAGCACAGCTCAAAATTTCATGTAAGAGTTGAAAGACGAACTTCTGTTTTTAAGTTATATGGTTTAATTTGTAGTTGTTGTTCTGTAATTTTGCACATGCATGCAAACAAATGAGAAAACACTATGTTGCTTTTCTCTTCCAAAATAAAAACAGTTTAATCCTGGATTTGAAAGTTTTCTGGCTACCCAGAGGCAGTGATAAAACCTAACATCTACCCTACCTGCCAATATTTGTGTGCAGATAACTCATCTAGAATCACAAAGGTTTTGGCTTTGTTCTGATCTAGCAACTGTTCCTGAGGATTTCCATCACTTTTACACAAATGTGAATGTTTTCCATGCATTGTTGCACACCAGCAACATTTTCCAATGTTTTTCTCCAATAAATTTGTACAGAAGACCACAGCAGGAAATTCTACATGCCCCATTGGACTAGCAATCATTAAATATACAACATCCTAATGAAAGGCAGTTTACAGTACCAGCAAAGAACTTTTCACACACTGACAACCAGTTTCTCAGCTTTTGAAAGCTGCATAAAAAGGCTTCCAGCTGCCATACAATATTTGCAACCAAACAAAAACTAATCCTTGGCAAATGCCTTTGCAAAAAATAACTACAGAGAATAATAAAGTGGTTAAAAATGGAGTCACACCAACAGGAAAAACAAACATTAAAGCAATGCTTTTTAGCCCCTTCTTCCATTTCAAATTGATATGACTCACTCTTCCACATCACCCTCCCACCTGTGCAAACTCTGAGGCAATATACCAATCAATTTCCAGTACTTCAATGCAGATAAATATGACAACAACTGTCCAGGACGCAGCCAAATCTCAGCATCCAGTAGTACACAACCCCCATCCACTTCAGCAGAAGCCTGCTGCAGGCTGACATAGTAGTATTTCGACATTCAACTACGTTTTTCGTGAAAACATGATCAATTCATGAGGGAATCTCATTTCAGAAGCCTGACCAAGACAGGGGCGTACGGATTCCTAAGGCTCTTGCCTTCCCTTCCCCCTTAGCCACGCGTGGACCTGTGACAGCCCTCAGGGCGGCATGACCACGATTACGATCTAGTCATAGAGAGTAGAAACCTTTCAACAGTGTTTGCATTTCATTCTTTTTCGACTGCAGGAGCTAGTCAGGGAGGCAGACGATGCTACTAGCCCCCTCGAATACAGCCAGAGGAGGAGGGGAGACCTGCACCCAGCGGAGGAGCACCAAGGGGTGAGCGAGGCCAGTGAAGTTGGGTGGGGACTATTGTTATGGGCTGGGCATCAGCAGGACAGCAGAGACCACGCTTGGCAACGCACCAAGGTACAAATCCAACCTGGCGAAAGTATGGAAAGAGGCAGATGATTTGAATCAACACCAAAGGCTTTATCACAAACCCCTCATCCGAATCCTACCCAAAAAGTATGTCGGTTTTTGGGAAGGGAACTTAGCATGCTACATGTGGAACAAGCCCTTGTGGGAGCGAGTCTATCACGCCGCACTCTCAGTAAGAATTAATCCTCCCAGCCAAAGCCTGCATTCCCAGACAGAAAACTGCAACTTTCTCAGAGAAGACAGTGAGTTTGCAGCTATGTGATATGACTTAATACAGAGCCAAAGGGGATGGCATGCCTCTGACCTATTTTAAAACACAAAGTGTGGAAACAACTCTCAGCAAGAAAATATGAGCTTTACTTTCAAGTGCAGGCAGGCCAAAGTAGCCCAATTATTTACCACCCAAGATGCTAAGGAGAAAAATAAGTCTCTCAGCTTCCAGCACTGTTACAGAATCTCAGAAATATTCATGTCTCTAATTAGTAGATGATGATCCTAATATCCTTCACTAATGCTCTCCCCTCTCATTTTTTTTCCTGGTCATCAGCAAGCTCAAACCACAAATCTCCTCAACTGACCCCATTTAATACAGCGATGTTTTTGTCTAGATTGTGTTACATTATTTTCTTATTTACTTTGGAAATAAGTAATATATTACTTAAACATAAATTAGTTGACATCAGAAAGATGCAACGTTAGAAAGCAATAATAAAGGGACAAATGTGTGTCTAACTTCTAACTCAGCTTTAATTTTGTAGTTCCACAAAGGAAAAAATAGGCTTTTCCTGCTCTCTCCATCAAAACAAGCAAAAATATCGCTAATGCAGAAACAGTACATTGCAAAGGTATAAAAGTTATTTCACTGTTTCTTTAAAGCCTGTCCCCAAGAACTCCATGGGGGGGCGGGGGAGAAAAAAAAAAAGAAAAAAACAAGTGGAGGCTCCTTTTAAGCATTTTGACTTAAGCATGTCTTTTTTTTCCCTTGTTGCATTTTTAAACACAGGGAACAAAATTGTTATTTGTAACTTGCACCTTAAAAATAAAAAATAAAAAAAGTCACTGTCAACATGGTTTTTTTCTCTCTCACAAAGGAACTTGTGCAAGAATCACCTTGCAGCATATCTGCTAAGCTTATTGGCCTGGCCATAAAAAAAAAAAAAATAAAAGCACAAGTGTCTAACACTAGAATTGCCCAAGGTAGCAAGAGCCAGCCAGGAGCCTGCCTCCAGTGACATCTATGAAGATGTCCTTTCACAAAAAGGAAATGTTTGCTCCCTCTTGTCGCTGATTTTAATAAGATTCATTGGCTGAGACAGCTATTCATGCAGAGCAGTTATGATCCCCTCAGACTTTCATTGACCTTCAGGGAATTACAAAAGAAGGAACGGATTTCAGTTCCTGGAAAGGAGGAGGGAGAAAGGCAAGCCCGCTCTCACAGGGTAAAGGTAAATACTTCAACAGAAAGAGCTCTGATGTTATAAAAGAATTCCTAGCAGCAGGGAAGAAGGCATCAAATCAACTGCTGTCATTTTAAATATTTCCTACAAAGGAGGAAATATGCTTTAGTGCAATGAGATATCCAGCAGCGGATTTTTGTGTAGCATGCTCAAGAATTAATCTCTACGTTCAACCCTGCACTACCACTGCTGAGTCAGCACCATTCTTTTAAATGACCTGATTCTGTAATCCCATTATTAATATCACGAAAATGACTTTCCTCTTTGCTGTTTTGTGCTCTCAATGGAAAGCCACAGAACCGAAATGCATTAGCTCTCACAGGTCTCCTCTAGGATTATTTGCATCAATACAAACTGAATTAATCATGGAGACATTTGAATAATCACCACTCACATGCTAGTCCCAGAGCTATGTCAGGAGCTGCGGTTCACTTCTGTAAAATGTTGCATTTTATTTGTGTTATTGTCATCTGAAGCATGCATATTTTATTATTCTCTATCAGGTTAATATCTTGCAATCTACATTGTTATTCTTTTCTTATTTCCCAGCATATTATATACACACTGTCTGCTTTATGTTCCCTAATCAGCAAGCCTAAATTTTTAAGTGGCACATGTTTAAATTTATGCATCTGAAGAGGGGAATTCATTACAAGAAATAAACATAAGAAATACCAACATAATTGAGACTCCCTTTATTTTTGCAAGACGTTGACTCAACCTGTGATTTGTAGTGTTTTATATAGCTACAGCTTTTAACTGCAAAGAGGAGAGAGTCTACTAGGTTACCAGAGGATTGCTTTGATGGCCACTAAAATTTAACTCTTGTTCCTGAGCAGTGCTATAATTCAAGTGGACTGCAAACGTGAAGAGTAAAGTGCTTTAGAAAAAAAACACCCATGATAAAATTAACCATTTCAAATCCAACTGAGCTGGTAACCAGTGGGTTCAAGGCAATTTGCGTAGCTTGTTTAGCAACTTAAATTCTAAAGGGTTCAGCATTGGTAGCAACATATTAGGAAGCATTTTAAATGCAAAAGAGCCTCGGACAGCCAGGGTTGGAACTCTGACAGAAGTGCTGTACAGTTTGCCAGCGTATTTATTCTGCAAAATAAATTAAAAAAAAAAAAAAAGATGCTTCATGAAACAAAGGCAACCAAAATTCTCACAAGACAAAGGACATACTGGGAGCTCGTCAAACGTTGTGATATACTGCTGAAAAAATGACACCTCCCTCAAAAATAATGCATAAACACATATGAAAGAGATGCAACAGGCACAACGACAGTGGTAAGAAGCAGTCTTACACACACACACAAAAACAGGAGCAAAACAAATGACTTGCACTGAAAACGATGGTAGAAAAATACATTTATGTCACTGTTAAACGTGGTTGAAGCAAGTTTTCAGCTATGAAAGAAAGACATGATTATCAAAGTGAATTCAGAATAACTAGTGCACCACACAGTTGCCAAGGGCTCCGGAAGAAGGATGGAGGCAGTAGCCACTTTCTGAGCCCTTCCAACTTCCAGGCCACCTGTCGCAGCGGTGCTGTAACATAAGCACATTTTCCCAGAGACACAAAATTTCATGACGCAAACATCCTCTAAGCAAAACTATGGAAACAATAAAGGACTCACCATACCAGAAATAATAAAACTGGAATAGCAAAAAAGCAAAAATGTATTAAAAACATCCAACCAAAACAAACATTGACTTTCAGTGGAGTAAATATATTCATCTCCGCCTGAAAGGAGGCAAGACCTATCATTTATGAGGGGCAAGGCCTTTCATGAAAGTACAACAGCCAATTTACACAAACATTCAACTGGGCTATTTCCTCATTAATTTTCTTCTGAAATGTTTTCTCTTCTTTATATGTGGAAAACAATGCTTTACAAAAGTCCACACAGGGAAAAAAAAAAAAAATCAAGTATTTAACCCTACCCTGTTACTGTACAGCTCCAGTTACCATAACAACTTGCTGTAGCTCTTCTCATAATAAGCTTAGGGGGTAGCTTGTCCACAAAACCATTTTGTCACTGGAGCTATACCGTTTGTATACTATTTCACATCCATGAAGCCTCTCTATTGCCAAGAGGCAAATCTATTTCATTTCAAGTGTAAATATAATTCAAAATATTTTGAGATTTCGTGCCTAGAAAAGTCAGACTATAGGAAGTGTTAGTAATCACACCACTTATCACTCAATGTGGCATTGGATTCATCATTTAAAAAAATAATAAAATTAGTCAGCCTTTACCCTACTGGTGCTCATCAAATGCTTCAGTTTTTCACCATGCTTATAGCAGGAAATAGGCAGTATTTTAAATACATATGTGAATGAGTAGCTGTATTTTCAGTCATCTCACCAGTTCATTTACACCAAATCTGTAGTTCTTTCATTTCTATATTTTAAAATTAAATGTTATTTAAGCCTACACTATATAATACCACTTTCTCAGGTATCTTTTATTCCTGTTCTTTAAGAAAGTACTACAGCTATGGAGAATGATTGTGAAATCTGCCAAAATCCTGTGGTTAAAGTTGGAAACCTGGTGCTCAATTTGGGGCTTGGATATTTTTTTTTTTGGAGCTCCATTTCACAATACAGACATTCTTTCATGTAGTTTAATAATAAATATCAGTTTCCCTCAACCTAATTTTGGTAGGAATTGTTTGTACAAAAGCTAAGCTGGATCTTGATGTCAAAGTACTTTGTCTGAGAGGAGGATCCTCAAAATATCTTTTAGATGTTCTGAGTTCTAATAATTATTTAATGAAATTATGCTGTCTTTTCAAGATAATTATTCACAGTGCCTCAGTGCAAGGGAAAAGCTGTACACCCAGCCTAGCCTGCTATTTGGTGTTTCCAGTGGAGCATGTTGGAGCAAAGTGCTGGGCAAATGCAACTCTCAAACATTCCAGGTCTTCCAAACACCTTCTACTGGAAGGGAAGATGAAAGATTAAACTAAAAGCTCCAGAATTTTCTTTCCTGAAGGACAGAATGAACCCTTTTCTCCACAGGACAAATCTAAATGCAGATAGCTCCGAATTTTTTGCTCTGCAGAAAGTCTTAAAACCTCCTTTTAAGCAGGTCATGAACAGGAACTCATAAATTTGCACCTGTAGCTGATGGTCAAGATGCATCGACATTCCCAACAAAATTTTCTTCCTCTGGCTCAGCCCCCTGAAGGAGGCTACGCTCCAGCCCTGCGTCTGGTTTTGGTGCAGCAAGACTAACGAACCCTTACTGATAACAGGCATCTGCCTGTTAGATCCAAGACCCGATAGCATCTCCAAGTAGCAAAGGAGCGGTGCCCTCTCTAGTTCTACAGGATAAATATCACAAGATCTGTGTGAAAGTCAGGACGGTGCCTACTTCCCCACGCGAGGGAACTCTTAAACACTCACCAATGTGTGTGTGCTTGTGGGAACCAGGATGAAGGTGGGCAGTGGTCCTGACTTAGAGATGCAAAATCCCCACAGTTCCACCAGTTTTCTGTGCAATTTTCTGTACTCTGAGACATTTTAATCACCTTGTCAATTGAAACAACAAAATTAGAGTCCATTTGCAGGTTTTTTATTATTTCTTTGATTCCTTCTTCCTTGTTCCTTTGATTTCCTAATATAACCCCCTTACCTGGGGGTGCTGGTGGACAGCCAGCGTAACATGAGCCAGCAGTGTGCCCAGGTGGCCAAGAAGGTCAACAGCATTCTGGCTTGTATCAGGAATAGCATGGCCAGCAGGAGTAGGGAAGCGATCGTGCCTCTGTACTCGGCACTGGTGAGGCCTCACCTCGAGCACTGTGTTCAGTTCTGGGCCCCTTTACAAGAGGGATATTGAAGTGCTGGAGCAAGTGTCCAGAGGAGAGCTACCAAGCTGGTGAGGGGTCTGGAGACCAAGCCATATGAGGAGAGGCTGAGGGAACTGGGCATGTTTAGATTGGAGAAGAGGAGGCTGAGGGGAGACCTCATTGCCCTCTACAACTACCTGAGAGGAGGTTGTAGAGAGGTTGGTGTTGGCCTCTTCTCCCAGGTGAATAATGACAGGACCAGAGGAAATGGTCTGAAGCTGCGGTAGGGGAGGTTTAGATTAGATATAAGCAAGAATTACTTTACTGAAAGAGTGGTCAGGCACTGGAATAGGCTGCCCAGGGAGGTGGTTGAGTCACCATCCCTAGAGGTATTTAAGAAACATGTAGATTTGGCACTTCAGGGCATGCTCTAGTGGCAGAGATTGTAGGGGTTTTTTTGTGTGTGTATGGTTGGACTCGATGATCTCAAAGGTCCTTTCCAACCATGAAGATTCTATGATTCTAAATCCACCCCCACTGAAGATTATTTCTATCTAAATCATTTCTATCTGCAAAGTTCTTTGAGTTCTTCAGATTTGAGGTGTGTTATTTTATGAAGCTTGATGTTTAAAGCATTACTGAATCCAATTAAACAACTTGACATACTTGGACTTAATTTGATGTGTAAAGACTGTCATTATCTAGTTAGCAATCTCTACTCAATTATAAGTATTTTAAAAAGATCACTAAGGAAGAAATTCTGCAGTGTTACAGTCCATGTACAAGTCATTAGCTAACACAGTAGCTATCCTTACCTATAGATAGAACTTTGTCTTTTAAATTAACAAGTGATGAAGAACAGCAAAAATTTTTGCATGTAGGCATCCTAAGTGGTTCTAGTCTAATTGAGTAGCGTTCCCTGAGCAGAAGCGGCAGGCTAGCAAACATCACTTTGCTGATGTCAGCTCAGCTCTGACATCAGTAAAGTCCCTACTGCGAACTTACGAAGGACGGGTAAGTACAATGAGCAGAATTTTATTTCAGACCCATTAAAGTGCTGGAGATTGCATTGTCAAATAAAACCGGCAAAATGTACATGAAAAGCAATTATTTCCAACTTTAAATATAACAATGAAGAAACATAAACTAAAATAAAAGTGTACTTGAAGTTTCCTTGGAAAAACAGCAATATTGAATGCCTGAAAATTCATTAATCTGTACAATATAGTCCAGCTTAGGGTTGCAAATTCCTCAAGATGCATAACTAAACAGCCTTCTGTGGAGGGAAATGCAATGTAAAAGACAAAGAAGAAGTGATGAAATAACATCAATACAAACTGAAGGTTATCAGAGCCTTACAATTCTAGTTACCCCCGTGGTCAAGATAATAGGTTTTCACTGTATACAAACTAATGCCTCGTTTCTGTTTAGAAACAGATGTGTGATCCATGGCAATCACTAACCACTAGACAGTCCACTTGAGGGACCAAATAAACACTCCTTCAGGAACACACTGAGAACATGAAAACTGTTGTCCAAGACACCGCTCTGTAAGAGACACCCTGAGCACAACTTGCCTGCAGGGTGAGAAGGAACTCCCCGAGACCTAGCACAAGTGCAGTATTTGGAAGAATAAATGGGAGCATGTTCTGGTACAAGGAATGGTGGAAGCCCAGGAGAATTTTAGTTAGCAATAGTCTTAGAAGGTTGGATATATGCAAACACAGAAAACGCCTCCTGTCCAGTAAAGCTAGACTTTAATACATCATCTTCATATGTCTGTCATACCAGGACAGTGCCAGAGAAACGATTGCCTCATCACGACCCTCCTCTGAACAAGCCCTGCCCAGAAAAGCCTCGGTGCGGTCAATCATTTCAAAGAGCAAGAATGCTAAAGGCATTCATATCCTGAGACGTTGTAACAGATACACATCTACAAAAGACATGACGAACCAGGTGCAAAGCCACATTCAAGGATGCAAAGTCTGCTGTATTGCCATAACATGAAAAACATGTTTGACTAAGTGAGCTTATCTTTTATGCTATTCTAAACACAGGCTTCATGCTGTATCTCTTAGCAAGAAGCTGGATGTTGCAACAATTCATAATACCCTGAGTAGCACCACTTGCAAATTACTTCCAAGGAAATAAGTACTTAGGAATTTGTCGGAAACCTGATTAGATGGTGAAATGAATCAGTGTTAGAACTGCAATAGACTTTGATCAGTTTAAAAATGGCTTGTTTGAACATTTGAAATCATTAGCAAGGTGCAAATGGGAGTGGTATAATATAGTGGTGAGAGCAATTAGATTGGAGTTCATTTTGTAGTGTCTATTGAGTACATTATTTTTATCTGTTTTAGAAACATTATAATACTTGCATAATGGATGCGACACCCATTCTCCTTGAACGCTATTACAGACGTCTTTTCAGTAATTTTCATACACATGAAAGCAGCAGTAAAAATAGTATTTGCTCATAACTTGATCTTTCTCTGAGAGAAAGCTGAAGATTTCAGTGGATCAAATACTTATTCTGCCTTCCAAGCTCTTTAGACATTTATCCAAAGATCTACTAGAGCAATCAATGCAGATGGAAATGAAACTTTAAGACCTAGATCTACAAGGTATTTAGATTGAATTGGTTTAGAAAAATCCAACTACACATATTAAATAGAACACAACTTCTTTAGAAGATACCATTAATCTGGAAGTTACAGCTCCAATTTCTCCCAAAATTTAGAGTATTACTTTTACAATAAAGCCAAGTAAAATGAACGTGCTTCCAGAGAGATTCTATTCAGAAAATATAGTGACCAAGTCCCAGAGATTCCTGTTATTTATCAAATTTAATATTTTCTATGTGAAATTCTGACGGTTGCCTCCCTGCCTTCTTCCCTGCGGTCCTGCCTCCTTCTCCAATAACAAAAACTTAAAGCTCTCACATGACTTTGCAGCAAAGAGCAGTTGGAAATACAGCCATTTTAATAGTAGGCTGTAGAAAAATAAACACATTGACTACAGTGGTCTGAAAATCAAGATACATAGCTCAAGAAGTGACCCACTGACAGGCAATAGGGTTTTCAAAATCTTGTTGCTCCACCGAGTTTAATATCTTCTTTCATTAGAGTAGATCCCATTAAGTGCCTGATCCAAACCATTTCAAACTCAACAGCAGTCTTTCCATTGTTATTAGTAAGCTTAGGATCAGACACCTAAGCATGGAAGTCTATATACATGGAATAAAAAGTGCCATTTAGAAACCAGGAGTAGGACTGCCTACAAGTGGTTTATATGCAAAGGGCAAAAAACATGCAGAAACAGACTAGTAAATGGGTGGGATTGTTTAGGGTTTATTTCTAACGGTTGTGTTCACCATTAGTCATTTCTAATATACAACACTTACCATTAAATGGACAACCTCAGTCTTTTGAGTAGTTTTCCTCACAATACCTGTGTGCAAGGTATGGAAGTAGTTTAATCTTCATTTTATATATAAAAATTTGAGGCATTGAAATACACTCATGAACAGAAATTTTGTGGCAGTAAAGGAAGTTATGAAGCCGAACCACGAAGTTCATATAACCAACTTTTTCATCCCCACCTCTTCAGACTTTTGCTTAATCAGGTACTGCTACGATATTTGTCTCTGTACCATTCCCAGTTAAAAAGCTACAGCTTCCTTCAAGGAAGCATCAGGAGTTCAGACTCCACAGTGGCACCAGATGGGGATTCATCCCAAATCAGAGGATAGTTGCTTGTTCCTCAAAGTCCTACTCCAGGTTCCACAAGCAGACTTTGTTATTTCTAGGGCACACTGACAGGGGAATCGGCTTTGGCACATTAACCAGAGCACCCGTAGCGGCTCTGCTAACAGCTCAGAGGAAAGCAGCGTATAGACAGCAACCTGCGCTATTTAACATTGTAAAAGCTCCTCATCCGCCAGATAATTTATGCCTTTTGCTGAAGCTAAATCCTTAGAACAAACGTATTAACTATATACAGAATCAGTTTCAAATGAAGGATGACTTCTGCCCTGATGCCAAGTTTTCACTCAGGAGCTTAAATTTTTGTTGTCAGGCAAATCAAAAACTGCTGTTCCCCTTGTTAGCACTCCACAGCTATCGAACTATTACTTCTCATTCAAACCCTTCCTAAAAACTCAGCTTGTCTAAACATGTGTAAACATGGGGGGGGGGGGGGGGGTGGGGTGGTGACTAAGTCCATGGACTTCATTCATTCTGCTTTTTCAGTCAGATATAAGAGCCAGCCAGTAAGCATGGTCTTTGTCATTTGTTTTGTAAAGCACAGACTACACCAATAATCAGTAAAAGTAGTAATAAAAGGTTAAGAAGCAGAGTCAAGATAATAAAAAAAAAAAGAGCTTTTCCCAGCATCATAGATATTTCCAATATTTTTTGTTATTGGTTTTCCCTCCTGGAGGACATGGCAACACAGAGGGCAGACCAAAGCAAGGCAATCCAGCTCATGAGCTACCACTGGTTCCCATGAGGCAGCTGAAAAGAACAAGATTAAGTGGAATCATCCCAAAACATTTCAACTACGAATTATTTTTTCTGAGGCAAAACATTCCTGTGGAAAATTGACCATGTTCAAAAAGTAACAAGAATCGCCAACCAACAAGCTTTTAAATGCAATTTTTCCATCCTAAATAGTTTCATTGTTTTGGAAAGGGAGGTTTTGCTTAATATTATTTTATTTTAAACAATCAGTCCTTCAAGAACAGCAAAACAGAACCAGTAAAACAAAAAAAAAATAATTTCTGCTCTTGTTGGAAGACGGGTAATCAAATAAAAGCCAACAACAGTGAAAGCAAGATGATTTCAGAGAGAGAGTTAAATAGAGAGAAGCTCCCAGAGGACCTTACTAACAGATGTGGATAGTATATTACGCCATTGTTATCAGGCAAAACTATTCTCTTTGCTTGTAAATTAAGTTAATGTGTCAGTATCAATACTTAGGGATTTGAATAGTAAAACAGATTTCAATTACCAGCACACTCCTGTACCTGGTGAGGATCGAGTCCGTTGTATCAGGATGCATCCTAGCTGCTTACAAGTGATTTCCCCGTTCATCCACCTCTGGGAGGGGAAGGTGGGGTGGGTGGCAGCAATGCTGCTTCTGACAGGTCCCTAACTGAGCCCCCACGTAGGTTCCCAACATCACCCACCCACATGGCAGGGCCGAAAGACAAGCAAAATTAGGGCAGTCCTTACAGCAGTCAGTTGAAAATATCTCTAGGACTGATCTGAACAGACAGGGCAGAGCCGAGGGCTATAACACGTACCCAGGCGGTGAGAGGCAGCACTCAGGGCCTCCAGTCTGACACAGCCAAGAGAGAAGGAGCCAAACCACTTCCTCAGCTCACCTGCTGCAGCCTCACAGCTCATTTGTGTTCTCCAGTTTGACCCCCTCCGTGGGCCTTGCCACTGGTATCTCTCCACATTTGGGCGAGGACCCCCCTACCTTTTCTATCCATCTCCCCCTGAGCGGCTCCACAGAGAACTTCCCTGTGCCAGATCCAAGTGATGCAAACCAGGGCAGGAGGCTCCTCAGCAGAACAAGGAGCTTTCCCCCCACCTCTCCAGCGAGAAACAGGAAACTTGTATAATTACTTAATTTAGACGCTGTAATGAACATTGTTTTTAATGTTCTGACATTAAAGGATGTAAGAATCATTTAAAATCTGGAAGGCAAATTCACTGTTGGTGCAAACAAGTGACTCCAGTGACATTCAGCTTGTTCATGCAAGCAGCAAATTTGGTCTGTGTGTACTTTTTGCTCAATGCTTCTGTCAAACAATGCAGAGCAAACAATATTTGGCTTCATCTCACTCTGGGCAGATCAACTATTTGCACCCAGGACTTTTTTTTTCTTTGCCCGCCAGTTTGAATTTTCCCCCAGCCCAGGCTTTGATGTACCTTTATAACAGCTGCAAAACACATTTCATGCCAAGGAACAATTTGCAGGCGCACAGCACTAGGCATTTCAGAGCATTGCCAGTTATTCATACAGTATTTTTTTGGCAGCTTTTCGAAATATACCACCATAGAACTGTCGCCTCTCACAGTAACAAGTATTTTCATGCATTTGTCTTTTCTGTGAAAATAATTTATAAATTTTTACCACAACAGAGAAGTCAGCCTAGCAACATAGAAATTTTAAATCCGATAGTTTGCTTTTAATAACGCTAATTCTAAAGCAGTCTTAATGAAAGCTATCTTGACACGTGTGTACAAAACACCTCTTGCAGGTAACAGAAAGAAGGCAACAACAACCAAAAAACCCCCTTACATCTCCCACTGCATGCTTCAGCTGACCTACCTTCCCCCAGGGAAAGAATGCAATGCCTGATAAATCATATGCATGCTGCGAAAGCAAAGGCTCATCTCTCTGCTCTTGCTTTTTCTGTACAAAATGTACAAAGAAGTACTTCTAATTTGGATAATAATTCCACATAAGAAAAGGTTTCTGTTAAGCAGGCATAGGTCATATGTACTCATTTACTTGAGACTCCGAAAACCAGGCCAGGAAGGCTCTGAACTTTGCAATTCATGAATGATTTCACCATAAAGATATGGTAAAATATTTAAAAAAAAAAAAAAAACCACACAAGAAACCACACAAACCCTCACACTCAGCACTCAGCAGCATTACTAGCAAAAAACTGTTCATAGTAGCTTTCCTCAATGAAAAGAGTTTCCATCACAGGCTAGCTCCTGGAGTATGAGAGGATGACTTAGTTCAGTTGCCCTTTAAGACCAAAATGTACTTCCTACAAAGCTGTCCAAAGACAGTTTCATTAGAGAATTTAAATTCCATTGATACTCAACTAGTAGTAATCCATTCCTACAGGCCAACAGGGCACCGTTTCTAGCCTTCTGTCTTTCCTCATTTCAGCAGGTGCATCACCATTTTCTTACTTTTCATTTCACATCACAGGCAGACTCAGTCATCACCCTGAGCTACATTTTCAATGTAGGAATCAGACATCCAAATCTCATGTTCTGGAAAACGTCCATCTCTACTCACCAAACCCTCTCCACCTCATTCACCTTGTCAAAAACTCATCTCATCAGACTTAAAGGCATCCTGATATTCTGGCTTTTAGGAAAAGTACTAATTCATCCCTGAGGGCTGGGCTGGAGGTGCTTCCAGAAGAACTTCTTGAGAAGAGCTACCTGCAGCAAGTTTCAGCTCACCAGCACAGGTTCCCTCTGTCCTGGAAGGCAGGCCAGCCCTGATTGTCCAGGAAGGGATGTCCTTCCCCCATCTGCTCCAGCCCTAGAACCTCTTTGGGAAACAGAGAAAAGGAAAACCGCTGCCAATTCACCACTCCGCTCCTGCCCCCTCGTGCACCGTCCCCAGCTGCCAAGCAATTTGATATTCAGTTGGCAGCAAGCATCTTGTTCTCTCAGAGAAAGTAAACTAATTGCCTTCATTATTGCTGTTGTTTCTCATATCCCATTTGTGCTTTGTGCCACTTGGCTCTTTTGATCATTCATCTTAAATATACACAGACTTCAATCCATTTAGATTTATCAGTGTTGTATTCGGCAGGTTAATACTCTTTCCAGAAAGTAAAATTTCTTATAGTTTGATAGTATTTGGATAAGGAGTCAGTGTCTCCCTTTGCACCTTATTTACTTTTCCCCTCCCTCCACATATCGGTTAATAAAAAAATACAGATGCAAAGTGTAAGAAAATCTTACGAGATAAGAGCAACTGCAGAAATACACAAAGTTAAACACCATCACCTGGCAAATCAATAGCAAAGTCAGAAAAACTTCCAATCTCTTGATCTAAATCCTAGACAGACTCAAAAAACAAACAAACAAAAAAACTTTATTTCTAACATCACCTTAGTTTCATTTATGACATATTTCTCATTTCAGTTGCTTAAAATACCTTCAACAGTGAAAGAAAAAAATACGTGATGAGCTCTCCTTTATTTTCCTGGTTTAGTTTTAAATTAAAAAGAAGAACCTAGCATGATCCCTAAATCCTATGATTCAAAATTTAGGTTTGATTAAAAAAGGAGAGATCAAATGGACAGGAGAAAGTGTGGAAGTTTGTTTAAATGAGGCAATTTTTATTAAAAAAGGAAGAAAAACCTCTACAAGTATTTCTCAACTGTAACTTGCTAAAGATACATAGATATAAAATACAAACATTTGACTCCAATTTGCTGTACAGAATACTAACTACATAAGAACAATAGTCAAAACCTAAAGATTCAGTTTTCGGGATCTTCTAACACTGAAAACTTTACTTAGAAGCATTTTTGGCTAACTATTCAATAGATTAAAGAGATACGTATACCCAAAATGATCAGAGCAGATAGCGCGGCAACTAGGTAGCCTTCAAGTTGTCATTTAAGAGACTCAGATAGCAAAAAAAATACAGCCAGCAAAGCAGCTGGATGCACAATTTATTTCCAGTCTCTTTTCTCATATTAAAGACTATTTCTCTGTCATAGCAGCAACATTCATTATATTTGGAGCAGTGAAACAATGAAAACATCATCAGGCTGTAATTGGCCTTGGGGGAGGCCAGCATTCGGGCATGTCAGTTCTTTCAGTCGGAGGAAGATTGCGGCTCATTCCTCCAATGACCCCCACCCAGAAACAGCTCTGCAGCCAAGAGCTCCTACACCTTTCTATAGCTATTAGTCTATCCCATCGAGCTTAGATACCCTAAAACACAGTAAGCAAACTCAAAATGAGCAGTCAGGCATTCCTACTGGATTCCACTCTGGCTCGTAACAAATTGTGGTTTTTATGAGCAATTACAATTAAATCATTTTGTGATGAAACTTTTATTGAGAGGCACCATAGGAACAAAACCAGCAGCATAATTCAATTTGTTTTCTCACTAAAGATACACTGTTGATCGGTATTTTTCAAATCGAGGCCTTCTACCCTTGTGTCTTGTAAAAGACAGAGGACATTTCTCTAACCTCATTAAGTTCATAACAAAGACCAGAAGGAATACTGTCTTCAGTTTCCAAAAGATGACATATGGTGTGTTCCACAGGATTGTCAGAACTAATCTCCAAAATCTTCACCTTAAATTGGCTGACAACTGTGCTAAGCTAAATTTATTTTTGCATTAACCCTTAGGAATACAAGCACATTCTAGATTGCCAGCAAATAGTAGAACTAGTAACCTTTGCAATTCCATTTCACTGTTCATCTGAAAGCCTCGAGGCAGTATACATGTGCTTCAGAACATCCAGTAGGAGAGATACTAAAGCCACTTTAAAGATAGAAACACAGAGTAACAAATAGAGCAAATTAAATAGCAAGATAAGATTGCAAGTCAAGGACAAAGCTATGGAGCTAATTTCCCAATTCCTAGCTCGTAGCTGGAGACAGTCTTACTGTTAAAGGAAATATTTCCTAATGTTTGCGAGACCCACTACAATATCATCATCAGCCAGTTTGGACACTTCTGAAAACTATTATTTTCACATTCACAGAAAGCCATCCACACAAGGCACTCCAGTTTTGTTGGCTTTATGAAAGCTGTTCTGGCTGGGACCCAAAAAGATATTAATTCCAACACTTCTATGCATGTATGTCAAGAATTTGATGAAGCCTGGGAGACCTCTGCCTTGTTAGAGAATCAAATTGCTATCGTCCTGAGCAAGGACCCTGAAGTGAGATGCTCAAAAGCATTAAGCAACTTGTTTCCTCCACCCATCCCAATCTATAAATGGGGAGATAAAACATCATTTTGTACTTCACAGATTCTATGAGGAAAGATGATTAAACACCAAGATACTCGGTTATTACAGCCAGCAATCATGTAGACAGGACTTTAGTAAAAGGGAAGTTTTTCCATTAAGTGCAGAGTCACCAGGTAGAAGTTCTCCTTCCATCATTTCAGATGGTCTCTTCTAGCTTTTGCTGAAGGTTGTTTCTAGCATTATTCTGTACAGCGAGTGAGGCTATCTAAAAAGATCAATAAGATCAGTGAACACTAGCAAAATCAGTTTTAACAACACATCCAGACTTATATTTCTCAGAAACCAGACAATGTAGGCATTCTTTGGCTTAGTAGCCAAGAAAAGGAAAGCTTACATCTCTAGAAATCATCTCCCTTTGATCATTTCTTGATCAGACACAACAGCTTCCCTCAATTCCATCTAGAGAAGTTGCCTTAACCCTTCCTAGATTTTCTTCACACTAAGGCATATCGCAACATACTGCTGTTCCAAGGTGAGGTATTTTTCTCATAAAACATTTGACTAGAAGAAAAAGAAAAAAAAAAAACACCTTTTTTGGAAGGAATATCTGTTGTCCTCAAGATATTTTTGTCCCCTCAGCTGTAAGTTAGAGATTCCTACACATTTTTATGTGTAAACATAGCTCCTCATAGCTTCTTCCTAGCTGTATTTCTATATACAGCTACTACCCATACTTATTTTTGATCTGCATGTTCATTGTTTTGACTGTAGTGTTAGAAATCACAGCCCATCAGGGTATGGCTTTTTCCTTTATCTGACTACTGTTTATTATGGCTAACGAGAATTTGCCTCGGCATTCTCCCCAAGCTGTGAATGTGGTTATTCAGTCATGATACATAAAGGTAGTTTCAGAGATAACCTCAGGTTCAGCAGAAAGTACAGGCAAAAAGTACAGGCATTCACTTCATGGGCAAAAAAAAAAAAAAAAAAAAAAATTCTTCAACTGGTGTTGTTCAGGCAACAACATCGACCTGCATGCAGTCTTTGGGAGACATCGCTTGGATTCGCTGTGAATAAAGAGCCTTCAGAGCCAGAAACACTCTGTCACGCACCACAAATTAATCTTGCAAGCTCCTCTGGGCAGAGAAGAAGAAACAAAGAAAACGTTCAAGTCCCTTTTACATCACATACACATAATACACAAGTGAAGGAGCAAAAATAACACCAGTATAAACCCTTCATCTAGCAGCTCATCACCTCCATTGGAACTGCTAAAGCAAAGACTTTGTGTCAGCTTCATATTGATCGCAGATGGAAATCGGTTAACCATTTTCCCCTCACAAAGATTCTCGCCACGAAACTGTGAGCATTTTTGTGATAAAAAAAAGTTACTTGCTCAACAACACAAAAGAAGCTTTAGCTTCAACAGTCCTGAAAATTAGGCCGCTAACTCCATTGTGCCGCAGCCTATATTCAAAACTCACTGCATTCAAAAGAATTAGAAATGTCTGTCTACTGCTCAAAATGATACCTGTTGATTTTATGGAGGTTTTTTTTGCTGCTGTACAGTCATAATAGCATAGGTATGCCTAGATACTTGTAAAATTTATTTCAATTATTCCCTAAAAGTTAATGGTGACCTTTTGCCGTAGGCTAGTATAAGTTCAGTATCTACAGACTTTTTTTTTTTTTTTTTTTTCCTCAGAGCTCTGCAGAGGCATTCTCGAAAGAAATACAGACATTATTGATGAAATTCACATCATCAAAATACATGAAGTGTTACACTGGAGAATACTGTTAGGCTGTAAGATCAGACAGGCACAGTCGGCCAATAATTAATATCCCTGCACTGACAAGTGCATGCCTGTGTATATATTGAAAATCAGTTATATGCATAAAATGTTTAGGTCTTGCATAATATCAATTTCAATATAAAGTAATATGTAATATAAATAATTCTCTGCTGCAATGATAATGGTTTCCAGTTAGACCTCATATACAGTAAAAGCTTATGCCTGTGCCAAAGCACATATAAGCATTTTTATGTTAAGTGAATACAACACTGTATCAGCAAAGCGTTTGAGAGCCAGCAGGCCCTGGGTTCTCAAACATCTTTGGATCTGAGCTTGTTGTACACCAGTTACATTGGCAGAATTTTGCTTTTAAACCAAAGTCTTGACCTTTCTACAGCAACAAAACTTTCTACTGTGTGCTGCCATTTTCAAAGATAGGCAGAAATAGTCCTTTGTGTAGCAGGTTCACAGAAAGGTATTCCAGTTCATTTTCAAGTGAAATACAAACCTATTTTCCCAAGCAAAGCAGTGAAATGCCAAGGGTAGGGGAAATGGTTACTGCTGGCCCTCAATAAGATGATGTCTACTGCATGAAGCTACATAGTTGGCCAGGTGTCCCAAGACGTGTTTAGGGGGCAGCCTCTAAAAAGTACAAAGAGTGATAATACACTGTTTCAACACCATAAGTAGGCCCTACCTTACGCAACCTTTCCTGCTGGTTTCAGTGGTCTAGTTGGTTTTACAGTGCAAGGCTTCTGGCCACCCTCCAGTATGCTCGGACTCCCAAAATGTGTTCAGCCCTGTCTCTTTGGAAGGGGAAGCAGCTCTCTGAAACAACAGTACACTCTTGTATGAACACGTAAGCGCTGGAAACAGAGACAGCCCAGCAGAAGGGGACACTTTCACCTCTCCCTCACCACGTTTCCACACTTTTGTGTTTTAGCAGATGTTTCGTCTTCATGACCATAACATATTTGAATTCTCCTTGATGACTGAAGAACAGGACCTCACACACACCTGCTGCCTTCCCTTGACTTTCGATTCAGCAAAGTTTTAACTAAATCCGATCGTTTAAGTAATCATGACATTAACATGAACACTTGCCACCACTATGTTGCTTACTCTTCTTGTATCCCCATCAGGTCCGTTTAACTTATAGCATCTCTGAGATGAGGACTAATTATTGCTGTGTTTGCACTTCAACATGATTGAGCCCTACTTATGAGCGTTTAAGACAATAATTGCATACTTGTATAAATTGCCACAGAGACAATTCAGGCGCAACTTCTTTTCTCCAGTGAATGTAAAAATCTCACTGTGCTGTTATTTGAAAAACAAGATACAGCATTGAGGACAATAGGAATTAGCAAATATATATATATACACACACACATATTGAAGTCAAATTTTCATGCCTAAGCCTGTTCTTATGAGAACCAACTCTCTATTGAAGGCAGAAAACAATTAAATGAAGCTCATGAAGCAGCCATCCTTGAATTTTTGGTTGAAGATGAAATTCCATGCAAATTTTATTATTTATTTCCCACTATTTTGGGTTAAATTAACTTAGTGTTTGCAAGATGTAGGCATCATTTGAGTCTACACTAGAAACTCCATCTGATCTGGCCTCAAGTATCAAACACGATCAAGTCCCTACTGGTTTTCCAGGGAGCAGATTTTTTGCATGGAAAACAAGTAAAAATGTCAGTAGCTTCAGTTTCACCCAATACTTCTTATAAATGATGGTATACGTTAACAGGACACAAGCTTTCCGAAGAGTTCATGATAGAAACATTTCAGTGTTCATGCATCAGTGTTTCAAATTTATTTCTAGTAGCATCACAACTAATTATTTGTTGCGCTCTCCATCAGACTATGGAGAGTTGTGCTGGCCTAGTTTTGGGTTTTTCCTAAAGCAAAGAACCTGAGAAAAAGTGGATATTTTCATCTAAAATAAATATAAATTATCTAAATTTAAAGTAAATCTAAATCTAAAGTAAATATAACACTACACAAAACAACTATGAGACAGCTAGAGTGACACAGATTATTAAATTAATCTTCCTCAACACCCATGAGGAAGGAAAGTTGGTCTATCAAGATCAGCTATAATTGTTTAATGTGGATAAAACCCAAAATCCATAACTGATCACGTAACTCAGTTTGTGTGCAAATGTCAATGTGCAATACCTACATGAAATAGGCTCTATTGATATATTTTGAAGATCCAAAATCTATTTTTTGTAGTAATTGTTTAGAGAGAGGGGGTTTAAACTACAGTTTAACATCTTAGAAATGCCAAATCAGAATTTCAACAACTTAATATATTCTTGTACTAAACACACCAGTATTCTGAGAGAACAGGAGAAGGTTTGCTTGATTTCCTGAGATGTTATAGATTAAGACATTAAAATTTCATGGGAAAGCGTAACTGTGCCCCCTTGTGTGCATTAGTAACATCATACGCCAGGTCTCGAACACACTATGTGCTTCTCTGCCAGCTTAGTTTTCAGTTTCTGAAACTTTTCACAGAATTTGTGTAACTCTGGGAGTAATTCCATAATGAGTAGCACAAATGTGACAGACAAGAGGCAGCAAAGGCAGATGCACTGTAGGCCAGCCCTCCGTCCCTACCGCTTGTGAGCGCTGTTTGCCCATGATACCCTCCAACACCGCCCACAGGCAGAGGAATTTAAAAAGTTGAATTCAGGCTGAAGGGAAGAACAAAGTACAATACGCCTGCAGCACATGACTCGTTCAATATCACTGCCCCCTGGCCAGCAATGTTGGGGAACAATGCTACCGGGCAGTGCTTAATGCCGCCTTTAATATGCTTAGCATAAGCCTTTTTTTTTTTTTTTTTTTTTTTTTTTTAATAGGCTATACTGAGCGAGGAGATTTATTTTTTTTTTTTAAATTAACAATAATGGAGCACAGTCTCCAGAACTCCAAAGAGTCTTTCCAAATAATGCGGAGCAGTTGCGGTGACAGCCTCTGAGCTTTTCTAACACAGTGAAATAAGGTAACTCTGCTGTCATTGGAAAGTGACATTGGCTGCAGTATTCTGCTCTGCCCACAGGCTGATGTACTCCTCAGAAGGAAGCTATTGAAGATCTTCAGGCAAATTTGTTCCCGGTTCCAAGTCACATGTCTAAATACCACTTAGATTAAGTCAAAACCAGAAGTTATTGATTCTCTCTGCTTTTAAACAAGTTAATTTTGAGGTATCACATGGATGAACAGAGTACACAAAAGTCTAGCTGGGTAGAGCACTGGAGTTCTCTTTGTAGACAAGCTAGATTTCCAAATAATTTTTAAAAAGGATTTCTAATTTAGGAAATAAGGCTTAATTGTGTAAAAATCATGTGTTTGATACAAAGCACAAAGAAAAAAAAACACCACAAGAACAAATGTTAAGAAAGTTTCACCGTGCAAAGCGGGAAACAGGTTTTTTTTGTTCCCTCCCTTTTCCCACCAGAATATTTATACTCTTGGCACAGTGTGACAGAGCAGTACCTTAAAACAATAAGTGCGATACAATTGATTTAAAAATATATTTGAGTACTGACTAGGTATGACTAGCGTACAACCTCATCACAAGTGTGGGTGCCCAAATTGTTGGTCTGCAGGAGAAGGGAGTCTCTCCAGATGATTGCTTGGCCTTTGTAGGAGGTTAAAGAACACGTTAGACCCTTTTCCCACCCACATATTCTGTTCTCCCTATTGCTGGTTTTCTGGTTATCATAACCAATAAAGACAAAGAACTGCAGGTTAAACAGCATTCCCGGTTATGGAAATAATATTGCAAATATTGGGATTAAGTCAAAGGATACAAACTTGTAACCCCAAAATTTTTCAAAGATAGTACCTAGGAATTGTGAAAACACATACATGTAAGTATATTCTCGTGTACAGACATACGCACACGAGAGAGTGAAGGTGACGCCTAAAAAGCCACTCAGCTTTCAGAAGGAATAGGATCTGACCCTTGAAAAAGGAAGAAAAAAAAAATTTCTGAAAAAGCACGTGTGCCATTGATAACACGTTACCAAGCTCCAGACGCAGTAGCTGCACTAGGTCATTGGTACGTTCTCTTTTCTGTGAATATGACCTGTGTAGTCTCTCCAAAGACACTCACCTGCCTGTGGGCATAAGTTGTCCCCCCTGCGCTTTGTGACCGACCACGTGTGCTGCTTCAGGGGGTTCATTTGAGACGCGCAGACCCATAGAAACCAGAGTGAACCGTGCCAGCCAGGCTGTTTTGGGGGCTTACACCGGGCTGCTTTCAATCTGCCCCGCTGTTACCTTCCCCATTCCAGTAACCACTATAGACCAGGAAGAATGTAAAGGGAGAAAAAACCCTGAAGCCTACAAAAAAAAAATTAACACAATAGCAAATATAGGTCTGCAGAGCAGGGAGGGCGTCATTGCCAGAAATAGAGGAACCAAAGACAATTTCAACCATTCTAAATATTAGGAAAGATAGACTTCTTTGCTGTCTAAAATCCTTCCACTCCAATTACTACAAATAAATATCATATTTTAAGAATCTGTGCAGATGAAGGGCATGGAAATTATTTTTGTAATCAGATCTTGAAATGTTCGGGGGTTTTTTTCCCCATGTTAATTGGACACTTTTAAGATTCAGCTGGGCAGGGTGCTGGGCCATCTTGTCTAGTCCATGCTTTTGCTGAGAAAGTTTGGACCAGATGATCCTTCAGGTCCCTTCCAACCTGGAATTCTACGATTCAAGAATTAACACAGGCCTCTTCACATAAAACATCAGGTATTCATGTGTATTACTCAGCAGACATTATAAATGCTAACAAACTTCTGAAATACAGGCAAATTGGTATTGAGCTACATCAAGAGAAGCTTAAAAGCCTATTTCAACATGTAATGGAGAGAGTTTTAGCATATTGAACAAACTTTAAAAATCCCATTCTTGTGCTGCATGCAGAAAAATCACCCACAAATTACTCCCTGCAGCCAGAGAGTATGCTTTGATAAGAGTTTTATGTGGCTAAGCATGGTTTAAGATGGAATAGTCTTTTTTTCCCATATAATTTTCTGTTTCTCTCTATTCTTCCTCCACCCCAGAAGTTCATTTTCAAGCGAATCAAGAATAGTCTTCCCTCGAATTGGATTTTAAACACTCATTACAATTCTGTTAAGTAAGACTGCAAGCACAAATGCTTCTCTCAGTCAGAAAAATCTGTTGTGAGAAGTAAAATTTTAAAACTGTTTAGTCCTTAGGTAGAATCTTCACTTGAATTGCCTTTAAAAAAAAAAAAAAAAGAAAGAAAATTCCATAACTCCTGAAAATGCAGTCTGCAGATGGATTCAGTCTGCTGAATGATCTCCAGTCCTTCCAATGCATGCCACCTATCCAATCTTGACTTTGCCGTTTTCAATCATTGATAATGTTCCAGTGTTAACCATTCCTCAAAAGCAGATGAATGATGCATCTGCGTGGATTTTGAAGTAGGAGGTTGTGCCTTTTATTAGCTGTGAGGTGATCCTCCTCTCACAAAAACCTCATACCTTACTGGGTCTAGGCTGAAGTTAAACGATCTCTCACATCAGTCAAGGAATCACAGTTAGCACTTTGAAAGCAGATCCCTTGACTCCTCTCCTCCATATGAGGATAAGAATATACTAGCTATATCCTAAGATTATGGTTATTATTTACTCCTGGAAGCTGGTTTTCTCAGCTTTACCTTCCTTAGAAGAGTTGTAAATGGACAAACTGTGTTCTTGTAATATGAAACAAATCCTATTCTCGCTTCCCTTTAAAGCAAAACTGTCCCTTAAAATGCAAGTAAACACACAGCCACCTGCTCTCTCTTCTCCCAGATAGAGAAAACCACTTTGGGCCAAAAATACACAGGCAAATCGGGCATTTAGGGTCTGGGCAATATCTCCATTGTATGGGAGAAGGACAGGCAACACCAGCAGAACAACTGTCTGATTCTCAGGACTGCCTTAAATGAAGAAAAGGCTTGTCAGATTGCCAGCGGCTGCACGAGGAAGACTAGACCCTCTCCTTCTTCAAAATGTAAGGAGAGTTAATGTCCCATAAACAGCACATTTTAAGGCCAAAGCTCTAAGGTAACTTTAGCTAGGGACACATTTTAGGTAAGCCAACAATGATGAAATGTAACGATTCATAACTAAGCCATATTCCAGCGCACAAACTCCATTGAAACAATTTTAATTCCAAAATATTTATCTTTATTCTCCCTGAATCACAGATTCCTCACGCCTCTCTTTCCTCTGCAGGTCATACCAGATATAATGTTACAAACATCCCCTAAAATGGCCCATGCTTCTGTTAAAATATGTTTTCTAGGGAGAAAAGTCTCAAATTGAGGACAAAGAAGAAACCTTCTGAAGCCTGACTTCTCTCTTTTCATCAAAAAGCAAAATATTTGAGCTAATACTTTTTACTAAGTTGTCTCCAGGTTTTGTCAGTGGAACTACAGCAGCCCCACCGGGCACCTGGCTTTAGCTTCTGTAAGCAGCCCTCGCTGGGCTTCTCCCAAGGGGCTCCGCGGCATCAAGGTGGCTCCCCAGGGCGGGCAGAGAGAAGCACAGCACGTCGGTTTCAAGCAGCAAGGGAAATCATTTCAGTCGCTGTGTCTGAGTGCAACACACTGGCAGGATATTGTTAAAGGAAAATGAGGAAAACATTGATACAGAGGAAGGTCAAAACACACGCACTGACATCTCAGAGAGAAGCAAAACCAGTTTTTCTTAATGCCATGTTAATAAGGGTGGAATAGATACCGATACTGTTTGCAGCTCATAAATAAAATTGTGTGCAACACTTGGTAAAGTGGTGGGTGTAAAGGTTTCACTTATGCTTTCTCCTGGATAAAACGCAAAGTCAAAAACCTTTTGTAAGATAGCTTCATTAACATTAAAAAGATGTAAAAGTATGACATTCCTCTAGTACAGAGAGCAGCTACAAGGGTAGTAACCCTCACCTGAGCATCGCTTTATGTTACTTGATAGCAAACCCCTGTGGAAAACACATTAAACAATATTAGCATAGAGCTTCCCACTTCACAGAGAACAGAATCGCCTCATGGTGACTAGAGCAAGCCAGAAGAAAAATGGTGTCGCAAAAGGTGACCTCTGAATAGTTTTATAGAGAAGTGATAATATAAACCTATTCTCCCAAAATAGACCAGCACAAGAATCGCAGTTACAAGCTAAAGAGGATTAGTTCAATTGTCCTATAGCAAGGAGAATGTATTTTGTTTAAAATTAAGAAACTACAAATTAAGAAATATGATTACGTTAAGCAGAATTCAGTTTTGTATGACCTTTCCCACTGACAACAGGGTATGAGTAATCTATAGAAACACCAGTCTTGTCATATCAAGCAGTGCATAGCAACATTAATGCCGTAGACCTTCAAGACTCCCTAATGATAAATGGGTACATCGCAGTTGTGCTAGTTAGCATGCAGAGTGCCAAAACCCCTTGAGAGTCAAAATATTCCCACAAATATATATCACCGATTACAGTTTTGTAAAGTAAACACAACAGATTTCTAACCAACAAATTGAGCGATTCAAGGCAGTCTTCAATTTCATTCAGTAATGGGGTTGATTTATTTTTTTTCAGAAGCGGTAAGAGCACAAATTCATACCAGTTTTAGTCAATAAAAAGCTGTTTTTATAGTCTATAGAAATGCTAAGCTTGTAGGCTTTAAGGATTTATACATAAATAAAGCTGAAGCTCAAAAACAGGCAAAGTATTCTTCCATTCCTGTTTAAAAATATTTAAGAGTCTTTGAGCCAAGTTGACTGGCAGTTTTTCCATAAATTCAAATACTCATTTTTTTCCTGAAACTTTTACATTAAATATTTTAGTTATTTAAGCTTCCTTTTGCTTTTCACACTTAAAAAAAAAAAAAAAAAAAAGCCTCAGCAGCATGGTTTTCCTGTCATTTAATATTTTCTAGAAAAAAAGAAAGATGTTAAAGGATATCAGCTCCAGCCCAGGTCCCTCCTGCTGGGTGCTGGTGCCCGGGGTCTCTGCCCAGGCTGGGGGACACGGCTGCTGCTTCCCCCATTGCACATTCAACCAGCAGCGAAGCTGCACGTGTGTCCTGGAGACACAGACAGGGGCACGCTCTCAGACCGCGGTGATCAGGCACAGGGCTCAGTCGGACAAGCGTGTTGAGCAGCCCCGTTTTACAAGTGACCAGCCCATTTATACCCCTTTTTGTCTATGCCCACTTTAGTCCTTCCTGATCCCCCAGGAATCACACATTCCCCCATCAGTTTGTGCAGTTCCACTGACCCCCTGCGACATCCTGGACCCTCAACCTTTGCATCCTTATCAGTTTGCCTGCAGTTTCCTGACAGCACATCAATTGCTGTTTGTGTCTTGTCTCAGTCCCATTATGTTTGTCTGTCAGGTCTCAGGCCCTGTATTTTGGTCATGGCTTCCTCCCTTCTCCTTTTCATCACATTTGACAAAGTCCGTTGTCAACAGATAATCTTACAGAAATAAATGTTCCCAGGTTCCCCCACGCCCTTTATCAGTCAGTGTGACATACCTCTACATACTCCCACATACCCTTACAAACTTCTGATTGAATGACAGAATGGTCGGGGTTGGAAGGGACCGCTGGAGATCATCTGGTCCGACCACCTCCCAGAGCAGGGTCACCCAGAGCAGGCTGCACAGGAACTCATTCAGGCGAGTTTTGAATGTCTCCAGAGATGGAGACTCCACCACCTCTCTGGGCAGCCTGTTCCAGTGCTCTGCCACCCTCAAGGTAAAGAAGTTCTTTCTCATGTTTAGATGGAACTTCCTATGTTCATGTTTGTGCCCGTTACCCCTTGTCCTGTTGCCGGGCACCACTGAAAAGAGCCTGTCCCCATCCTCCTGACACCCACCCTTTCAGTATTTATAAGCATTGATAAGATCCCCCCTCAGTCGTCTTTTTCCAGACTAAAAAGACCCAAGTCCCTCAGTCTTTCCTCATAAGAGAGATGTTCCAGTCCCCTAATCACTGAAGTCAAGTGAAATCAAGTAAAAAATGCACTTCAAAAGTATCCATGGATAAATTGCCATGGGAGTCTTCCACCTTCTATTTTTGCTTCTGGTGTGCTCAGACAAGGACTGTATTTATACTCGTGTAGAGAATTTATACTCCCTGCATTTACAAAGTGGCTCCATTTTATTTCAAAGAATCCTTCGGGGAGGAAAGTTATACTCAGTGTGAGTAAAGGGTGCTTTCAACTCAAAATACAAGGCAGATTCTACTGCAGTAAGCCAATCTTAGAGGAGAAAAAAAAAAAAAAAAAAAGCCTAGCTACTCCACAAACTGAAGGCAAGAATTTAGTCAACAATTCTACTTTCTGAGAGGAGGGGAAAAAAAAAAAAAAATTTACACTTTTTCCAAATTTGAGGAGAGGTTTGCAAGCCAATGCTATAGCTGCTTCACTCTCTTTTTAAGCCACTAAAAATGTAGACATTTTTTAGTCAAACATGGCATAATTTGGAATGAATCTTTCCCTCGTGTTCCAATAGTTACAGTTATGGGCCCAGCTAACGCTCCCCACCTTGCAAAGAAGAGCAACACCAGGCTCTGGAGTGGCACCACACAGTAGTGTTTCAAACTTCCACAACAGCAACCCTGCTACAAAACTTAGAACCGATGGTAAGCACAGTGAGAGGATTTTTCCTAAATAAGTTTTCATTTGGGAGTAGCAATAACATACTGGTCAAGGGTGGCCAGGGAGTGTAACAACGTGGGCAATAAAAACACATACTAAACAGAAGAACTGGCATCATTAAAGCTGGAGAAAGAGGGAAAACATGACATCTGTGGAATTCTCTGCTCACCTCCACAGCTCCAGAAAGAGTTTCTAGATTTCAAATGTCTGATCTCCTAAAGAGTCTAATTTGCCTGTCCCTCCTCCTGAAAGCATTTATTGCTTTGTTTTTCCTGTAACCTAAAATTCAAAAAACACTGTCAGGAGGACACAAGAGATGATGCTTAAAATTTATTACATTGAGTAACAAAGAAATTACATCCAATGTTCCAAAACAAAGTTATTTGAATTAGCGGATCTAAGGTGGAGCTTTTGACAAAGTGTTAATCTAGATAACCATGTAATCATCAGAGCAGCTCAATCCTTCCAGGCTCTTAAAATGCACCTGACCGACGGAACCCACAGTTGCTCAGCATAAGCATACGCATTTTTTTGGCTGAAAGAGCTGTTTCCTTACAAACGTGTCTAAAGTGCCCCAGCTCCCTGTTTAACATGCATTTTGCATTAGAATTTAATTCCTCCATACACAAAGGATTTGACATAACACTGCTGGAAAGATTAACCCTTCCCCCAACCCTCCCCTAGGAAACTATACACACGTGGCAGTTCATACACATACCCAAAAAGTTGCTCCAAGTATCAGCGTTTCACAGCAATTACACTTTACAAAATGTTCTGCAGCTTCTAATTGAGTCAGGCAGTTCTTAGGAAGAAAAGCTTTTTTTTTTTTGTCCCCCCCCTCTTTAAAAAACCCCCACAGCTTATGAATTCTACCTGCTTACTGATAATTTTGACACTATTGGAAAAATAAGGTAGCTGATTTAAGAAGAATTATTCACACCGGGGAAGTATACGTCATTAACCATTTTTTCTTTCTTAATCTGTTCTTCATGTGCTGTAGATAGAACAATTCTGCCACCTAGAGTAAAATCCAGGAGCAAGATAAAAAGATTTTGGTGAACATGCACTATCTGCTTGACTAATTTGAAATGGAAGACATACCTTCCGTAGCAGATAATTAAATGTAAATATTATAGGTTTATTCATCTTTTTAAATCGTGCTACAAAATATTTAGTAGGCTACTTGCTATCAAAATCAGCAGCACTGCCAGAGAATTAGGTGAAATATATGATAAATAGAGTTGAAATAATTTACATTTTTATTGGCCCTTTCATTACACACATCTCCAAATATTTCCAAAACTTCACAAAGTAGTTATCCATCTCCCCATATAAATGGGACAGAATTCTCTTAACCAGGTTTTAAATTAGGAACTGGTCTATTTGGGCAAATAAGGAAATTGTAACCCCATTTAACAAAAAAATGGTTCCAGTTCATATATATCTACCTCCAACATTTCCAAATATTTCTATTTCTGAAGCCAAAAACTGCTGCTAGTTGATATGTAAAACACTGTCCATTAGCTGGGAGGGGAAAGGTGAGGTGACGGCAAGGCGGAGCCATTCCTTACAAAGAGTTGATGATCTTTAGTTTAATTTATATAAAAGCTAGGATTTTAGCATCTTATTAATATGAATTAAGGCATCTACCTCCAGGTCTCCAGCTCACGAGGGTGGAAAAACTGATGCCTCCTTGGATATGAATTTGCGGTTTTAAAGATTCAGATAAATTTAAAGCAATAAATCATCCTATTCTGAGGGCTGAAAGGACATATGCTGAGCTCTTCCATGAGCGGTTACGTCAAAGTACCAAATAGCACATAATTTTTCCTCTTGCAACTGAAATACATTTGTCATTGTGGTAGATAGAGATTTACTTCCAACTAAACAGACTAAAAATATTATTTTCTTCCTCTAGATTCTGTCCCAGACAGAGAAGAACACCCTATGGAAGGTATGCAAGGTTAATCCCCCGGCTCACCAAGTGCTGCTCAAAAAGGCATGGACAAGAATTCCCTTTAGGGGCAGGTTTTGGATGTAAACTCCGGATCACAAAGTCTTTAAAATATTTGTTGCTAGAAGCCAGGAGGGTTTGCCAGATAAAGCATCTGTCTTTTTCACAGTTCTCTTCCTTAAACACCTACTACTCCTGGAGACTAGATAGTGAGATAGCTGGACCTTGGCACGACCCACAATGGCCATCCCTCATGTGGTTGGTTTTGTGATAGGAAAAGCACCAAGAATTAGTTGTTGCTGGAATTAAAAATAGCCTGTGCTTATTGGCAATAATACGTTGCACTGCATGCACATAGCACACTTCATCTGAGGATCTAAGTGTTTTGCAAACATTAATTAAGCTCTGCACTGCTGTTATGATTCACAGAATGCCATTATCACACCCAAGGGATGCAGGAAAGAAAGGCATTGAAGCAAAGTATAGGGAAGCAAGCCATTGAAAGCACAATGACTCTGGTTCCATTTCAGATCACATCAACCTACATCCACCCCAGGACAAAGAAAGTCAAGTCAAGGATTACTCAGAACAGAGCATTTCATTTTTACATGATTTGTGAAGCAGAGGTGCTTTAAAAAGGACATGTTTCTTCTGACCATTCTTTCTTTTCTTGTCACTTGAGAGATTATATATTAACATTTCCCAGTCCTTTTACTATTTCTGTTTATTCTGATCTCTTCTCTTCCTAACCCTGAGTACGTTCACCTTTCTTTTCAAATTTGCTAGTCTTGACCTGCTTCCAATTATTTGTCCTTTGAGTAGCACATTTCCTCCAAACACCCTATCCCTCACATTCTTTCTTTCTTCTTTCACTTGACATTCCCCCCCACAAGTCAGAGACATTTTCCTTTCTCAACCTTTACCACATTTCTCAATACTGCACTGATCGTTTCTGACTCCCTGGGGAGCAAATCGCTTTCTATTGCTAGGAACAGGCAGTAAATAGGCATAGTGAATCTTGGGAGTAGAGAGCAGCAACCAGCATTCATTGTCCTCCACTACTTTCTTCTCACCTCCATTAAAGCAGAAACACACTGAAGGACATGTCCTCAGAGTTTCAAAACTGGTGCGTTTTGTGTTGTGATAGGTCTTTGTAGCATCAGTCATGGTATCAACAGGAAACCAGGAGGACTGAGCACCTCTCTGAAATGCCTGTACACTAACACTCACAGCACGCAGAACAGACAATAAGACTTAGATGTCTACATGCAGTTGCAGGGCTATGATCTCATTGGGACCATGGAAACATGGTGGGATAGCTCACGCAACTCAGCTACTGCAATGGGGGGATATAAGGCATGATGGTGAGGAGGTGGAGTTGCCTTCGATGTGAGAGCACTGCAGGGATGCGTGGAGCTCTGCCTGGGGGTGGGTGACAAGTGAGCTGATAGCTTATGGGTCAGAATCATAGAATGGTTCGGGCTAGAAGGGACCTTAAAGATCATCTAGTTCCAACCCCCCTGCCCTGGGCAGGGACACCTCCCACTAGACCAGGCTGCTCAAAGCCCCATCCAGCCTGGCCTTGAACACTTCCAGGGATGGGGCAGCCACAACTTCTCTGGGCAACCTGTTCCAGTGCCTCACCACCCTCATAGTGAAAAATTTCTTCCTGATGTCTAATCTAAATCTACCCTCTTTCAGTTTAAAACCATTACCCCTCAATCCTATTGCTACATGCCCTTGTAAAAAGTCCTTCTCCAGCCTTCTTGTAGGCCCCTTTTAGGTACTGGAAGGCCGCTTATAAGGTCTCCCCGGAGCCTTCTCTTCTCCAGGCAGAACAACCCCAACTCTCTCAGCCTGTCTTCACAGGAGAGGTGCTCCAGCCCTCTGATCACCTTCATGGCCCTCCTCTGGGCTCGCTCCAACAGGCCCATGTCCTTGGGTAGATCAAAATCGGCAATGCTGTAGTGAGTGTCTGCTAACAACCCACCTGATCAGGAGGAAGTATTGAATTTTTGTGGCCTTCTTCAGCCAACTGAAGAAGCCTCACATGCACAGGCCCTGCTCCTCATGTGGACTTTGACCACGTCAATATCTGGTGGAGGGACAACACAGCAGAGCACAAGCAATTGAGGATGATTCAGGAGTATCAGTGATCAAGTGGACAACAAGGGGAGATGCTCTGCTGGACTTTATACTTACAAAAAAAGAACTAGTCAGGGGTGTTGTGATTTAACCCCCATAGGCAGCTCAGTCCCACACAGCCGCTCACTAACTCCCTCTGCAGAGGGATGAGGGAGAGAATTAGAAGGGCAAAAGCGAGAAAACTTGTAGGTCGAGATAAAGACAGCTTAATAAGAGGTGGAAAAAGAGGGGGCAAAAACACCAACAAAACAAAGGAAAAATAAGCAAAAGCAATCGCTTACCACCAGCCAACAAATGCCCAGCTAGTCCCCAAGCAACAGCAACCCCTGGAAAACTCCTCCCCAGTTTTATTGCTGAGTACAATGTCGTATGGTATCATTTTGGTCAGCTGGGGTCAGCTGTCCTGGTTGTGTCCTCTCCCAGACTCTTGTCCACTTCCAGCCTACTCACTGAGGGGGGCAGAGTGAGAAACAAAGAAGGCCTCGACACTATGTTAGCACTGTTCAGCAACAGCAAAAATATTGGTGTTTTATCACCACCACTTTGGTGATCACAAATACAAAACACAGCACCATACAGGCTGCTATAAAGAAAATTAACTCCATCCCAGCCAGTCCCAGTACAGAGGGTGTGAAGGCTGGGGACAGCCTTGGCTGCAGCAACCATGAGGAGTGGGCTTCAGGATCCTGAAACAGGGGTCCAGGAAAGCTAATTGGTTCAGCAACCTGCTTGGAGGAGTCACACAGGGTATGGTCCTGGAGAAAAGAGGGGGTTCAGGACAGCTGTGGTTCATTGTTGGATTTTTTTCCAAGGATCGCCTCCTCCAAGCTCAAGAATTGTCCATCCCAATGTGTAGTGAGTCTGGACACCTGCACAGATGAACAGGGAGCTCCTGACAAAACTCATCTATCAAAATGAAACATGACAAGAGATGGTAGCAGGGACAGGTGACCCAGGAGGAATACGGAGACACTGTCCAAGTGTGCAGTGATGGGGTTAGGTACACCAAAGCCCATATGAAGCTGAATCCATTAAGGGACATGAAAGGCAATAAGAAAGGCTTCTACAGGCATATCAACAACTTAAGGAAGAATAGGGGCAGCGTGGGCCTGCTGAATGGGACACACAGCATACGGTGACAGCTGGCATGGATACAGCTGAGGTACTCGATGCCAGCTATGCTTTGGTCCTTACTGGCAAGATCTGCCTTTCAGGAATCTCAGGTTCCTGAAGTGAGCAGATAAATCTAGAGCAAGGGAAATTTACTGCCAGTAGAGAAGGGATGCACTCACAAGTGCTGAGGGAGCTGGTCAATGTCGTTGTGAGACCGCTATCAATTATCTTTGAAAGGTCATGGTGATTGAGGAAGGTTCCTGAGGACTGGAAGAGAGTAAGTCTCACATCTTTCAGACAGGCAAGGAGGACTATCTGCAGAACTACTGGCCAATCGATCTCGCCTCAAACCCTGGCAAGGTGATGAAGTAAATAATCCTGGAAGCCATTTCCAAGCACACGAAGGACAGAGAGGTGGTGAGTCAGCATGAACTTACAAAGCAGGAATCATGCCTGAAGAGCCTAATAGCCTTCCACAATAAAGCAATGAGCTCAGCAGGTGAGGAGAGAGCAGTGGATATGGTTTATCTTGACTTTAGCAAGGCTTTTGACAGTCTTCCATAACTTTCTTATAGACATACTGAAAAAATTCAGACTAGATAAGTGGACAATAAAGTAGATTGAAGACTGGCTGAACTGCCAGGCTCAAAGTGGTTGCGGTGATCAGCAGCACAAAGCCTAGCTGGAGGCCAGTCACCGATGTTGTATCCCTGAGGTTGATACCGGGGCCAGTACTGTTTAAACTCTTCATTAATGAACTGGAAGACGAGCACACCAACAGCAAGTTTGCTGATGATAAACCACGAGGAGGAGTGGCTGATAAACCAGATAGGTATGCTGCCATTCCAAGGGACCTCAACAGCCTGGAGAAAGGAGCCAACAGGAACCTCAAAGTTCAGGAAAGGGAAATTTCAAGGCTGGTATTTGGGGTAAAATAACCCCATGCACAGGCACAGGCTGAGGAGCAACTGGAAGGAAAGCAGCTCTGCAGAGAATGGCCACGGAATACAAGAAATTGGATGTGAGTCAGCACTGTACCCTTGAAACAAAAACCAACAGTCTCCCAAGATGCACTGGAAAGAACCTTTCCAGCAGGTAGACGGAGATGATACTTCCACTGTTGATACACACCGTAAGTGCTGCAACCGGTCCTACGCTCCCAAGTACAAGAGAGAGGTGGACAAACCAAAGCAGATCCAGCACGGGCCCATGAAGATGATTGCAGGGACAGTAACATGTGAAGAGTGGCTCAAAGAGCTGAGATTGCTTTAGTTGGAGAAGAGAAGGCTCAGGGGGACCTTATCAATATGTATCAATACTCAACGAGAGCAAGACTAAACCAGACTCTTCACAGTGTTACGCAGTGAAAGAACACAAGGTAACAGCCATGAATTCAAATAGGAATTTCCATTCAAAGAAAATGCTGGTTTTTTACACTGAGGCAGATCACACACTGGTACAGGTTGCCCAGAGAGACATTGTGGGGTCTCCATCTGTGGAGATATTCAAAACCAAACTGAACACAGTCCTGAGCAACCTGTTGTAGGTGACCCTGTCTTCAGTAGCAGTGTTAGAGATTAGACAGTCTCCAGTGGCTCCTTCTCATCATAAAAGTTCTGTACATTTGTGCCTCTTCCTTCCCCTCCATCATGTCACTTTATGAAAGTCCCTGTTTAAGATGAAACAAGGTCAAACTTGCTTTGTATATAATACTCTTTCCTGGCTTTTCATTTTACTTGCCACTCACTTCCCCCCCGCTCCCCCCTCCCCAAAAATGAATAGATTAGAGTATCCTGAAAGACAGAGCAGAGTTTAATGTAGCTTCAAAAATCAATACTTTTCTTTGCGAGAGAAAACGCTTAGCTCTCAGAAGAGTTTTATCCCTTAATCTGGTGAATTACTAATAATATCTAGAATTCAGAATAGTGCTTTCAATTAACAGAAGATTAACATTCATTCAACCCTTTGCAGGAAGCCTGCCACTATTACTTTTATTTTACAGAACAATTGAACTGCCTAATTAAAAGTCACAACGCAAACAAGTGACAGTAAGAACTAGATTTCAACTTTCTGCCTGAAACTTAATATGTTATGATATCTGTATGTATTCCTTAAAGCAAAGATCCAAAGCTACTACCTTTGTTGATACTCACCTTTGAAGGGCCAGAAAACAATAGAAGTCTTTCACTTCAAAGTGAAAAAACACAAAACAACAGAATTTTTTCATTGGAAAGATTCTTACTCTAAGGTGTTAGGGGGAATTTATATGGATCCTTAGCCATATATTTATTTTAGGCATATATATATATATATATATATATATATATACATATATATATATATATATATATATATATATATACATGGATGCATATACACACAGTTAGCTGAAGTTGAGTTTGTAGCGGAAAACGTAAATTTTAAGGAAGTTGTTTGCTGGGTTTTTTTTTTCTGTCTTTTACCATGAAAATTGCTGTCCTAGGCAGGAGCTACTTCATTTAGACTAAACCTGGCTGAGCTGCTCTGGGTTGGGTCCTGTCAGGTAAGGATACAAAGCACAATCAGTAGCAGTCTAAGCAGAGCCATCAAACACTAACTTGGAGTGTACTGGGAAAGCTCGGCTGGGGCTGCTTTATCTGGCTGCTGAAACGGAGAAGAACGAAGTCCTACTGGTTCATTAAAAGCAGCTTTGAAAGACCTGTAGTTTTCATAGAGTATTTCCAGAGCAGCCATCACACCACATAAGATGAAGAAGGCTGTGTAAAGAAAGGTTCATGAAGCAAACCTCTTCACGCTTCTGAGCAAGACATTACTGTTGTATTTTACCACTGAAAAACAGAAATAAAGAACACCACACTACCTCATTTTCACTAAGGACAGGTAAATTATTTGCAATAGTGCAGAGTATATGTAATAGTAAGTTATATTCTTATACTATAAAGACGCAAAGTTCAGTCTCGTACACAGCAGCCATTTTCTATACATTTCTACAGTGCTGTGGAGCACTAAAAAAAAAAAAAAAAAAAAAAAAATCAGTAATTAAGGTTTTGTTTGCACTTCCAGGATGATTTAGCAAGAATTTGCTAGTTTCAGCTGACCATATCATTCTATCAGAGACGGGGGCAGAAGTGTAATAGAAACATTAGTAATAATCTTATTGGAAGACACTCAATTTGGAAGAAACACCCAAAGTAAGTTGCATGAGCCATAATTTCAGGTTGGAACGCATATGTAGCACTATTTAAGTGCTTCAAATTTATAGGATACTATTTTAAACCAACTTAAAAACCAAAGGTGTTGGTAAATCTTTCTGGTGTCCATACCAGTAAGCTATAAAAATTCAAGGAGTCTTCCAATTATAGATTCACAAGCCAACAGTATTTTCCTGAAAATACCAATATGATCTTTGAACTCCTGCCTTTTCTAGTCTTCTCTCCTCCCCGGATTCTTCATTGCTCCAACTACACCCTGCAATAGGCAACTGATTTAAGCAGTGTCCTTTGATGCTACAATCCCATTTTCTTGCATGGCAAAGCATCCACTGGTAGGACATACGGATTTCCCTGAAGTCTTCAGTAGGCAAATTATGAATGTGATACATCATGAACGCAGCACTGAACAGTGACTCACCAGTGCAAGATGCTCAAGAAAAAAAAAAAAAAAAAGGAAACAGCGAGTGTTTTCGCAGAGTTCAGGCTGCATTTAAAGTGAGGGAACTATTTGTTTAATTTCCAAGTCTTTCTGTTCAAATGAATATTTGACTTCTCCCAAACGGGGAATACAGTAAGAAATAAAAGGCTTTTTCACAAACAGCTAAGAAATTGAGCCGCCTGCCTAGTTTATATAATTCTTTGTAGAGAAGTCATCCTCTAATGTGCATACCAATTTTCCCTTGTGAAAAGGAGCAGCAATAATAACCAACAAGTTGAATGTTAGCATATTTGCGACCTAGCTGTCAAATCAAAATGTGTGAATTACAGTGCTGCTTTCTCCATTGATGTTCAGAATTTAACATATGCCAGCTTACACAGTGCTTGGAGATGAAGAGCATCTTTAAAGGGATGGAAAACATACGCCCCCTTCTCCCTCCAGAACAAAAGAAGAAAATTAATGTTTGGTTGTAATGCAACAAAATCAATCACAGCTCTTTGATAATAGGTTTGTCTGAGCTCCCCTGGAAAATAGGGCACTTGAGAATTCTTAACTACAGTAGATACAAATCCAAAATAGCCTCTGCAGTTGCAGCAAATCAGTGCCAAGGAAGGATGAAATATTTCCATAGAAATCTCAGAACAGTTTGCTTCCACAGGAATATGGAAAGATCTGGCAGAAGCCAAAAAGACAAGATGATCATCTGAACCAAAATACATCACCTTTTACCCACAGCTGGGTATGGCAGGTAAGCAGCACGGGGCAAAGGGTATATCCAAGAGAATCTAGAGAAAGGAATGAATGAATGAATGAGTACATGTTATTGGGGATCTTAATTTCAGTAGCTCTAGATAAAACAGGGGGAGCATAAGCAGCAGAACTGTATTCTCTGCCATACACTCAGGAGCGAGGCATGGGGAAGTAAGTATATGGTCTTTAGCTGTGTTTAGAGAAAACGCCAACAGGAGTTTCTGCTTTTGCATGGCTCTCAAATTACAGGATCTCCAGATATTCCTCAAACTATTCCCATTCAACATCACATTAATGAGGGCTCTGAACAGCGGGAGTCTCTTCAGATGTGTGGAGGAGCCTGGTTTGGTTTTCTCTTTAGTTTGCTCTAATGCTGAAGAGTTCACTACGTCTCTCAATATGTTTGATTCAAAAAGAACAAAGTTAGCTTTTGTAAAAGAAATTAACATCACAGCAGCTAACTATTACCTTGCACAACTGGCCATATTTTAAATGTCTTTATCGCTGTATTTCCTACACACTCAGTTCCAATCCTAACATCGTGCATGTTCAAGTTGATCAGCAGCTCAAGACCAAATTCTACGTTGGGCTGCCAAGTCTCTTTCCTGAGTTCTGAATTACATCTAGAGCACTCTAGGGATCAAGTAGTTGACACTTATAACAAACATCTATCAAAACTGATCATTAAACCACTATTCTACACTCGTTTATACACATTCCATCTTTAATGAAGTTAAATACTGGTAAATCTAGTAAATCTGGTGGAGCCTTGAGGTGCCCTCAGTGTTCCTATCAGCTATCAAGCATATTACTCCTTTTAATTTCTTAACTCTTGGCTGCTGTGTCACGAACACTTTCTTTTGTAGCCCTTTGCAAGAGGAACTACTATGTCTTCCTTTATTCACACTATTTTGGGGTGTTGAAGGACAAAGTAATACTAATTTTTTCTTTTCAAGGCTGCAGTAACTAGAGCTCCTTCAGGATTTTTTCTTATATTGACAAAAGTTAGATAGAAAAAGCCTCAATATTTTGGTGAATGAGAATTTTCTCTACTCTCTGCAGAGCCCCAGTGAAACTAGTATACTTGTCTATGCCTAATATTAGCAATGGCACTGAGTGGCTACAGCAGTTGCCTCTAACACGTGATCCCTGGCAATGCCCAGTAACTCTGGCCAGACCTGCCAGGAGTGAAGTACTCCAGGCTCAACAAAACAAAATTCCAATTAAAAAAAAAAAAAAAAAAAAAAAAAACACCAAAAAAACCCAAACAAAACCAAACAAACAAACAAAAAAAACCAACAAAAAAAAAAAACCAAAACACCACCCTTTGAACTCGCAAAAAAACCCTGAGGTTTGCTTGCAACATGAGGAGATACATTGACAACAGCAAAGCAGCAGAGGTATCCCAGGCCCAATTTAGACAATGGAGGTTGCAGAGATACACTTAAGGGCATAAATTGCACTGCAGAAACTTTTCTTTGTATTACACAAGAAAAAAAGAAGTCAAATTTACTACAAAACACAACTTCATGTTGAGGTACATGCTGGGAGTGATGGGTTGAGCAGCTTATCAAAAGAAATCAAGATCACTGATGCACAACTAATTGTTATATTTAGCTACTTTACACTAGAAAACTTGTCTTAAAAGGATGTATTCTTTCCTATTTGAAGTTTCTCAACTGAGGTTTTGGGGCTTGTGGGGTTTTTTACTTCTACATATTAAATCTGGAGGTTTTGCTGTTTATAAATCTGAAGGCATATATCAAAGCAGAAACTATAGCGTTTAAGCACACCTGTGGTTGAGCAATTCAGCCATGCCTAAACACATGAATACAAGGACTTTCTGAAGTGTCATGAACCTCATTAGAAAAAGTCCACATTCAGTACCCCTTTTCTTGTTAGGTGCTGGTGATACAGTAACTTTCATCAACTTTCATCAAAACTCAGTGTTTCTTTCTTATGTCTCTGCTGCTTCTTCCACCCCAGACAGAAATTATTCAAAATCTCTGGCAATGTAAACTACAGTTATGCAGGCTGTTATATGCTCTAACTAGGCAACAGCATACTAAAAAAAGAAAACACTTTAAACACCACAGGGTTTGGCGGTTGAGTGTTTTTTCTTGTAGAGGTTTAGGTTTGCCATCTATCTTGGAGCATTCCTGGCAGATAAAATCAGATAAACTCAGAGGGGAGATTTAGATTAGATATTAGGAAGAAATGCTTTACTGTGAGGGTGGTGAGGCACTGGAACAGGTTGCCCAGAGAAGCTGTGGATGCCCCATCCCTGGAAGCGTTCAAGGCCAGGCTGGATGGGGCTTTGAGCAGCCTGGTCTAGTGGGAGGTGTCCCTGCCCATGGCAGGGGGTTGGAACTAGATGATCTTTAAGGTCCCTTCCAATTCTAACCATTCTATGATTCTATATACCACTGGAGAGAGAATCTTAACTCTGATGTTATCTTTATTTATCTTTCACAAACTATTTTATCTAAAATTGCTACAAAAAGATTAACGCATTCTATAGGTCGAGCAGAAAGCAGAATGGAATCCCGCCCCCCCCCCCCCCCCCCCCCAAGAAGTATTTTCATTTGCAATCCTCTTTAGGATTTTATCTCTACACCTTAAAAATGGGGGGTGGGGTGGGGGAGCCGCGCAGTTCAGCAATTACATAGTCTGTGTTTTGAACTTCCCTCATATACACCTCATTTTTCCAATCATTCTTCTAGACTCCTGCATTTCAGAGAACAAACAAATAATGGTATATTCTTTCTCCTGTGCCCCTGTCCCCAGCCTTTTTCTTCACTCACACATGTATTCAGACCCCTTCACCCACATGCTGTAATTGTGACTTACAATTTCTGGAATATTTTCCTATTGCTAAGCCTCCCCTGTATAAAACCAATGAGAAAAACTGGAGAATGAGGAGCTTTATAAAATGAAAGTAGTAAACAGAACAAATGGAAATCCAGCGTGAGGTTCAGAAATTGCTCCCAGAATGCTAACAGCCACGAACTGAAGGATAAGACCTCTTAGAATACAGACAAACCCCGGTCTTCAGAACTTAACTATATTTATATTTTAGATTCATGAGTCCACCATTTAACTTCCTCTTGGAAACACTGGGGAAAAAGTGATAGTTTTAAGTACAAAAGTAGAAGAGAAAGGGGACTGAAGCAGACAAGTGCTGCAGCACCACACTGAGAGGAAACTCAGCTAAACTTCACTTTGAATACAGATAAATTCCTTGAATACAGAAATATTTTCCACTGTATAGCTATGGTCATGGAGACTTAGCACATCCTTACAAGACATGGGGAATATGGGAGACCTTTATGAAACTGACCCAGAACCAGCTTAACCGGGAGCATTCTATGCCTAGGAACAGCTCAAGACCCAAAGGGCCTTAGAAGAGATTAGCTGTCCCATTTCAACCCTGTTCACATTCTCACCGAGGGCAAACAGGATGCTACAGAATTTCACAAGTAATGCCATCACCCAGTGGAATTGGTAAAACTGTCAGTTTAAAGGCCTAAATTTGGCAGGATAAGGAAATGGACTTGAGTTCAATAGTAATCAAAAGCAGTTCATCCAGAAAAAACACCTGACTTCAGTGACTGAGTACCAGCTTGCTGAAGTTGTTAATTAACCAAAGTTCAGTTATATCCCGTGGGATTAGAATGCTCTTTGTTCCACTTGCTTGGGTGCCAAATCTTGCAGTAAAATAAGGCGTTTCTCATAAGCTATGCTATAATAGCTCAATCAAAATTTGCAGGAGAAATTAACAGTAGATCCCCAACAGAAAGGTATTTAGCTCTCCAAAGATGCAGAGCTGGTTTAGGCTTTGCCAGCCTATATGCTTTTTTCATCGATAAACAGCCAACACTGTTCAATCAAGAACACTAAAGACAACCCAAGCTACTGCTTCTGAACAGGGCTGTATTAGACAACTACAACTGAGAATAATTTATAGGATATTGGTAATTGAATCTGTATGTTTTTCTCAAGGTAAAAGTAACTAATTTATTTTACACTGTAAGTTTTCTAAACATATTGATCCCATGGTCCACACCTGTATTGTCACTCATTTATCTCACTGCAATCCTGTCACCTCTACACAGGTGGGACTTCTGGTTGCAAGAGAAGCCACTTTTAAAAAGCTGGTTTTGATGTACAGCTAGTGCTTCTTCCTTCTCACAGTTGCTACAAGTTATAAGGAATATTAAAGAAAAGCAAGGACTTTTTCTACTTTCTTGGTAGAGTGCCACAGGTTCTCAAACTAATCCTCATGCTCAAAATCACAAGGCTATGCACTATTCCAACAGTCATTTGGAAAGGCTTTTCACCTTGTTTGGAAGAAAAAACACAAAATCCCAAATCTTCAAAATATGAAGCAACTTAAAACTCAGAAAGGCTCTCAAGCAAAAGCAGTAAGGCTCAGGATGTCCAAGCCTAACTGGGGCACCCTGGCTGCCAAACAAAACTGTCTCCACCTTTCCCTTCCCACTAACATTGCTGTCAAGCTTTAATAATAGCATGAAGCAAAGAAACATTGGCCAGAATCCTAAGCAGAACACTGAAAATTGATCTCAAGTTTCTTTAAAAAATAAGAAATAAATCAAAGTTTGTATACTCTGGGAACAGTCTAAGATGAATTAACATTACATAACATTTTCACTAACACAGTTTCACTTTTCAAAATGGAAGTCAGATTTATTCAACATTAAGTGTAACAACACATCAGAAATCAATATCCACTTATAAAATAAAGCAAAGTAACATGAATAAACACATGAAAATACTGTCCGAGACTCTCCAAGCAGGACATTTCTCATAAGACTCACAGAAAAAAAAAAAAAAAAAAAAAGATTTTTATATGCAAACAGACTCAATTCCCAAAAACTCAGTTTTTTCCAGTTGTAAAGTAATATATAGCTAATGGGAGGTAAACTAGGAAGGGGGATGAAATGCATCATGCTGTACAACACCAAAGAAATACTCTAACTGCGTTTGTGTACAGCATTAACAACATGCAGTAGATGAGGTTAAAAGCAAGTACAGTGTGTATATATTAGAGAGACAGAAACTAGTCAGTCTGAGGGCTTTGTTTCTTATTTTAGTTCAAGTCATGAAAACAAACAGAAGCTAAGAGCAAATAGAGGAAGAGCAGAATCTGCATGAAGGACATCTCTTCCCAGAACAGAGAAGCATCTTAAGTAAGGTTTAAATTGTGCACATATTTACTTGTCTTGGTCCTTTCTTGCTATGTCATTGAAACATACCTAGATCCAATGACAGGCTTTATGCAAATATCTACATTTTTATAAAGCTGTAATTAAACAAAACAATGCAAGTCATTCAAATTCCGCTAATCTTTTAAGTCAGGCATTAATACGCTGAATACTCACTACAACTCAATGTTATTTAAATTAAAAATAAAAACAGGGCAAGACATCTCCCAAATAGCCTTGCTGAAATGTACGGTATTTTAATTATTTTTGTTGCTTAGAGGAGAGCAATGTGAAAATACACATGCTACCGAATTCATTTCATTAAGAACTATTTAAACAATTCTTTTAGACGAAAAGCTGGGATCTTTGTTCTTTCTAGCCGGTTCACAGCCTGACAGATTTCTCTTGCCAGTCTTTTTTTTTTTTTTAACAGCAATTTTTTTAAACAAACCCCCAAGATCTCCTATAGCTTTTGTCAGTTATTGAAAAGCAAGCAAGCATAGCGCACATGCAAGTTATTAGAATTAGATAGCCAAATATAATTAACTACAAAGTTCCAAGCAGTAAGTACATCTACGTTCCCCTGGGGAGACTCGGTCTTATTGGGAGATGGATTGGAAAGCTGATAAAGAACACACGTTACCCGCTTCACTTCAGAAGTTCTCTGCCTTCCACCTAAAGACTTCCAGGAATCCATTCTACCACCTAACAGGCTAATAAGCTAGTACAAAAATTCAAGATTTTCATTCACGTCAGTAAGAATGGACTGATGGCTGACAACTGAAGGTTGACTTTTGTAGGGCTGGACATACTGACCCTTAATTTTAAATAAATTCAAGTCTGAAAATAATTGTGCAGCATTAAGTTAAGATACAAATAAAAAACTAAAGAGAATTTAAGAAGGATGACTTTACCACTCATACACAAATTGCACCGGTTGATGCTGTACCTAGTTCAACTGAAGTACAGCAGTACATTTTTACAACAATATCCAACCATGACTTAGTCTTTAAAAAGCAAATATCTACCACTTATCTATTAGCAATTGTCAGCTGAAAAAAAAAATACTGTATTCTAAGCATGAACACGAATCAACTATCAGTACCTGTTTATTTTTGTAACAGAGGGATCACAAAGAACTGAGTTGAATTAAAATAAAAGGAATGTAAAGGAGAAAGTCTTAATTCAGATGTCTTTAGCACATATTAAACCAAAATTGACTTTAAGACACGTTACTGAAACCATTATTTGAAACTGCTCTGAGGTCCGGCAATCATGTAAGTTAGTGCTGTAACTACCGAATTTAATGCTGGATGAAAAATGGAATAGAAATATGAAGGTAATGCCCTGCACAGTACATCTAAAGAATAAAGGTTTTTCTTGGATAAAGAGTTACTGATTTGAATGCTTTGAGATTGGATGTACTTCTCATCTCCAGCAACATACGTTGTAAGCATTCCTTCGTTTTCTGACTTAGGAGCAGATGAAACACCTCTGAACTCTTTTTCATCCTCTGCAATGAGCAAGAGAAATTTCTTTTTACCCTGCTCAAATGCACTTTCCTCAACATCTAAGCAGAGACCAATCTTCCCACTTTCATTTTAGAGAAGCATTATATACACAGAACACACACACACAATTTGGAAAACTCGGGATTCAAAGTTGTAGAGAAAAAAAAGATGTAACCCAAATCCATTTTATTCCTGAAAGACTGAAGTGGATTGGTAAGTACTGCCATCTTGCATGAGTAATGTCAGACGCAAGAGCAACTGGGATTAGCAGTTTAAAGGTTAATATTGTTACAATTTATACGAATCAGTGCATTGTGTTTATGCACGAAGTGGAGTTTCAGATCAGCACCATCTCTCGAGGGCTGGAAGGGAAAGCTATCTGTTGAAAATGTGTATGACACTGTTGACCTACTACCGAAGCCTCAAAGAACGGTTATCTAAATATTGACATGCCATCAGGCAGTCAAACTCTACTGGCAAAAGCCTTTTTTGGTTATTGGTTATACCAACAGCTGTGTTTAAGCCACTAGTAGAAAAGTTTACCAGCACTTGGAATCAAACAGCCTTAGTAGGCTTAACCATTATTAAATGAAGATGCAACATCCAGGATCAAAATGCCTAGAGCAATTCTGAGCAAGCAGTGTTTAAAACATGAGACAGTAATGCATCACTTCAGTCAGTGCAACTGGAACAGATTAGAAAACCACGTCCACCCTACTTAACACATTGTTCAAGGCGATAAGCAAATAGTAAAGAGGTCCAAGAACCAGTAATTCTCTATTAGACTTTAAAAAAAATTTTTTTTTTAAGTTAAGCACTCAGTTTATTTACATTCTTCTTCCCTGCTTGTAAGTAAATGAAAAATAAATGCTTCTTTGCATACATTATGAAATTAAGGTAGCAATCCCTCTCCAGCAATGTATCTTGGAAATGGAATGAAACTATCCTGAAGCTCTAAAAACTGGTGGTATGAGAAACGCTCATTAGAGATCATCTCTCTCCTGTGTGTGAGCTGTTTTCCTATATATTGGGAAGCAAAAGGGTATAATATTAAAAGCTTTGATTTCTAATTAATTTTACCTTTTTAGGCTTTCAATCAGCCCTAAGTTAATGCCTAAATCAAGCTGGTATCCATAAATATCCTAAGAAAACTTAAGGCAAGCATCCTTTGCTTCACTATCTTCAAGCCTTCCAAATGAGGAACTGTATTCTTACCATAACATTATTACCTTGACTATGATGGAGAATCTTCTCTTTCGGGAAATTGCCCCATCAGAAAGTGAAGGGTTCACTGCTACCCAGGTACCAGTGCAGTGGGGAAAGAAAAGTTGATGTATGCCTGGAATTGCCAATGAGCAATTTTAAATTCCATCACTGAACAGGGAAAAAGAGGCAATTGTTTTAATCTCAAAATCTACCATAAACTGGTCAAAAGCATTCCCCATGGCAACCAGAAATGCCTTTCCTAAAATTTTTATGCTATTAGGAAAGAAGTGTCACATATCTTTAGTAAGAATTATAGAAAGGTATTGATTGTTCAGTTTTGGAAGAATTGGGTTTTTTTTTCTTCTTCTTCTGTATATAGAACCACACACTTGACGTTTCTTCCTTTTACAGGTGAAAGACTTAAATGGGAACCTCTTCAGGGAGAAGCCTTTTAGGCAGTTTCCACAAAAGGGGCTGCTGTCCTGACAAAGGACTAACAAAATATTTAAGAAAGCAAAGATCCTCATCTTCTGAAGAATACTGGGGAATTGAAAATAGAACATGGATTTTAGCTATAAAAGCTTAAAAAATTACTCTGATCACAACCATTCTGAGCTTAGAGCTTCAGAAGTCCTCAGCCATTTAAGGATGATGACACTACATAATTTTGTCTTGAATGACTGACACGTCTTAGAGAAATCCTAGTGGTTGGAATGCTGGCTGGACTCACTGACTGCCAAGCCAGTTCAAGTTACACCATTCAGCAAACAGATAAAAAATGGAGGACCTTTTAAAGCACGTTGTCTCACTTCTGAGATGTTGACATATGCCAGGTACTTCATCATTAAGACCGGATTTGATGTTTGCCTGACTCAAAGGATCTACCTTAGAGTCAGTACTCTCAACATACCTTAGCAAAAGGATGCTAACGGTTTGAAGACGAGCATTTCTACAGTAGCCATAGTAGGAGCAATGCAAGTCACTTAGATTGTGGACAAATTTAGGCGGCAAGATGTGCAAGTGGTCTATTAAAATAATAAATTAAAAAACCCAACTCTATGAACTATGAATTACAGTTTGTGCTCCAACATACCATACTCGCCACTTCTGATCACATTAACTGAAGCTTTCAGTTCTATAATATTTATTAAGTAGCAGCTACAAAGTTACAGGAGAGCTGGTGATAAACTGAGTGTTGAGAGCAGTCTGTGCTCCAAAGGTTTGCCATTTCGAAGCCAAAATTTATCACTACGATAATCTCATCAGATCGGTTTGTACACCGCCATAACATATTTTTTCCAGAAGACAGTAAAATTGTGTATTCTAAAAAAGTACTTAACATTTAAACTCACAGCCAATGAAGAGTCCAACACCACCTCTATTTCAATTTTTAGTTATACTTACTACAGAAAAATTAACTTGTCTGGTTTGGCTTCTCAATATTTGAGCTTGCCTGACTTTGATGTAAGGATTAAGTAGTGCTGTCCTCCCACTCCTCAGTGCCACATTTTTTTACCAACTTGTAAATACGTGTATCAAACGTGTATCAATATGTGCTTCCATGTGTATCAAAATGCCGCTTCATCTTCTTTGGTAATGACAGAGGCAGAGTTCTTCAAATCTCACACTGCAAGATCTACTATATCCAGACCCAGATCTTACTTTAAACTGAATTATTGCTATAGCCTTCTCAAGTGCAGACATCAAAATTGAACATTTTTCTGGTAGTCGTCTTCTCCATGCTGTTTGGGAGGCAAATAAGTTCCCTTTGTACATGTTCAAGTACTTCATCAGGCTTTTAACTACAACTCTGAAGGTTCAGCATTGAGGTGGTTCTCTGGCACAAGTCTTTTTGCATCGCTGCGTTTTGTCTACTACGTACAGAGTGCACAATCTTTGTTTAAAGAGACCATTTTTACCTTGTGATGACTGGGGTTTTTTGCAGCTATAGCTGTTCAATCTGATGATTCAGAGAATAATTGAACAATATCATACTCTTATTATTTTCTATTTCACCAATTTTTCTCTTCTCCAAACTTTACCACGCAGTTGATTCCTCCTATGCTTTTCTGTATAGACGACATACAATCATTCTTTGTTAGACAGTAAAACTCTGGATTCCTTCTGTTCTCTTAAAGAATTAATCAATGTACCAGGACTTTTGAGGTACTTGCACATGTAAGGTCTCCATCCCATTTTCTAACCCTTCTCTTCTAACCGTTTCACTACCCACAGTAAATGGTTCTGTTAACACCACCACCGCTTCTTGAGCACAGAACTAACATCAGTTCTGTACAGTGGAACCTACATAGGAAGCGACAGAAGAAACATGTATCAACTGATTTCAATTAGCTACAGGTTTTGAAGGCTTCTTACTAGAAAAAAATTTAGGCAGTCAGTGAATTAATTCTTTCATACAGTACAGCATGTACATATTGGCAAGGAGTGAGACCCTAGTCACAGGTCCCTGGCAGTGGCACCTGTTACTGGGGCAACTAGAACACCCCTATGGAAGAGCTGAAACTATTTATCATCACTGGGTAAATTGCTTGTGTTCACTAGAGCAAGAAGTATTTCTTTGGAATGTACCTCAAAAGAAATTCCTGCTCAGTATTAATGTTTTCAGACAAACTGAGTAAAAGGCACTGTTGCTCAAGCAGTACATCTGTTGTCTCCAACTGTTTAAAAAAAAAAAAAAAAAATAGAAAGATGTTTTTGAACAACTAGCTACTGTTGCCCTAAGAAGGCTTCCTTGTTACCTTGCAGTAATTTCACCTCTCCCTATAAAAGCTTAACATAAAAACCGCTTTTATCTGAAGCATGTCGAGTCTCACCTTTATACCTATCTTTATATCTAAAATTATGAGTTAGTATAACAGTATGCATTAGAAAATTATACCATTTACTTCAGACATGTCTGAACAGCTAAATCTTCAAACTATACAAAAATAAAGTGTATGAAATCTTACAAAAGGAGGACATTAAGACATTAAGAGCTAATCCAAAAAATATAATAACTTATACACAGCAGTAAGCATAAGCAATGTAGCCTACAACAGCTTTCAATTAACAGGATCTCTGAAACAAGCATCAGCTAAAATTGGAACATTCCCAAGCACAATAATGTTTCCAATTTATTATCTTTACCACAGTACAAACTTTCACAAACCCAATGTCCATTGTCTGGCAGCCTGTAAACAAAAGCTACTGTCCCCCCTCCTTATTTTAAGAGGGTGAATATTTTCAGTCCTCAGTCAAGTGTCATATCCATCACTTGCATAAGGAATCAAGAGCCTCTTCTCTTGTTAAATTACTCTTTTTTTTCTTTTTTTTTCTTTTTTTCTTTTTTTTTTTTTTGTGTCATACAGCCTGCAGTGAAGTAAAATCACAGTGAATGTCCTGGGAAAAACATGATCTTTACAGCAGGACTTGAACCATTCTAATAATAAATGTTTTGCATCTAACAAAGCTTCCCATAATAAAAGCATGGCATTTCCATTTCCAGAAATCAAGTCAATTAGAAATCCTAAATTCTACTTAAAAACCCCAAAAGATCTAAAAGTGAAAAGATTCATCTTCTCAAACACAAGTCTTTCAGTTTCACTTGCAGAGAGACTTTTCCAGTCTGTAAAACAGTAGTGCAATTCAATTAGTTCTACTTCTTTTATTTTTCTTAAAGTCCAGTAGATAAATGTCCTAGCTCTACGGAAAGATAGGAAGATGCTCCGGTAAACAAGAAACTTTGGCAAGCCCAGGAGGGCTTACTAGTCCATTAAAGCTTAGAAGTCCAAAGTGGCTTAAAAATGGGTTTATGAATAGACAAAAACCAAAACCCAAAACTAAACTTAAAAAAAAAAAAAACCAACACTAAAAAAGACAAACTAAAAAAAGAGAAATAAATAGGCAGAAATGAATGTAAACTGTCTGAACTTTTTAATGATTTCTCATTGACAGCTGGCACGACCTTTGACAGTACAGTCAGTTAAATATAGTTGACCTACAGAGCATTCCATTAGGGCATCCATTCTCAAATGCTCAAATGGAATTACATTCCTAAAGATTTGAAAAATAGAGTTCTTATAACATTACTATAGGTTTCTTCTGCCCACCTCACTTACTCTTCTTCTTAAAGAGGCTTTTTATTTTCGATGGCTTTTTGTTTTTTTCACCATTTTGGTATAGGTCCTGTGGGATGCTACTTATCCTAGGGACAGAAGCAGCTTCGTGGCTGGGTTTACTATCACTGCTGGCTGAAGAACACGAGGTGTGCCGAGGCTTTGGGACTGGGATCCCAGTTGAAAGTTGGTTCATGCTGCAGGACTTCTCCAGGATTCCATTATAAACTTTGCTTGCAGGACTAAAGATCATGCTCTTAGTTTCTGCCATGCCTACACAGTCAGGAGAGCCCCTAGAAATATCTGCAGTTAGAGAAGTGGAGTCTCCCGTAGATGATTCCTCCAGAGAGAATTCTTCTGGGGATACTTTCTGAGGAGAAAGTGTCTGGTACATCTCAAGACTTGCTGGAGGAGACTGCTTCCTTCCAGTGGATGAATTTAAGGAGTCACATTCCGAACCTGTTTCCTGTACTTCCCTGAGTCAGAGCAAAGAGAGAAGAAAACATAATGAAACTACTGTTTCTTTCATGCAGTTAAAAAGGAAATTAATTTAAAATCAGTAACATTAGTCTAAAAGCACCACCCACACTTTTCCTTAGTAGTTAATTAACAAAAAACATTAGTTAAACATTTTAACTTACAACTTGTATTACATCATTTCATTATCTAAGCTTAAGATAATTAATTTGTGCAATCTCGTTTTTGTGGGCAGCAGCAGCATCTGCCCAGAATCAGTCATTTGTATCTCACTTCAAAGAACAAAAACTATCTCTCTGGCACGTGAATTCAGAAAAGTTACGAAATGAAAGAAGGAGAATTAAGCCTATCATATACAAAAAGTTTCTTCAGGACAAGTGTCCCTACCTTTCAACAAGCTCATTTGCTCCTTCCAAAAGGAATTTAACCTTTTCCTATGAGGCCATGTAACAAGAGTAGGTACACGCTCAACATGCTGTAAGAATTGTGTTACCATCCATCTTCTCTTCGCCCAGTAGCTGACATTGCTTTTGATCCTAGTTTCAGATGTAAAAGCCAGTAACATATTGTAATGGAGAATCAGGGTTAGTTCAGTGCACCCTGGATTGTAACATTACTTAACTGTATATGACATGCTAGCTATTTACATACACATACCAGACAAGAACTCTCTCTGTTCCATGTGGACTATATTAATCTATATAATCCTACAGATTACGTTAACTTTTGGCTTGGTTCAACCTCTAATTCTAAACTGTTAGTCTCAAATAATCCTATCAGAGTTTCAAGTGCTGTTTGCTAATCTCCATACCATTGTTTATCAGCAGAGAAGTAAATGGCTTCCTCCTCCTCTTCAGTTCGATAAAGAGCTGGGCAGCTCGACACAGAAAGGATGTCAGGGTCAGGGGAGTGCAAAGCATGCTGAGATTGTGGAGATGATGGCACAACATTGCGTCTCGATCGACACAAGCTACTGCTTCTTGCCAGTGTGCTGGGAGGTTTTACAATGGACCCTGAGGCAAAGAAAAAGCAAACCAAAACCCTCCAAGTGACATTGATGTTAACAATATCTACTCTGAAGACTAAATAGCAGGTATCTGCTTCAACCACAGTGATTCTTAAACAACTTTGACGTTGCTAGACTGTTTAGAGGGAAGAAAGACTGGCATTACCTTATACATTCTACAGTCAGATGAAGCAGCTAACCAAGATGCAACTGCAGCAGTTTTGTGCCTGTCAAATGTTACTCTGACCATGTGCACCAAAGCTCTGGCTCACTATACTCTCTCAAGAACAAAGAGAAAGATTTGACTGAAATTCCCAACCCTTTATAAACTAAAAATAGCAGTGCTGAAATTAGTATGTTACACAATATCCTGTATTTTACTTGTGTGGCTATCTGGAGCTTAAAAGAATATGTAAAAGTTTTGCAACGTAGGTATACCTAACCAAACAGCCAGCTGAAATACACTGCATTAGTTGAAAGTTACGTTAGACATGGAAGACCAACTTCATTTATATAACATGATAGAAAATATATAATTCAACCTCATTTTAAGCTCAAGAACTTCCTATTTGATAACACTTTCTTCTGATAGGCTAACTATGAATTTCCGGGAACAAAAATACTAATGGGTGGAGACAGCAACACAAGACTTGACCAGGAAAGTGTCTAACAGGAAGTGACAAACTAAAATGTTCCTAATCCAATTCCTCCCTCAAAAGATGATTAGGGAGCGATACTTCTACGGAAATAAGTCTGCAGCCTTGTTTTCAGGCTGTTATGAGCCTCCGGATTTCTCATAACCCTCCTCAAACCGTCCCACAGAATGCATCACTGCTTAGGTAAGACAGACCACACGCTTACTGATGTTCAAAACGTTTACCAAGCACAACAGACTAAAAAAAAATTCAATTATTTTGTAGACAAGGACATCTAGCCTGACAAAATGCATTTTATTTTTTGAGATGCCAGTTTAGCATCAGGCAAATTACAGTTTCATTTCCTGGAACCTCAGAAAAGGTTGAGTTGTCATTCCTCTTTTAGTGCAGGAAATGACAACCTTCACAAAACAGCAAGTAGCTGCACCTTCACCAACACTTTGACTTTGTTTCCTACAGGGCTGAGCAGAAGAGAAAAATTTACAAGTCCCAACATGACAGTTGTCATGTAACTCAAAATTTTGATTTTACTTATGATGAACTCCCTACTGGCCTGAAAAGCAGGTGTTGGCAGCTCAAAAATAAGTTTGTGTCATTACAAAAATATTCCTATAAAAGCAAATGTGAACTGAGATAAGAGAATAAGAATTCCTTTAGGAAATTGGTACTATGTGTCCAGGTAAATCAGATGCCATCCTACTTGCTGGTGTAAAAAAGAACAAGACTGCAGCATCAGTGAATTTTGAGAAAAGTTACAAGCATTTTAGTTCCTTGTAGGTGCATAAACACCAGATTATGAAGGATTCAGCTATGACAATTTTCTAGTACAAATGAAACTGATTAAATCAAGGAATCAGCTGAATTCTAACCAGTCAATGGAAAAGAAGTTTCACCATCACCTTACTGTAATGACTTTGTTCCAGTCTCACACACCTGTTTCTTTATCCCCTTTTGTTCTTCAGCTCAGGATCAATTAAACAGATCTATTACTTCATACCATTTTAGCCTATCATCCCAATTCCTGTGGCACAAAGAACCTTGTCTGTCAGTCTTCAAATTTAATCAATCTTAAGAGACGAAAGGATGCTGGAGCAAGGTACCAGCCCAGACAGTTCAGGTCCAGAAACTGAAACAGCGCTGCTCATAACTGACCTGCCTGCACACTGCATTTTGCCTGAAGCCTCATGAGTGAGAAAAGCCATTTTGCTTCTGTCCTTCCTCGTATGCATTTGTCATTTTTGTCTAAATGATGTGAATAATTTAGCAGTTACCACACTAACCTACAATAATTTGAGTCCTGAACCGGTTTCAACAGCAGATCATTCAGCCTGTTTTCCCCTCTCTTTCCCTGCTCCCAAGTGTTTCCAGGGTTTTTTTACTGAGTAGAAATTTTAAAAGCTAGTAAGTTAAGGAGAAGCTACTTTCCTCATGTGGTCACTTCAGCAAAATCAGGCTGTTATGCCTTACCAAAATTCAGACAAACACATTTAAAATGTTTGTAATGTTACTAAGATTCAGATAGCTTTCATCACTGAGACAACATCCATTAGCTAAATACGTCCAAATGAACTGAATTTAACAAAAAATTAAACCATAATTGCAAAAGCATACAGTAAAGTTTCAACTAAGTATGCTCTTACAAACTGTATGTAGTCCTCTAATTGTAGTTCCTCTGAACCAACTGCACTTTACTCTCTGGCTTCACAGCTACACAAGCCCTGAATGAGAAGAGTGACTTTTAAGAAAAAAAAAAAAAAAAAAAAAATCACAAGTCTGAAGTCTTATATACATATCTAAGTGTTTTGTCATTTTAGACCATCTGGAAAGTTGAGATAATAAATGGAGCTCGTCATTTTGAAATCAGACCACAGGTTTCTCCATACCAACTTGGAAGTTTAGCTCTAGGCATCCGTACTTTACTGGGCCATGCAAGAAATTTGTTGCTAAGGTTTAAATCGAAGCCTTCACAGTGAAGATGGCTAGAGAGACAAGAATGATCAGAACTTGAAGTAGGGTTGCAAGGGGATTAATGAACTTTTCAGTGTGGCCTGTAGAAAAAAGGCTGGTACATTTAGAAGAAAAACGTGTGTCCAAGGCACACTAAATGCAGCCAGCAAAGTGGCGACCATTCTCCTTATGTCATTTTAAAATACAGTTCTAATTTCTTCTGAGAATCCCAGCCCTGGAAGAAAAATGTACACGTGTGGAAAAAGTTTTCTTCCCTACTCATTCCTCAGCTTGATATTGCTTATTTGAACAGTTACATGGGAGCTCATCTTTTTGATTTGCCTCTAGAGTCCAGTTAATCACATGAAACAGGCCCTCGTATTGACGCAATGACTCAAGATACGAGGGTGGTCTGAATCCCCAGTGTATATCTTTAGATCATAGTTTAACCAAAGCTGGATTTCCCTCCATCCCTCCCTCCCTCCAGCACTTGGCCTCTCTGCCTCACACTCAAACAACCCACTGTATCCAAAACACAAACATTCTGCCTGAAAGCTTCCCTTGGACAACAACAGGATTTTGCTCCAGCTACTAAAGAATGCTTGAAAAGCTACGTAGCATGCAGCCTCTCAAAGGGTGTGATCTTCCTAGTAGCTCAAGGGACCCTAGACTAATTCCATCTCTTCCATTTGAAAGAATAAACGTGCTAACAGAAATTCAGCATTACTCATTATGATTTTTTGTCTAAGTCACAATCCAAGCATGACAAGCAGACTTTCAAAACCTTAGCTGGATTTTCCTCCCCACTTCTCCACTTAAATCACATAAAGGCTTTCTCTTCATGTTATCTTAATTGAAAAACCCAGATTTCAGTTTATGCAAGTCCCAAAAGATGCATCTGAAATGCTAGACAGAATTTTGGTCCTTTGGACTTTCCAAACCAATCCGGTTTGATTTCAGCACTCTTCTCCCACCTGACTTTAAAATCCCACACCACCAGAACTTTTCCCCTTTCTTTTTACTGAGTTCACCACTTACCATGAAACTGTGAAACTATTGGAGGAGTATCTTCATCTAAGTCATCAACTCCCCCTGCAATTGGGTAAGGAGGAATGGAAACTCGAGGCATAACTACCCAGCTGTGATCAGAGTAGAGAGAGGAGGTCAAGCTTGGCAGCCCAGAATTGTGCGCTATTTGAAAACCACAAATCTTCTCAATCTGTTGCCATCGATAAAGACGCTCTCGCAAACATGTTGTCAACTCAGAGAGCGCTTTCCTGAAGAAAAGCACACATTAAAATCAGATACACTGTTCTTAATGATACAGCAAAGCAACAGAAGTGCAGTCACTCTAGCATGCCAGAAGATCCATTAGAACTGTCCAAATACTTGCACTTTAATATTTTTTAAATGGTTCTACTTAAAAGTGCAAAAACACTAAGACACTACATTCCATAACTCTCAAAAAATTCTGTTGTTCCAGGAATAAATAATTACAAAAGAATATGCATTCTGGTAATACTCTTACTTTGCTTCAAGGATTTTATGGTCCACTTCATCCAGGGAGGAGCTGTGTGCAACATGTAATGTTCCAAATACAGTGCTTCTCTTCTTTTTTATCTTTTCTGCCTAAAAAGAAAGATAAAATGAAACATATGAAACCAGGAGTTATATACTTAACACAGATGACAAAACATCAGCAATATTGACAGGTAGCAAACAACTCAGAGGAGAAAAAAGTTCCAAATATTTATCTGAATAATTTGTATTTAGTATTTCGTATATCTACCAACAGATCAGAAAAGTCTTTAAGTAGCTGAAGAGTAAGAGTTGGTACCTCATCTTTGGCGATTGCTAGTTGCATTTCTGCATGCTGTCTTTTGATATTGTAATATTGTACTTCAACTTCATGTGTTAACTGAAGCCACTTCTGCAAAGCTTCAGGAACAGACCAGTTACTTCTCAGCTCAAACTCCTTCTCAGCCTTTTTTAAAGCCATGCGAACCTAGCAATCAAAAAGAAATAAGAGCATCACCAAGAGCACCGTTAGAACTGACAACAGAAGAAAGTGAAATACAAGCACCCTTATACCCCCACAGCAACGTACTACGGCTTTACAGAGCTTTGGTGTGTGCCAATTGCTGTCAGGAAGGAAAATCAGGCGTTTCTAAAATACAGCATATGAATTTCCATATACTATATTATAGTCAGATATTTTTTCCTATAATATATGTCCTCAACTTGAAGCTTAAATATTTTTGTAAGACAGCATTTTTATTTAGTACAATAAATCCAATCTATTGCTACTCAGAAGAGTGAGACAGAGCTACTATCTCTCATCTGATAACAAGACAGATAGAAAAAAAAGCTTTGTATATATTTTGTTCCATGAATCCAACAACATTATGATAAGCTAATATAAAAAGTGTATGTCTTTTTATAGTTTCAGGATTATTTTATTAGATAACAGCATGATCGGCAGACAATCATTAAGTGGTCTTAGGATTTTTCCTTTCAAGTCTAGCATTAGAGAAACGCTGCTTTAAACACTCTTAAGGATCTAATAAAACCAGGATGAATTTAAAAGCAACACTAAAATTATAAACAGTTTCAGATACCTGTACTAGCTCTTCCTCTGCATATTTGAGCCTGCTGAGCTCACATTCAGCTCCCTCCCTCAACTCCCTTAGGCGATGAGCTTCCCGTTTTGCATCATTGATCTCATCCATCATTTTGCGCTCCAGATTTTGCTTTTCCACAGCAACGTTTCTATTCTCTTCTTGTGCCTTCTCAAGCCTTCACAATTGAACAAGAAATATGAGAAAATACACAGCATATTTGTTAAAAGTTGCAGTACTCAGGAGGAGAAAATGTGTCCAGCAACAGGGCAAGAGGCAATGGGCACAAACCAAAACACAAGAGGTTCCGTCTGAACATCAGGAAACACTTTTTCACCATCAGGGTGACTGAGCACCGGCACAGGTTGCCCAGGGAGGTAGTAGAATCTCCATCCTTGGACATATTCAGAAGCCGCCTGGACATGGTCCTGGGCAACCTGTTCCAGATGATCCTGCTTGAGCAGGTGGGGCTGGACAAGATGACATCCGGAAGTCCCTTCCAACCTCAACCATTCTGTGATGATAAAGACTGTGCAAGCTTCATGAATCAGCAGCAAATACATCACACAATGTGATGTCCACCTCAGACAAAATATGCAAACTTTTAGGTGAACCTTCATTAAATGTGTAAGAAGATCAAAATACATGCCTTTATAGACAACTGAGTTATAGGTGCACCAGAGAAGACTATCAACTCTCACACTGCTAAATAAGCAATAGAAAATAATCAGTCCAGGTCTATTTCAATCTTAAGAGCTCAAAAACAGGACAAATGTTCTCATTTCCATGTATGCAAGGATTCCAAACTAAACTGTAATTATTTGAAAATAACAGTACACACTTCTAAATCGGTAGGTGAAAAAGACTGAACCTCTATTCTCTACCTTAATTCCCAGGTCTGTATTGCCTGCTGAAATGTCCAGGAGTGATTTCTACCCAAAAAACCACTGTCACCAAAACCACAATTTTCATGCAAAACAGAGATGAACAAAATCCAAAGGCAGATTGCTTAATACAAATAATTTATAATTGTAAATTTAACAAAAGGACAACTGAACATTAACTTTTTTAGGTTTTATACCTTTCCTGCAAGTCAAGAAGACTTTGCTCTGCTGTTTGGAGACTTTCTAAGTCCTTCATCATTTTTGTGATATGTTCTTTTGAGGTTCTGTTCTGTGTATATGCAAACCAGCAGCCTCCGAAACCAATAACTATAGAAACTGTTAATATAAAATCCTTCATCCAGTTATGAGGGGGACCTGTGCAGAGAATAACACAATCATTAACTAGTTCGTTGACACAGACAACATAGTACGGAATTCCTCTCCCCCCTCCACAAGACTAAAAGGTGACAGAACCGGACGCTAAACAGAATTCCAGCTCACTTATCTCAAACCATCTCTAACTACCCTTTAGCCTTTCAAATGGAATCCAGAGAATTTTCCATACAACAGAAGCAACTCTGCTCTAATACAATCTACTTATTCTATATTAAAACATACAGTAGATTGAGGAAAACTTACTCAACTTTTACAGTACATATTTCGTATCTTTATTTAAATAAGTTAAGAGAGAGTTTCCCCAATTACACTTTATTATACCAGTAGGAACTTCAGTTATGTTTGAGTAAGTTCTCCCCAGTCTACACCCTCTGGAACACCCTATGCTGAGTTAAAAATTCACTTGTATAAAAGAAAGTAGATTTCAAAAGGGTAAGTAGCTAACAGCAGCACTTTTTAAAAGCAAAACCTGGATTGTCAAAGTATCACATCCAAACTTCACATACACTTGTTAGTACAACTTTTATAGTCACTTGCACCTTTGTTAAACAAACTTTTCAAAAGACAGTTTCTGCTAGCATTAAAGGTATAATGCAAACAAAGTGCTTTTTTTTTTTTTTTTTCCCCCCTAAAAATCTTCAGCTCAGATCTGTCAGGCTAACTCAGATCAGTCAGGACAGCTCACATCTGGCCTAACTTTTGCAAAGTCATTCACTACTCTCCAAACTGACCACCAAGCTCTGGAAGGGCCTCCTAGTTCAGGAATACTCGACATGTACAGTAGATTGGTAACTGTGTCCAAGCATGCAGACCACTGGTGATGTGGTAAGGAAATGTCTGCACATGCTAAAATGGGTCAGATGCAGAACTGCTGCATTAAATTTAACTGCACTTAAACCCGAGTCTGCACAAGAGATGCTGATATTGGATTTGCACCACCATCTTCTTCTTTTCTTCCTTGGGGAAGGTTATCCCCTCTCATTTCAGCAGCCCAGCTTACACTGCCCGAGCTAAATGGGAATTGAATGTAACATTAGCTTTAAGGGTAATTTAAATGGTCAACACTTAGAGGACACTTTTTGTGACACAAAAGTCAACATCAACCTGTCAAGTGGGGTTACACTAAAATTTCTATGTAATCTTACACACAGAAGTGGACCTTTGTCCTGATCCCAGCATCTTGGTAACCTTTTTAAATTCATTGCCCAGTTCCAACACGCCTGTCAAGCAATCCATCAGTATATCCACAAAACAGATAAGCTGTCCTACCTACACAATGAGGTGCCACTGAAAGTATTTTCTGTTGAATTCTTACAAATAAGAGATAAGAAAAAACTCCAAAAAAAAGTTACTAACGTGTGAGAGGCCCAAATAAAACAACATCCAAGGCTTTAAGCTGAAGCTTCTGTCTGTGGCTCCGGTCAATTATTTTCAAGTGAGAGATCATGAAAGCATGTTCATTTACTGCTATCCTGTTAATGATAAAGCAAAATGTTACCTATTCCATAAGCTATATTCAAAACCAGCCTATAGAAAGAAAGACATTAACAGCATTTCCCACAGTTAATAGATTGTCGTTATGCAATTAGAGTGAGAGATATAATACGATGACAATAGTGCTATTAAAAAAGCGTATCAGCATGAGGCAAACTAAGAACATCCAATCATTTCCCTATTCTTTTATTTCTGGAATAATCATAAAATAAAACCATTTGGGATAGTTAAAGGTAATGGTATATTTGTAGACTTCTGACACCAACTCTCTGAAATACATTCAATACTCAAATTTAGTAGTTACGCTCAAGAAAAGGGGTTCTGTGGAAAGTTTTTGATGGATACTCATACAATAGATTGGAAGTTGTTCAAAAGAAAGTTCACTACCATACAGAATTACGTGATCACAGATAAAAGCTTCAACAGCAAGAAAAAAAAAAACTGAAGTGAAAGGAGTGGCAAGAAGCATTTATATTTTGAAATATTTTGGCTGAAAAAAATGGAGCTAGCACTTCAAAACTGCAAGGACACTTGTCTTTTCTTGCATTTGACAATATCTTGTTAGACCTTAGTTCACATAGTTGTTCCCACCTATAGACCAAAGTAGCAACCTATAGGGAATTATTTAAAACTAATCCAGAAGAAATCTTCACCTGGGAAGCGTTGTTCCATTGACATTGCTGTCTCTAAAATTCTTTTCATATTGGGGCAGTTCAACAAATTCTGACAGCCACTGAAGAGTATCCTCTTGAGTCCAGTTATGAACTGGAAGAAAAAGTCAGTTTAATTACCTTTAATTTTTACAAAAAACAATATCAAGGCATAGAAGACAAGCAGTAGGAAAGCAGGTTACAGTGAGCAAGAGCATTTAGCCAAATATAATTGCAGAAAAATTAGCACTAACATTCACCAAGGTGTTTCTAGCATTTTGCCTTTTTCATTACATGCTTCTCAGAGGAAGCTTAGGCAAACTGTAAACAAACAAGCATGGAACCAATAGAAACACTTCTTTATTAGAAATTCCACAGAATAATTTAGTGTTTTGCTTCAGTTTAAATCAGGACAGCATCTTGTGACTTTTATCTGCTTAAACTGATCTCAGTCTCAACCCTTTTGTCCTTGCTACCCCTGCAGAACTAAAGACGTCAGCAGATGCTGTAGCCATTTAAGGCGATGTACCAAGACCTTCCCTAGGATGATGGCTTAAGAACTTGTTTTCACAAGAATCTTCACAGAGGCTCATGCCTACTAACCACAAAATGGGAGCAGAGAAGAGGAGTTTGAAAGAAAATACTGAAAGACAGAAAAAAATTAACGGGAAAACAATTAAATCTCTCTCAAATATGCCAAAACCAGATACGTTAGATGCATAACAGTCCCACTAAGAAAAGTTATTTAAATATGTAGAGAATAATTAACAATTTTCCTGTATAACAGCATCAGTCTACATAACCTTTCATAGCTACAGATGCTTTAAGAAAGTAAGGAAATATTACCCACAGATTTTACCAAAAAAAACCCAAAATAATCACACTTCTGGCCTTTACAGGCCAGCTGCTACAGCGTACAGCTTCCCACTGACAGTGTTGAAGGGAAATTTTCTCTCCATTTATAAAGTCTGCAAAAGTTTGTCTGCACATGAAAGAAGTGAAGTGACCACCTCCTCCTGGACAGACATAACTTAGCATGAACAATTTTTTATTATTATTATTTTAACAAAAAAAAAAAAAAAAGGCCAAAAAAACAACACCACATCTCTCTATCCAAAACTATTTGCATGTGACAATGCTAGGCAGAGATTTCTGTAGAAACCCTATCACAAGGACACATTCCTAGTGGTGAACTTTGACAATGATCCTTTACAAAGTGGTGCTCAAAGCTTGACAGGTAAGCTGCAGGGAGCAAAAGTTTTTTACGAGTTCAGATTCATATTTCAGTTTGCACTAAAACTGAAAATAAGGACTTCTAGCTCTCTTGTCTACACCAGCATAGCTGAAAAATAAGCTTAAACGTTTCAGATTTGCATCGTTGCAGATAACCGGAGACAGAACACCTTTCACAGATCCACTTACAGCTTTAAAAAAAAAATAAGCTCGCAGTACAAACCATTTGTATTCTATCCATATGAATGGCTATGCCTCCTTCCTAGCATGCTGTCCCATTTCTTCCCCTGCTTTTGAGCCACGAACTGTTTTCCAGGTACTGATCTTGCAACAGATTCAGTTTTGCCGTATTACTCCAAACTTTTAAGTAAAATGTCTGGGCTCTATTTGTAAACAGATCATTTTCACGCTGCCAAGATTCTTAACTGTTTTGTGAATAAGAAGTGATCATATTTACAAGGCATTTTGAGCATCTCAAAAGGGTGGTAAGATCATCCACAAAAATATCACCTTAAGTGCATTCCAGAAGTACGTTCATAAACAGATCCAACACAAAAGCATTGTTTTGATGTGACATAGGAAAAAAAAAATCCCCTAAAATAGCTACTACACACTACAGGCTTTATCACTGACAGTACAGAACATCCAATTTTGGAAGCCACACAATTCGCTGGGTTTATAAATGGCGGGGGGGAAGAAAGAATATTGAGAAGTTTCACTTCTGCTGCTGAAAGTATTTTGTAGTCACTATCAAAATTGAAGTATATTTGTACTTTTTTATAATTTAGCGGTAATTTTAAACAAGTAGGGCCTCCTACTCCTTTCAGAAATCAAATGACATTCCGTAGGAGTATTTCATGGCAAAGAGCGAGTGACAGCCGCACTGAGAAGTTGAGAACAAGCTGACCAGGCAATATAGAAAAACACAAGGCTGTTCTGTATCAAGCACGCACAAGGATTCAAAAGTTAGTTTTTAGACGGACCTTCAGCAGCAACATCAGCACAAAATATGCTGCCACCAGTAGGTTTTTAAATAGCATGAAAAAGGAAAAGAAGGGAGTGACCCTGGCTATATTTTCAACAGTTTAACATTAGAACCCTTGTTTCCTCTCGCACAGGCGCCAGGCTGCAGCACGGTACTGGTCCTGCCTGGAACAGCACGCAGCATTATGGAACTCAGCCTTTGCCAAGCCCTGCTTGCACTCATTTCCAATCTCTGGATATTTAAAACCTCAGACACCAAACGATTAAGAAAGTGCAAGACAACCAAAACACCTTTGTGGTATGCAGTGTAGTCCCAGTTGCCACAAGAACGCTTGTGCAACATTACCTCAGAGCACAACAGGTGATCACACATACAAACATAAAGCTGTTTTATCTTTTTTCCCCCCTAATAAATAAGGTACCAGACTTTAGGTCACCTTCTACTTTCCACAGAGAAGGAAAAAGAGTTAAAGAAAAAAAAAGGAAAAAAGAAAAAACCACACACAAGGCAGGGGAGAAGCAGCCTACAGGACATACCATACATATGTCAAATATGCCAGAATGGTAAAGAAAAACTACTTTGTGGTTTTGGGGGGTTTTTTAAGGCAGTTGTACAAACTAGTTTTTAGTAGGACTCAGATTAGTCTGACGATAATAAATCGTCTAAAAACTCCAGGTTCAACCACTACAGTTTTACTTTGCTACAAAATCAAGTCCCGGGGGCAATGCTACATCACCAAGAATGCGGCACCCTACCCTACCTATTCACCAAGACAGGTCAGAGAACTACCCAGCCAAATACCCCTGCACTGATTTTACAGACTCCCTTGCTATTGAGACTAAAGACCTACACATCTCTCTTTAGACAGCAAATTCGTATGATCTTCACCCATCAGAGTGTGTTGGGGGGACGAGGAGAAGGCAGACACCCTTGAGACATAGAACTTTCAAAGACTACTGTACAGAGACAGGTTTTCAGGCATAAAAATAAATGTTCATTCTTCACGTTTGCTGCACTCACAACTAACACTTCTTAAATGACATGTAGAAAAAAACCTGAAGATGCACCTTTGATTTTAACTCAACATTAACTACTAAGCTTGATACTTCGAAATAGCTGAAAGACTCTGTAGATGTATAAATACTTCTTAGCTTAGTCAAAGCAAACACTGTACAAGCAGCATATACCAGCATTTAAATTTAAAGAACAGACACACGCAATAATAGAAGTCAAAGGACTTTCAGAAAGCAGCATTTTCTATGCTTTTGAACACTGTGGTAGTTCCTAGCCATGCCTCTAAAGGGAGTTCTCTGCAGAATTAGATTATGAGATCAAAAAATTCAAATGGTCACAGAAAGCATAAGTAACATCAACTAAACTAAACCAAGTGACAGTCTTCTTTTGTACTAAAGGACTCACTGAAACTGTGTGGCAACACAGTAACAGTACGCTAGATGCTGATTTAAGCTACAATACAATTCCCTCCATGCAGGTAAAACCTCTAGCAGCCTTGAAATTCCTTTAATTTGCACTAGCACAGATCACCCCTTAAGGATGCTGTAACCAGGTGCGGATACCAAAAGCCTGCCCAGTGACAGAAATATTAAAAAGCAAAATTCTGAAGCTGTTTTATTTTATTAGGCAAATTCTAAAGCCTCAGGGTTCCATTGGCTGTATAAGATCCTTCTTAAGCAATTACTTAAAAATAACTTTTGTTTTTCTTAGTCCTAAAAGGAGACACCAAACAGCAATTGGGCACTTACTACACCATAAACAATGTTTTCACTTTCTTCCTTCAAATCTTATCTCACATCACGAATATCTAAAACGGAAAGCAATTTTAAGCTATTTGACAAAGACTTAAGGCAAACATCCACAGAGAGCAAGCTTTATGGGCAGGAATGGGCAATTCTACTCAGCATGAACTAAGCAGCAGCAGATCCACAAGACATCTCTGCATGGGCACTAATGGGTACTATCAAGGGCACTATTTAGAGCCTGTAATTCTCACACAGATACCTCAGACTACTTAAAGTTTCAAATTACTGATACCATCATTTACACTACCTTCCACCCTCTTGTTTAATTGCTGTCAAATTACACTAAACTGGCACTATAAACTAGTAGCACATAAGAAACAAATAAATCAAAATTCCTAAAACATCTAGAAAGCAAAAAGCAGTAGTTTCCATGTTACCTAATACTAAAGGAAAAGAGCTTATTATTTGAGAGGCTTCATGCTTTCTAACAGTCACCAGACCACTGTTAACACTGCTTGGGAGTCTCATCCTAAGGGCTTTCCTGCGGTGCAACTTTAGTTTCCTCACCAAGATGCGCAGTAAAGCCATTATAAGCAGACACAATAGGACCAGACATTTATTTGCAATGTTTTAATTGAACAAGATCTTCAGTGAATAAGTACTTACAGAATATTTGAAGATATGGGCCTAAAAATCACTAGTTAAAACACAGATATTTACTACACGGCAAACACTTAACCAATGTATTACCCCAGACTGTACTTAAATGACTTCCTACATTAGCAGAATGAACTAATGGCATGTTCCTAGTTTCATTCCTCTTTTATTCCTACTTTTAGCTGTTTGAATAATACCAACTTTTAGATCTCTATATGATCACCATTAGCACAACACCTGAATGGTGTGAGGAAAAAAAAGTTAAGTATTTTTCTCCTAACAACTCTAAAATTCCAGACCTCTGGAAATTTCTTTTTTAATCAGTACATCCTGGAACATATTTGGCAATGAACACTGTACTGCTTATTATGTGCTGTCTTTTGATATTTAGAATATTTGGCTCAACTTATTTCATTCAAATCAAAGCATAGTGCTGTTGGCTTGTCAATCCATTTTCCTGTATCCCAAGTTTAAAAAGACTTGCCACAATGCTTTGGACTAAGAATTCTAGCTCTTCGTGGCACAAAGAAAATTCACATCAAAAGTGGAAGCACACTGGACTTTCCACTTACTACAATGTATAATAAATGTTTAAAAACACCGTGACAGCAGCCCTTGGGGCTTACTAAATTAAAAATATGCTTATCTGGAATTCAGTGCCTGCAACAGTTACCTTCATAAATTACAACCTCATACTGATGAGTGTGTAAACTAGCTTAGTTTACTTACAATACACCCAGCACGTCATGAGGCAATTAACATTAGCTGGACTGAATGAGCTTTTAGTCACGTTTACATACGCCTACAAATAACAGTACCAAAACAGACTCATAAAAATGCTTTAAGAGGTCATCCACTTACTATTCTAAATGACCTGGTGGAAGAATGTTGAATTATGTCTATTTCAATAACCATCGTTATTTTTACTATTCTTCTTTACCTACCTTCAGATGTTTTCCAGCGCTTCCACAGATCCTCAATGGTGATATGTTTGTCTTCTCTGTGCAGATGACTATGTTTATTTGAGGCATCCTTGTACTGCATATCTTCCCTTAGGAACTGAAGAAAAAGGAAAACATCATCTTAAATGCCAAAATAACAATTTCTAAACAGAAACAACAAGGAAGTCAGGCAGAAGAGAATCTTTACTATCTCTTCCCCATGCAAGCAACACACAATTCATGGAAGCTGGACTACATCAAAGACTCAGAAAGCAAGTTAAACACTCTTAGAGGATCGGATTAAATCCTAGAAAAACTGAAGGTGCAGTTACTAGTATATTGGTTTAACAAGAATATTAGTGTGCCTTAGATTTACAGTGATTACAAGAACGCACCACACAAGTCATACTGTGTACTTCTCTATTCTGAAGTCATTTAACCAAGTTCACCTACTTGAAGATAAGATTTGTAAGATTTGAAAACATGCCAGCCCTTTACACATGAGTAATACCTGAATCCTGCCATACCAGTTAAATGCAACTGCTTGAGGGACGAGAGAAAGGTGTTGATTAAGTATTATTACTGAAGTATTTTGATTAGACAACAAAAATTTGATTCTATCATCAAATTAAAAAACAGAAGTCATCTTAGGGCCAATTTTCTTCTCGCTAATCATTCCTCAGTTGTTACACTCCAAGCACAGAAGCATTACACAGAGCTGCTTCATTCACAGTAATTAATAGGAAGTCTATGTCAAAATACCACACTTTGCCTTTTAGTAAACATGATAAAAAAAAGGAAGATCCTTAACAGCGGAAACCTTCCATAGGTATCAGACCCTAAAAGCACAGCATGAGCAGTGTCTGTGGATGGAGATGTTAATATTAGCACCAGAAAACTAACACAAGAGCTAAGTAATCTTCCACAGTAGACTGCTTGCTTTCTTCAGTTCCTGAAGAATAAGCTGCTCAGGGAAAACCAGCTATAGGTAGTCACGACAGCTAACTCAAAAAACAGCTCTTTATGTGGCTGGTCGTACGTAATCACAGCTTCAAGCAGAGGTGAGGAAGAAGGCTAAGCCAGCGATGCACTGCAGAAGATCCCACTTCTTAAAACTTAGTCCTGGTAACAGTTTCTTTGCAGAGCTTCCCACATACGCCTCATTTCTAACAAATCCAGAGATTATGTCATTCAAGAAACTGCAGGAAAGACTGAAAAGTAGTCAATGTTAAACCACAATATTAACTCTTAATAAGTAGAGGCAGTGTATGATAGCAGAAATACGCAAGAAAAAAGTTAACACTTATCAATTTCCCCTTACTAAAAAACTTCATTCTTACTAGGAAGTAAGTGAGTCTAAAAATATGGGAAGGCGTTCAAGTTTCTCCTTTAACTGTTAGACTTGGGATACTAGTTGCCTCCCCTAATCCAATCATAAAACCATACATGTCTTTTGGTTCCAAATACAGATTGGATGCAAACCATCTCTCATTTATCTACCACTTCAAAACTTTTTTGGTTTTCAGACATTAGTTTTCTAAAGCCTTTTGATTCCTAAAATAGTTCCATTTGGCCCATACAAATTGCACAAGCATTTTTAACTACTCTTCCCTATGCATATGAGAGAGGCATAAATACAGATATAAATATATACACATGTATATATTTGATAAATATAGGAGAAATGTATGAAATATACAAGAAAATTGAAAATAGCAGCCTGTTGGGGCAGAGGCAATTATAGAACTTCTGAAACACCGTGGACCAGCAACTGCAAAGGATGCAATAAGCACAGAAAAGGACTGACTGCTGTAACTACATGCAAATATAAAAATATCTGCTGCATAACCTCTGTTGCATATTCCATGTTCCAAGTGCACTGAGTAATTACCACATTGGTACAATTGGTCACC